>OZ059790.1:2145044-2309512 GCA_964057025.1 Standfussiana lucernea | reverse complement strand
CCACAGTTGGACATAGGCCTCCTCAATCACATGTCACTCTTAACAGCATAATAACGGAACATAATGTAATACCACACCTGAAATCCCGAAGGGTTAGGCAGAGATGTATCTAATAGTGCACCTACATTCATACATGCCAATTATCACCTTGGGTGGGTGTGGAAGGCAGAGGACAAGGTGTCTTCATATCATACGCACATAGGTGAGGAGGGCCACTCCATGAACCTTTTGACTACAACTACACTGTGTTCGATACCCGCACGGAACAAATATTTTTATGGCCTCCATATAGTTGTTCGAGTCTGGCTATTTGTGTATGTAAGTTAAAATGTTTGTTAACGGGCCCACGATGCAGGAGATTTTCGCCGTGTGGAGCAACGTTTAAAAAAAATAAAATGGAGAAATTGTTTAGAGCAAGCAACCTATAAACGTACCCACGCAAAGGAAACAAGTTACAAACACAACAAATCATTTCATTGAGGGTGTTATAGAACATTCATAAGGTACACTGTCGTATAACCATGCGAGGTGTGCAAATAAGTTAGGAACATTTTATCACGATTAAATTCTCACTCAGTTTTTTTTTACTAAATTACACTGCCATTGAAAATATAGATCGTCAGTTTCATTACATAGATAAGTGCGTGTGTGTGTGTAATACTATAGACCAAGAAAACAGGTTCGATCAAACGCTCCTATAAAACTACCTTACTATGGCCAACGAATTTACGACTATCGCCAAAAATACACTACATGAAGTGAGTAAAAAAAAGCTTTTTATTTCTATCAAAATTAAAACATCTTGCAGTGGCCGACAAGACTTGTATGCTAATACCAGATGAGGGTCCATGTCGTGACAGGATCCCTATGTGGTACTTCGATCCTCAGTCAACAAACTGCACTCTTTTCGACTGGGGAGGCTGCCAAGGAAATGGTAACAGATTTACAACATTTGCGTCATGCCTGGGAACTTGTTTGAGCAAACAAGGAGTTAGTAAGTATGTAGAAACTAGTAATTTTTAACCGACTTCAAAAAAAGGTTGTTAAAAAAGGTGTTTTTTTTGTGTTTGTTACCTCAAATCTCCGTCAATTATGAACCGATTTGAAAAATTCTTCTTTTATCTGAATGGATCTACTTCTCGATTGGTCCCATAGAAATTTCATCAAAATCGGTTTAGCAGTTTGGTTTTGAAATCAAAATAGCTGGAAAAAATGTCATCCAAGTAAAAGAAATTGCGAAAGTGATACTTGACAAGGATTTGTGTGTGATACTATAACTAAAAACGGTAAAATAAAAACTTTTTTTGCAAAAATAACCGACTTCGCTGACTATGGTTTGTTTCATTGACTTTTTTGGCGCCGACTTCCGAAAGTAATGTTATTTTCCACTTTTTTGTGTTTTTTTTGGAAGTCGGTTTTTTTTTTGCAAAAAAGTTTTTATAAGGTGTGAACAGTTCCTTCACGAAGCCGTCAACCAGGCATTCTGTACATCAAACTACGTAACCCTACGCAAAAAAAAAAAATGCTGGAAAACGCTTTTTTTTGGTGAAAAATCACGTTGTACGTTAAAACTCAATGAAACGCACTCAAAACATTGTGCTGATGAATGCATTGAATAGTAAACGGACCACTTTAACTTTACTTCAAGTATCTCCATGTTTTTTAAAGTTAAGTTAAAACCTTAAAAAACTAGTTTTAAAGGTTTTAATTAAAAAAAAAAAACTTAGGCCCCAATATCTCCGTAACAAAAAGGTTCTCAGGTATGGTCCAGAACAAAAAAAAAATATCGCAATGCCGTGTTTCTTTCGGATTCTTTAAGGGTCTATTTACACCCTTTATTTACCCATGAAAGTAAAACCCACCCTGACATGTCCTAAAATCGGAAATTTGAAGACATGTGACTGCCAACAACACGACGTACTGGGTCCGCATGGTACATTGTTGCCCAATACCTCGCATAGTATGATTATTGACTGACTCTTTGGTCTTTGTGGTCGCAAGTGCGACTGCTAAACATAACGTCCTAGGTTCGATACCTGGGTCGCGCAAAGTGTTATTTGGTTTTTCCTTTAGGAATTTCTCAGTAGCAGCCACGGAGTCTGGATTTGTGCCCGGTTGATGGCAATAGGCTCGCCCCCTATTACATGGGACTTAAACATAACTGGCGTAATGAGGGTGCACTATTAGGTACACCTCTGCCTAACCTTCGGGGATAACAGGCATGATGTTACGTTAGCTCTCATAATGAGGAAGCCTGTGTCCGAGCAGTGAAAACTTTATGAACAAAAGGTTAAAGGATGCTTTGTAAACATTTCTCGAACTACAGCAGCTCAACAACAACAAACACGATATGGATGTCCCAGCAAAAGTATGTCCTTCATCGGTGAATTAAATAGGTCAAACATCTAGGTACATATTAGGTGTGCTCCTACTTATACTTATGCCAGCCTGGTACTTACTTGATGAGTATGACTCGGTTTCTACTTATTTATAACTAGCCTTTGCCCGCGACTTCTGCGTACGTATGGTACTTAGAATAAAAAAAGGTTCATTTCTATGGTAAAATATAGCCTATATTTTAAGTTAGGCATCTAGCAGTAGAAAACTGCGTTCAAATCCACGCAGTAATTTTGCACAACTGTAAGAAACAGTCTGAAAATGGGGCTGTAGCGGCACTACAAAAAGTACTACGGCAATATGGGAAAAAGTACTACAGCGCCATCTATGACTAACATGAAAAACTAACATGAAATTTCTAAACCGCGCAAGTAACGTTATCCGCGACTTAGGATTATATAGAAAAATCCGACATCTGCTGTCGGGCAGTAGCCCACCAGACAGGGCCCGTCTAGCAGGAGGATCCTCCACTTTCTATGGGGGTCGAAGAACTTGACACCATGTTCATACCCCTATATAGCAGGGATGGCGAACCTTTATGGATTGACGTGCCATTTTTTCTAAAGAAATGTTTAATGAGACCATAGATGTGCCGTCAAATAATTTTGACTTAGTGATTATTATGAAAATGACTGAAAACTCTTTGTACTACCAAAATTTTGCACTGTATAGTAATAAAATATGTTTCAGTTATATGTGTAACTTAAATTAAAGTAACATTAGTGTGACTTCTGTGTTGGATATTAGATGACAAATAACTTAAATTGGTGTTTTAAGAGGTTACTTTTATTAGAATGCATGCTGAACTGGAATCATCTGCCAAAGTTAATCATCTCGGTTAGAATCGGTGGTGCCCAAAATATTGTGTGGCGTGCCAACGATGGCACGCGTGCCATTGGTTCGCCATGCCTGCCCTATAGGGTACTCTTCTTCACTTTTTATTGTTTTTTTTTTTGGAAAAAATAGCCGATCAAACTCTACAGCACCACTGTCTCCATTTTAGAAAGTCGTCCAAGATATTGCAGCTTGACTTTCGACTACGGATTTTGCTTTGGAGCAGCGACAAGATGGTTCTATGATGACAAGTGGAAGGTCTGCAAATCCACCTTATACTCTGGCTGTGGTGGAAACAAGAATAACTTCTATTCTAAAGAACAGGTGCGTATTTACGGACTTTAAAAGGAAGAGAGAGATATTATTATGCTGAATGTAACTGTAGATTTTTATACACGGATTTATCGTAGGAAATGTAATCCATAATGTTCTTTATTGGAGGATATCGCAATCAAGACCGACCGACGATGATCTGAAGGTTTGCAGCAAACATGGCCAGAAATCGAATGAGCGTTTGAAAGGAAAAAGGGGAGAATCTTATGTCCAGAAGTGGGAAGATACCTAGATACCTTGTTTTTGATTTTTTTTTAAGTTTTCATTAATCGTATATTACACGATAGTTTAATTTATTGCAATGTACATTATAGACAAACTACAAATATATCTAAAATAATAATAAAAAATTAAGACTTAAAGTAACCACACCAAACAACGACGACAATAGGATAGGCGTCAAAGTACTCCTTCGTATCTTACCGTGTTATGATGAAATAAATATTACTGTAAGGCATTAATGGACAAATTTATTGCCCAATTTAGTTAGCACTTTGTAGACTCGTAAAGTTGCAATGATAATTGATACATTTAAACGTTATAATGTTTGCAGTGTGATCAAATCTGCCGCTTCGGAAATACGCCGATCCCTGGCCGTGTGACTGAAAAAGAGGGCCTGAAGAAAATTTTGATCATCAACCCGGATACTACCGTGAAACTTAAAAATAGAATGAACGTGGAAGGAACGGAATCGTCTACTACCGTCCAACTAGTTTCAACAGGCTAAAGAATGTCTGTATCCAAGTTCACTACCTATCTACATTATATCACAGAGCGTTTACAACATGTTACATATTGTTCAATTCCCGAATTTGTAGTAAAATTTTGATTTCAAAGAGTGCCTATGGAGTTTCCTGCCCGTTCTTCTCCATAGATATCTAAGCTTCGGAATGGGCAACTACAGTACTTTCACAGTTATTATGCCTTGTGACTGGGACTGTAGCTTCATCTATTTATTTTCCTCTCTGTATGCATTTCACAAGTTCTACTAAAAGGAACAGTGGTCCAATAAGAAACAGCAGTTTAAATCTTTTTATTTCTTTATTTGGCATAAAATCACAAATTAACAAAGTCAATCACCATTATTATTCTACCAATAACAATATAAAATTTTCCTAATATATAATAAATTTTTATTATTTGATAAAGTACATTCCGATAACCGTTTTTTTTACAATTAAGTAACAAAGAGCATAAACTTGTTTTTCATAATTAAGTTGTTGTTTTTCCAGCTGTGTTTTAAAACGTTTCTATTAAAGTCTTCATAATACAAAAAATAACATATTTTTTCTAAATTCCCTATCCATATTCCCTAATTATGTCATCGCTTTTTGAATGGTCTCAGTAAAACTCTTGAATACCAATTCGGACCTGAAACAAAAGAACGGCTAATGTTAGAAATAATAAATAATCAGTAAATTAAAATGTGATCGATCTCTGCCGAGCGCCTTCTTTATGCTGTCGTCATAAATCATAGCGTGATGGCTGGCAATGTAAAATAGCTTTCTGTGGAGATATAAATATGGCTTCTGCTTAAGGGCTTTACAGGCCATTTTTGGGTTTCAGTTAGGCCGCGTTATAAACAAAGCGACCGTCACCCGAACACACGTCACGTATTATTATGCATAAAATCGATCATGATTTCTTACACAATAAAATGAAAAGTAGAAACTACAAACTACTGAAAAATGCATAAAAAGCCAATAAAAAAAACTACCGTAAAAAAACACGGGTATAGTGATTTCTTTAAATATTTCTTCTTTAACTTTTTTATTCGGTAATTGGGAAAAAAGGAAAACTAGACCTTAAAATAATTTCAATTTAAGCTTAAAATAGCATAAGTAAAAAACCGTACCTCCCGTTACTGCAAGACTTCATGAGATTGAGCACATAGCTGGGGCAAGCGTCAGGATCAATCATCCTTGCGTTGAATAGCGTGCCTTGGCACAAACAGTATAAAATCTCCGGCAAAGGCACGTTAGATGGCAGCACTTTCTTCTCGTATAGAATCGTTGAGTACAGCTAGAAATTGAAGAGTAGTTTATTACGTTTGCGTAACATTTTAGACTGATTCTCCTCTACAATCGGTCGCAGTGTGATATTATGTAGCTTCCTCGATAAATGGGCTATCCAACACTAAAATATTTTTTTCAATTAGAACCAGCAGATCTTGAGATTAGCGCGTTCAACCAAACGTCTTACTAAAGTTACTCAACCAGTGTTACAAAATGTCTGGGTGTTGAAGGTCAGATAGGCTAGCGCTCCATGACTGTAAAATACTGGTATTGACAGCTACAGTTAGACTGGGAGCTGACCCCAACATAATACTATATTTAGTCGGAATAGGGCCAAGGACGTAGGAAGATAATAATGACTATCAAGAAACAGTGTACTCATTGACTGTAAAACCACACCAAATTTTGATGAAGAAAGCAGATTTTATAATTGTTACACGGTTTCAAACTCCATGTATAACCACTTACGGTTGAAATTCTGAATTGTGAATATTTCATCATAGTAGTTTTGGACTGATTTAAAAGTTCAAAAAAAAGGTTCTTACTTTAAATGCTGCAGTCAACGACGCTATAGATAGCCCTAGACTCGGGCTGAATAGGAACGATATTCCCGCGATATATCCTGCCGGTAGCGCGTACATTGCTGAGTCGAAGCCCTTCTTACGACACAAGTAGCATACCACCGCCTGCAATGTAAAGCAAAATAATGTAGGGAAACTTATGTTCTTTAGCAAAACAAATGAAAGTTGAGACGGAATGAGACTAACATAAGTTATCGGAAAAAATACTTCAATCCTTTTGCATGAAATTCTAGGATTTTTTTTGATAGAGATGGCCTCTTATCCTCAAATCTTTGAGTAGCAGATGAGTAGAAAGAATTTAAAAAAAAACGTTTTTCCGTGTAAAATTTTGATGTGAATAAATAAATTGGTATAAATCTTGGTCATAACATTTTGCAAATATTCAAGTTGGTATATTTCCAGACAGGCAATGGGTTAGGCAGAGGTGTACCTAATAGCACACCCACATTTCGCCAGTTATGTTTAAGTCCCATGTAATAGGGGCGAGCCTATTGCCATCAACCGGGCACGAATGCAGGCCCCATGGCTGCTACTTAAAATCTTGATGGAAAATCCTAATAACAATTTGCCCAACCCGGGAACCCAAGTATGAAAGTGCGTGAATGGGAATCGTGAATAAATTATTTAGGATAATTTTTAATTTAAATTCAATTATTACACAAACTAAATTAGTCGTACTCTGTAAATACCGATATAACTGCTGAAGAACAGCGCCAATTTAAGGTGCTTCCCTCTTATCGAAGATATTGCCTTCACCGGCGTCCGGATCTTGGGTAAGATCAGTCTTGCTAAAGATATGCCGAGACCCACTCCGAAGTACGAGGCGAATCCCTGTGGAATAATAAGAGGTTTTTATCAAGTTCAAGAAGATTTTTTTTTCTACCCGACTGAGGAGGTAATGTAACAAAAAAAAGTAATTATAAAAACTAAAAACCCCACTGAAAAACATTAGAAGCAGGGTAATTTTATATTTTAAATGGGCCCCGCCTGCTTCCAAAGGCACTTGTTTTTAGTTTTCAGCCGGGTTTTTTAACCGACTTCAAAAAAAGGAGGAGGTTCTCAATTCGGTTGTATGCTTTTTTTTTGTGTTTTTTACCTCATTCGTCCGTCATTTATGAACCGATTTGAAAAATTCTTCTTTTATCTGAATGGATCTACTTCCCGATTGGTCCCATAGAAATTTCATCAAAATCGGTTCAGCAGTTTGGTTTTGAAATCAAAATAAATGGAAAAAATGTCATCCAAGTAAAAGAAATTGCAAAATTGATACTTGACAAGGATTTGTGTGTTATACTATAACTAAAAAGGGTAAAATAAAAACTTTTTTGCAAAAAAAAACCGACTTCCAAAAAAATCACCAAAAAAAGTGGAAAATAACATTACTTTCGGAAGTCGGTGCCAAAAAAGTCAATGAAACAAACAATAGTCACCGACTTCTGAAAGTAATGTTATTTTCCACTTTTTTTTGTGTTTTTTTTGGAAGTCGGTTTTTTTTTGCAAAAAAGTTTTTTAGTTTTTATAATTACTTTTTTTTTGTTATTGTCATTGGTCGAAACGTGACCATGAGTCACATTTCGAGGATAAATCAAGACAGACGGGCCCGGAACGTCACACAGTGAGTACCAGATGACGGGCGTCGTATCCGAAACAGGTCGAAGAAAGGCGCGGCGTGTCGATTTAGGCTCATTCCTGACTGATTGGCTGGACAAGACTAAATACAAGGAGAATTTGTAAGAAATGGGAAAAGACTTTGCCTAGCAGAGAGACAGGATCACAGGAACGGGTAAATTTAAAAAAGAAATGCTTACTTTGGCTATGTATTTTTCACATGTTCCTTCGTGAGGGCAAACATTTTGTGACTCGTCAGTTTTTCTACGTACTTTTTCTGGGGTGAATAACCTGAAAAAAAAAAACAATAATAATTAATAATCAGCCACGTGTGAGTCAATATTTACGGGAACGTGTTCCCATTATCAACATACTGTATACGATGTAACCGAGCGAGAATTGGGTTGAATAGTACCGTAAAACGTGAAAAAACCATTTTACTATTTACTTTTAACTATTCAAAAAACGTATATGATTCTGATCGAGATTCGAATTTCAAACCTTATAAAAATCATACTGGAATAATGTTCAATAATATCTGAAATGGCTGAAATATATAAACTACTCCACAATGTGATATAAGTTTTTAAAATGTTGTTTTTTAGCTTTTGTAATCGGTACAAATATTTTATTTGCTTGGATTTTGGGCGTTGAATTTTGCTCTAAAACTGTATTAAAACCTCAAAATTAAACGAAAGGGAACGTATGACCATTTTTGTTCAAGAGTTAACGTAACTCCATGGTTTTCTTTTGAAATCGGCAGTTTTATTTTAAAAAGAAACAAAGGGTTTCATTTTAATTTGTTCGACCACTAAGACTGTGTCTCAGTAAACACTAATATTGTATGAATATTATTTTATGTAGATTCTAGTTGTGTTATTTCGATTTCTGATATCTAAACAAAAACAAACGTACGACACAGTTTGACGCACTCAACCAAAGTAAACATCACATTAGATGTTCTTATTGGAACATACCACTTGACAATAAAACTTACTAAATTGTCACAATGTTCAATGTTATGTTATCGTCTATATTTCTTTTTAATTTCTCCTTAAACAGGTCTGCCGGCAATTTTTTTTTAAGAAATAAGCAGTGCCATTGTACTCAAATACACACATCAAAAGTATCTAGGGATCAACATATATTTTTGCAATAACTTTTCTCCTGATTGATATTAATTAAAATTTTCTTTAAGGATTCATCAAATAAAGTGTTTTCGTTTGTCACAGTAACGATAAACCAAGTCACCTTTGCATTAATAAAGAAATTTGCCATTTTCCTAATAAAGGGATTTTTGACATTTGAACCACTAACATTAAAGTTCGAAAAAAAGACTGAAATAACAGTTTTCTTTAAAATTTTATTGGGTAACTTAAACAATTAATAATCCGTGTTTCTACCGCGAACACTAACAACACAAGAACATCGGTTTGGCATACTCAAAATGAGTTCATCCAAATCACGCTGTGGAATGGCCGCCCATGTTCGTTGCAACAACAAAAAAAGGTCTTCTTGCGACTGGATACCCTCCATATTCGGCAGAGCTCTTCTCTGTAGCATATCCCATGCAAGCTCAATCGGGTTCAAGTCTGGCGACTGAGCAGGCCAGGGCAGGACATTGATGTTAGCTGCGGCGAGAGTCTGTCTTACAACTCTTGCGGTGTGCGGTCGTGCATTATCATGCATTAACTGAAATAAGGGACCGATTTGCACTTGTAGAGGAACGATGACGTCTGATACAATCGTCTCAACATAAATTTGAGCGTTGAGGTTGCCTCTGATCCAAATCAACTCAGTTCTTCCGCCGATCCAAATACCCGCCCATACCATGATGGTTCCACCACTATAAGGATGGACTTCCTGGCAGGATTTTAATCGCTGTTGGCGTCCAGGGGTTCTCCAGTGTCGTATACGTCTTGTATCCGGTCTCATACCAAAACGAGACTCATCAGAAAAGCACACGAAACGCCATTGTTCTTCTGCCCAATTTCTGTGTTCAAGAGCCCATTGATATCGAATCCTACGATTGTGCATTGCTATAGGTGGTACCCGTAGCGGTCTTCGGGAATGAAGGTTCACTTCATGCAAGCGGTTTCTGACTGTTTGGTCGCTAATTAAGTTCCCTGAAGAGTGATGAAGCCTCACGGCTAACATCATGGCGGTTATTGTTGGAGCTCTTCGAGTTAAGATTTGAATGTATCGGTCTTGTCTCCGTGTGGTGCAGCGATACCGTCCTCCATGGCGCTCAGCCACGGTACCAGTGCTTCGGTAACGTGTCCAAAGTCGACTGATAACACTCTGACTTGTATTCAGAGCTAAAGCCACAGTACGTTGCCGGGAACCAGCTTCTATCATTCCCACGGCTCTGAGCATTTCTTCCCTGCTTAAATGACGTCGCCGCTCCATAATAACGTTGGTTTTAATCAGTAGTAGGGAAACAGTAGCACTAATAATGTCTTCAATGCGTTGTATGTTTTTATAGGGAAAATATTGACAGCTTATTTTCATCTTTTACTCGAATTTGATTGAGAGTTCCTGATTCAAATTATGAAATGCACCAAAAAGGATCCATATAAATTTATAAAATCATAAATTTATTACAAAGCCACATCTCAATCTCAAGAAATCCGCATAAAAATGCTTGATCCCTAGACACTTTTGATGTGTGTATTATATGTTATTTTCTTGTGTGTACATAAATAGTAAAATAAATAAATGTTAACTAGAAGAGTAATCTTATATTCCTTATCTTATATTTCTCAAACTAACATAATAATATCACGGCTGTAATCCCCGCATACTTTGGCAGAGATGTATTTACATTTCGCCAGTGTTAAAAGTCATATTTATATATTGAGGGCGAGCCTATCCCATAAACCGGGCGCAAGGCCAAACTCCCACGGCTACTAGTGTAAAATTCCTGATGTGAAAACCCAATAACACTTTTCCTGACCTGGGAATCAAACCCAGGACTTCATGCAAAGCAGTCGCACTTGCGACCACTAACCGAATGAGGCAGTCAGTTATTTAATCAAATAATTTGTATTTTTGGAAAAAATAAACTATCAACAAAGAACAAGCTATCAACATACTTGATGTTTTCCTTCACCGAAGCAAGTGATAAGTATTCAATACGCACATGATTCCGAAAAATCAGAGGTGCGTGTCCTGGGTTTGAACTCGAGACCTATGACTTGGCAGTCCAACGGTCACATAAAATTTCCTCACTCAAAACATCGTGAGGAAACCAGCATGCCTGAGAGATATTTCTCGACGGCATGTAAAGCCAAGTCAGAGGCCCATGGGCGGCATAAAAACTCTGACACCAGGGTAGGCACTAACCACACGATAAAGAAAGAACATACTTGATGTAGATATTTAGTTGAAGAAGTTTTGATTATTTTAGGACTGTTTCCAACGTATAATTATCTAATATAGAAGGTCAAATGGGATTAGCTAGTGAAAGTAACAAGTGCTATATTAGGTCAGCACTTGTTTGATTCACCAGGATAATTTTAGTTATTATTTTTTGCCTACAAAGGTCAGTCGATAGACTTTGGTACAGGAAAACATAAAGCGCACTGATTAGATAGGAGGTAATGAACTGTGGCCGATAATAAATGCATTGTTGATTGAACACAATTACAAGTGCATTCATTGTTTTCTTACTTTGTAGCTTGCTACAATTTATTAAAAAGATACTTTATCAATTTCTCAGTCCGAGGTCTGGATTTGTACCCCTTTGAGGGCAATAAACTTGCCTCAATTACATACAATCTAAAATTCCCATGGGACTTACATATACTGGGTGTAAGGGACAGCCCTTCGCAAACTTTTAGGTCTTGCTCAGTAGACGAAACTGAACCATCTTCCACAATTTTTTTTTAGGAAATGAAAAAAAAATTAGGCTCTCCATACAAACTGTCCAATCAAGTTTATAATTTTCTATGGTGAGGCTGATTTTTTTTTTCATGTCCTGAAAAAAAAAATTGTGGAAGATGGTTCAGCTTCGTCCGTTGGCTGTCCCTTACACCCAGTACATAACTAGCGCAATGTGGTTGAACTATTAGATACAGCTCTGCCTAACCATTCGAGGATTACGTGACGTTACGTGAGTATCTGTGAACGGTAGGTATGTGAAAAAAAGTGCCTTACCAAAATAGCGGCGTCCTCTCATTCTTATCTCCCTCGAGCCTCATCAGGTAGAACAGCAAGGAGCTCCCAACCATGAACATAAGCGTCTGCTGTGTCTTCGTTATTGAAAGATATCCAGCTCTCTGCAGAACTTTGAGGTAGTACTCGATCACCTGGAATATCATGTAATTATGAATGTTACAAAGAACATTAGCCTCCTTTTGAGGCAATAGGGTAAAAGTTACACTCATGAACTTGCTATAGTGTACCGTTTTTGAGAAAAAATAAAGCTTTTTTTGTTTCAAATCGGGGTGAAGAAACTTGCGTGAGACTGGCATAGGAACTTGAAGATTGGCACAAAGAGACACTGATGATTTGATAAATGATGCAATACCTTGGATTTTACAAACAAATAAAGAAAGTAAAATGTGTTTATTGGCAATCAAACATACAGCTTTAAACCAAACAAATAAATAATCAAAGCTAAAATACTTATCAGATCAAAATTACCAAGTTTGCGTATCTACATTTTTAATATTGTAAATAACAAAACAAGAAAAAAAAAAGATTTTTTACACAGAACGAAATGCGTGAAACCTAAATATAAAACTACATACATATATTCGATGGACAGCCTTGCAAAGTTCTGTCGCTTTTACATACATGACTTGATGTTTGTTGAAGCGTAAAAAGGAGTATGACGATTGAGAAAATATCATATATTTTTCTCTATTATAGATTCTTACAGCCCGTTCACACGACGACGTATCGTTTTTTTTTGACGTATGGTTTTTTCACGATCTGTAATGTTTTTTGACGGCGCCACTGCTTTTTAAATGCCCGTATTCACACGCATCATGGATCGAGAAAAATTACGGACACGTCTTAAATCAAGTAACGTCTTTTCAAAATCAGGTACGTCAAAAAACACGGCTCGTGATTTTTTTGTGATGGAGTCGCCGATACGCTCGCTCCCGAAATTAATGTGAACATCAATTCGTTTTTTTTTGCCGGTTCGTGATAAAACAGGATTCCGTATGCAATGTGAACGTCTATCCGTCATGACGTATCATGTTTTATGACGGATCGTCAATGACGGAAGCCGTGTGAACGGGCTGTAACGTCTATTCTCAAAACCTACTCGTATGTATTTCCACGGAATTTAGTTTTGGACCCCGTCGTGCATAAGGCATTGGGGCCACACAAATTTTGTACTTAGTATGTACTTATATCCGCGAAGGCTTTGGAGATTTGGATGCAGGATACGCCAAAGTATAGATATTGAAAAACAAAAATGTGTACTCTTCGGTTTCATCAAATAGGCCTAGTTACCAAGAGATGCCTGATGCTAGTATTGCTCTAAAGTTTATCAAGGAAAATCTTATTTAAAGGTACATGCTGTATCTTTCGACAGGTTCCTGTCAACCGATAGACGAGAGATGAGACACTTACAACATCTGGTGGGTCACCATGATCTGTTATTGCAGGAATATTTTAGGATTATTCCGAGAGTGGGAAATTCTCGGAATAGTCCTAAAACATTCCTACACTAATAGATCATGGTGACCCCCTGAAGGGAGAAAGGAAATGGCAGTAAAAGTACTTCCATAGATATGGCTGAAACTATACGACATTAAATAAATTATCGTAGTCATTGAGTGATTGACTTCTGCTCCGGGGTTCGCAACAGCGATTACCTCACAAAACCAATATTACCATGGCATACAGACTTTTGAATTCGAATTCACATCTGTGTGTTTGTAATTGGAAAAATTTGTTTGTTGAACGACGTACAGAAGAAATTTTATGTGTGACGTTACAGAATTGCCATCATGAGTAACTATTTTTGTTTCCGTAGATTGAAATTATCTTGAAAGTAGTTTTAAACCATCCGGCGACCATACATGGCCTTTGCAACCGTGTACAAATATTATGTAAGTTCAATAATTAAAAAAACGAATCACGGAAGATCTCCCGTAAATATATTTTAGTAAAGAAAGACTCACCAAATTACAAAACAGATTGATAACCAACCCTCTTCTGCTAGGAGGCTCCAAGTATATAAAGAGCCCAGTCAGAGTGAAGGGTATGAACAGGTACGTAGATTGGGTAAACTTGTCACCCATCAACTTCCTGGAACAATTAAGAGGTCAGTTAGAATTCTGAGAGGCCACTAATCATCATCTGCCTAGCCTTTTCCCAACTATGTTGGGGTCGGCTTCCAGTCTAACCGGATGCAGCTGAATACCAGAATTTTACATGGAGCGACTGCCTATCTGACCTCCACAACCTAGTTAGTACTGGGAAATACCATACCCCTTGGTAAGACTGGTTGTCATATTTTCGGGCCACTGAATACTTGTAACGACTGTCAAAGATCTACAATTGACAGCCGGGAACGGGAACGGCTTAACGTGCTTTCCGAGGCACGGAGGAAATTCGGTATGTAATAGGTGGTCACCCATCCACGGACCAACCTAGGCAAGCGCGGCTTAACCCGACGATCGACCCGAGCGACTGTTGTTATTTAGCCACAAGCTCCCCCAGAGCCTGAGAGGCCACTAATATAAACGCTAAGAATAATCAGCGTTTTATGTTCACTCAGCTAAGACACGGACCTCCTCCTCTTCCTCCCCTCCACCTTGAGAGGGAGTGGGCCATAATCCACCACACAGATCCTGCGTGCATTGGCGAGTGTCACTTGTCTTTGTATTTATTACAAAGATTTATTAGCTTCAACTGTTGCTATTTAAAAAAACTTACTAACTAACGTTAATTTTGACCCACTTTCCGGTTTTTGATTGAGCTGATAAAATATCAGCTAAATCAGAAACTAGGAAGTGGTAGTGCATACATGTTTAATTTGGATGATAAAGCATGATTAGCTAAGTGACGTCATTCTAAACTCAATATGGCGGGCTCCCAACAGCCGCCTAGTTATTTTTATGCATTCCCATGATATGTCTTATCAGTACTACTTACTTTTACTTATTGTATAAAAATATTAAGGTTGATGGCTCAAAATGTGAGCAGATTCTCGGTACACCTCAGCTTTACCCCCGGGAATACAGGCGTGATTTTATGTGTTACGACATAAAAATATACTGAAGATTTCAGAAATATTTATAACAATTTCCATATAACCCTCTTCCACATACCTTACCTAATTATACAACTAATGTTGGGTGCAACCGATGTGACGAGCAGTCCCAACATCGTGGACCTCACGTAGTATTTACCCATCTTGATCCATTCGTCCTTTCTCTTCATCTTTTTACCTCGCATCAAGATTTGTGCCTGGAAATAGTGGGGCATTATTTTTATATTCGGATTCAATTCTTGCTTTATAATGCTAGAAAAACACTTATAAGGTAAGGGTGTTATTATCACCACTGATGGATCATCAACCGCTTCTTGGCGGGAATATAAGGTGTAGTCTACCAACTTGCCTCAATGCGGGTTGGTCCACTCCTCGGTGTTCAAATAAGGCAAGGTGTCTTTTGGGTTGTGAGTTCTTACTGTGACTTAAACATAACTGGCAATATGCCAAACCCTCAGAGGATTACAGCCGTGATATTATAATGTTTAGTTTTAGAATAACACTTACGATATAAATAATGGAGTAGAACTTTGCGCTACCGATAATAGCATCTTTGTACAGAACAGGTGAAGCACCAAAGCAGCTCTCGTTCCAAGGATGGGTCATGACACTGCAGTGAGCGTCGCGACATGCAGCGTCAAACAGCTGCTTGCTGACCGCCGCCATCTTGGATTTATCAATCGTTTCTTTTTAATAGTGAATCTGCATTGATGTCTGTAACGAGGAAGAGTGTGTTTTCAATTATAGGGAATATTTTGGAGTAGTGCCAGGTCTAACATATATTTTATTCTACACTAAACCTGTTATATAGCTTTTTTAGAATATTTCTAATTCTATGAGAACAAGGACGGTGTTATTGCTGATAGTATTTTGTAGAAAACCTTTGTATGGACTGTATGAACTAAAAAATTAAGAAGATTTATAATGACCATTTTTTTTTATGAAATTTGTTGCGCCTGAAACACTTGTCAGAGCAAAAAGTATACCCACATTAGGTTCTTGTTATTCCAAAAATATTTGTTTTCTTTTTGTTGCGTTTATTTTTCATTTTGATAAATATCAATATCCCTTTCCCAGAATGTGCGCATTCTTTGCACAAAAAAATAAGCCATTTTATTTGAACTCAAAAAACAGGTTCTCAGTATCTTTTCAGTTAAAAATTTCAATTTTGCGTAAAATATACATTGTTCGTGTTATATCATATTGAACGTTCTGTGGAGCCATAACAAGACCAATACAATTTCGCAAACCTCTCCGCCGGGATTCAAACCTGCGACCTTCGCAGTGCACGTTACGCGTAATTTAACCTTTATGCCCTTACGGTCCAGAACGTTAACTTGTGGTTATATCGTGGCTTAGAGTTGGATTAAGTATTATTATATTGTGGCTAAGAGTAAAAACTTGATATCGTTAAAAAGAATGGGGCTCTACTATAATTATTATTATTATAAGCCTGTGTTGTCCCACTGCAGGGCAAAGGCCTCCCTTCCCTTCTTCCACTTTTCGCGATTTAGTGCGATTGTAGGCCAATCCTTTGAGAAGGAGTCCAACTCATCCCGCCATCTTCTTCTGGGCCTGCCGCGTTGCTCTACTATAATATTAACTATTATTATTCTAGGGCATCATCATCAGCATCATTCTTCTGCCCTTATTCCAATTTATTTGGGGTCGGCGCAGCATGTCTTCTTCTGCCAATATTAGCAGGACAGTTCAAATAAAATCAATAGCGGTTTCGCTTCAGAATTCACTCTAAGTTTATTAGTATTATTAAAAACTGATCATCATCAAGATATCATCCCGGAATCACCCACTGCTGGGTCCCCCCCCCTTTTTCTGCCACACTTCCCGGTTAAACTGATAATAACATGAAAGGAATATTTTATGCTTTTATTTTTATACATTACTTAGCTTTTGCCCGCGACTTTGACGTTTTTTTGAGTTTTTTTTTCATTTGTTATGCTAAAATGTAGCCTATATTTTAAGTTAGACATCTAGCAGTAGAGTGGTGAAAACTGCGTTCAAATCCATGCAGTAGTTTTTTCGTTATGCGCGTACAAACAAACAGACAGAAAGACAGACTGACAGAAATTCTAAAAACTGTTGTTTTGGCTTCTGTTACTCTAATAAAGACCCTCTATATATTTTTTTCAATTAACAGACATCGGACTGTTACAATTTTATTAAAATAACATAGATTAATAATCTTTTTACCCTTTTGTTACGTATTATTTTAAACTTCACATTATTATTTAATCTCATTGTTATTTTTTCCTCGTACGTATCTTTTTATGAACATTGACTCATATTAAATGCATTATGGCGCTCTTCATTAGCGCAATGCATTGTATGCTTGATAAATTATAATCTATGTCATGTGCATTTACATTTGTCGCTCATTCACTATGTGGACTTTAGACCTTCCTTGTTAGGATTAAACTCTGAGATTAATAATAAAATAATTTAAACCGTGATCTTGAATGCATAAAACTATAAATATTACAATCACTATCTTCTATTTGGGGCACGGAAGTTCCTCCGCCAAGTCGAGCAAAAACAAACTAACAAAGGCACAGCCGCACTATCCTTTTCTCGAAGCCATTCAGGACATTTTCGACGATGAATATATAGATGAATATATATAACAATACCTACTATAAATATTACAGTAACCTAGAAATAATAACAATATCAAGTCTGTATTATCCTAAAAGATTGGCAGAAAGTATTAGTAAGTAGGTACTTCAAGATTTCTGAACTTCTTTTCTGTGAACTTCTGATGAATTTGAGGATTCCGGGCTGCTAATGAGAATTTCCAAATGGAAAAAATACTGCTTGATCCTAAGAAAAAACCAAGAACCCATAACGAAGTTTTGAATTTCATGAAGTCACAATTACTACGTGATGAACAAAGCTATAAAGTTCTGGCCACACTGAAGCGAATACCAGGCGATTTAATGCTCGTAGAACTCGCGACTATAATATTCGCGCCATTTGGAACATCTTCATAAAAAGTGAAACAATCCTTCCAGATACAGTTACATTCCGCGTGGAAATGGCTCCAGTTTGACCAGAGTTTTATACATTATACTTGTTTTATTCATTGGGCCCTCTATTCCGAGTAACGAAAAATATTGCTAAATAAAACCACAGTATCTTCAATACATACGCGGGCACGTGGACGGTGAGCTAAGGGCTAGCTCGCCGTCCCTCCGTCTTAGGACGACAGGCCGTGTCGACGGCGCGTTCGTGTTCCACGCGCGCCTCAAAGAGATGTCAGCATAGGGAAGGGGCCCGCAAGGGCCGATGCCTGCCGGGTGCTGCGGGTTGTTCGAAAGAGATACCGCGGCCCCGGAACACAAAGGGCGATGAAGGAACATGGGTGGGTTTTAGTCAGTAAAAGTCTGACACACCCTCCCGCTCAGCCCAGAGCGGGAGAAGTCATTTGATGATTTCCCATCCGGAAAAAAAAAAAAAAAAAAAAAAGTATCTTCAATACATTAACCATAAGATTTACAACATTTTGCCACCCAAGAGTCCAATGGTGCGCATCTATTAGTTTTATCAATATTTTAATAAAAACATTTGGTAGATTAATGTGCGTAATAACACATTTTATGACCGACCAAATTGGTCTACGCAGTTAATGGCATGCATTAAAGTTAGATAAGATGTGTATTCACCCTTAATTTGGGACATCTAAATTAAGGGGTCACCTTAAACATCTATTTACGCTTACAGTTAAGGGCAGGTTTTGTCATTAATTTTATTCTGTGCCCATGCTAATATTATGAATGCAAAAGTAACTGTCTGTTTATCGGTCTGTTTGTCACTTTTAACGTCTTAACCACTGAACTGATTGATAAGAAATTAATAGAAAGTAGGCTGAGATCGGAAGAATATTTTTGAAAGGCTATTTTTAATCCTGGAACGCACATAACGTCGAAGGCAACAGTTAGTTACTGATATTTATTTGTAATTAGCTGTTGTGTGATTTTTTGCGAAATTTTTGAAAAAAAATCCAGACACCTGTATTTCCAGGAGCGAGATTCTCAGTCAAACGTCAGTTATTTTCTAATCATGACTGAAAGTCGATTATTTTATCTTAGCGTTCTTTGTCAGCGTTCGAGGTCTTATCAGAAACCGACAACTTTCTCGGATCTAGTAATCGAACCAAGTTCTAATGAGAAACTGACAATGCAACTTGCAGAACAGACCTCATTGACTTTAGCAGGCGTAGCGCAGTACGGAGTTTCAACATACTAGAATACCCACATTTGCAGGTTTCAGACTAATGGGATATCGTGTTATGGACAAGCGATGCAAAGGAATGAGGAAAATGTCGTGAGGAAAGTTTTGAATATGAATGTGGATGTCTATAAGTACAAAGAGGGAAAGATCAAAGAAACGGTGGACGGACTATGTGATGGATGAAATGGCTAGAAAAGAAATGACTGCTGAGTTGACGATTATTGGAGGAGTATGGCAGAAGAAGACATGCTGCGCCGACCTCAAATAAATCGGGATAAGTGCAGGCGAATGATGATGTTAGAGAACAGTTCACTAACCAAATATTGCGCCTAAAAACCCACGCCTGAAGAATTATAAAACGAATTTAATTGGGTACACAGTTTGTTTAATAAAACAAAGAACAACAAGTAGCAGTGCACGACAAAGCATTGCAATATCGTAGCGTTGCATATGCAATCATTTGTCAATTTCCTGCCTTTATTCTACGCAATACGCAATGTTGGCTCTGTAAAGATAATAACACCTTTGTAATCGTCACCGCAATGTTGAACGCGGTTTGTAGTGAGACAGCATTTATCATTTTCTTTTGAGGGTTAATAAAATAGAGTCGACTATTTTTATATCCAGCAATAGGCTTGCGTTTGGCCGCAACTCGCCTGGCCTTACCTCGGCCGATGATGCGGCCTAGGGTGGAGCACGCTTGCCTAGAGGAAACCGATTCACTCGAACCTTGAATAGATCCGGATTGTAGTTATCAAACTGACCATGATTGACTGCTTCGTTGGTTGCATGTGATCCTGGGTTCGATTCCCGGGTCGGGGTCGGGTTGTTATTAATTTTTCATCAGGAATTTCGCAGTAGCAGCCACGGAGTCTGAATTTGTGCCTGGTTTTGGAACTTTTACATAACTGGTGAAATGTGGGTGTACTATTAGGTACATCTCTGCCTAACCCTTCGGTGATTACGTTATCTTTGAGGGTTAATGGAATAAAAAAAGCGTTCTTCGAATTTAAGTAGGCAAACGGTTAAAACTTAAGGTTTTTTTTGTGAGTATCGCTTAGTTACTGCCAATTACTTGTAAAAATTATTCGTACTTTGGAATTGACCATTCGTTTCTTTTTTGTTTTATGAGTAAATAAATTTGAAAATCAAAGATTTATAATGTATCACCTTTAGATAAACTAAAGTAGAGTATGACAAGTCCTCAACTTCAAACTTTCAATCCAGAGATCAGATGGCCTATCATGACCTCTTAATGCAGGAATAATTTAGTTCTATTTCCTGCATTAAGAGGTCGTGGTAGTAAAATAACGAAACATGCTGTCTGATCAGAATTAAAAAAAAAAATACAATAACCGTCCAGCAGCTATATGATATAACAAGAAACACAAGAAAATACCTACATCAATCAGGTTTTATTAGGCCGTTCACACACCACTGACTTTCGTTCGACCGCACGACGCACGCTACGTTCATTTACTTTTATTATCAAATTTTATATGCGACTCATACGGATTATGCATGTTTGATGCCATCTTTTATTTTCATGTTTAATAATAGGTTAATTATGTGGGACGTGGCAAATGTCCACGCTGTTTATGGAAGAGTCTTAATGACCTATTAACGGGTGTAAAAATACCCTTAGCGAAGCCAAAGGCCTTTGTTCTGCCCGTCCTCATTGCGATCATTTTATTTGTTCTGGAACCTTCTAGTTTCGGAGATATTGGAGGTCAAAGTTCCAATGTTTTCACAAGTTTTTTTTTAATACAAGTTTTTAATGACCCCTGTACTATTTAATGAATCCATCAGCACAATGTTTTGAGTACGTTACATTGAGTCCTACCGTTGAACGTGATTTTTCACCCTAAAAAACATTCGTTTCCCAGCAATTCTTTTTACGTAGAGTTACTTAGTTTGATGTACAGAATGCTTGGATGACGGCTTTGTGAAGGATCCGTTTCCAACTTGTACATGAAAAACCTAAACTACGGTGCTCAGACCAGGTGACTCACCGAATCGCAAAAGTTCCGCCATAGAGCGAGCCTAAGAGCAATGGAGCGCAGCATACTGGGTGTTAACAGATCAGACAGAATACGGAACACTACGCTGCGCTCCAAAACAGTAACTACAGTCGTAGGTCAAAAGGCTATCCGGCTTAAATGGGATTGCCCCAGGTGAGCCATATGCATACCGACCGCGCTGGGCTAAGGTCTCAACGCAATGGATGCCTAAGGACAAACGGGCGCCTCCGAGGCCGGCACAGGAATTGCTCACGAGATGACCTAGTCGCGCTTAACGAAGGCTTTTTCTAGTTGGCGCTAGAAATGAGTAGCTTGAGGGATACGGGGGGGGGGGGGGGGGGTTGCCCAGTAGTGGGACATTCACGGCTAACGAAAAGAAAAAACTAGTGAAAAGCTCATTATAAATAATAGTACATTTTGATGTAAATGGGGAATGTTTGTTATTGTGGCCGAGGCGAAATACACACACGAGCCGCAGGCGAGGGTGTTATGGAGCCGAGAACTGGAGTAACAAATGCCCATGTGTATCAAACGACGTTTTTCAATACACTTTTAGTTTTTTGGTTTTAGTTTTTAGTCCAAATTGATTCAATAGAATAGAAAAAAAATGCAAATTAAAAATGACTGCGCCTCACCACCTGGTTTGGAATTTTTATTTCCGCACTATAGTGCGGGAATATAAGAAGAAAACCACGAGGGTGAAATCCATAGCATGTTGAACCTAATCGTAGTGCGATAAGAGCCAGTTTTCGAGGAAGTGTATTGAAAACAAATTGAAAATATAATCTATTGTGTACCGAAGTAAGCCAATGCAAACATAATTTGACGAAGTGAGGGATTAGTCACCCATCGAACACCCAGCTCAAGTGCGATGCCTGTAATCAGACAATGTTCCACTTGCTGGAGTATCCTATATCTGTGCCCGTTTCTTTACACCTTTGCGTGTCTGAAGAAAGAATATCATTGATGCCGTAATCAAATGGTTGAGCTCAAAGAAAACAGAGTGAAAGCAGTTACCACGTATTCAGTAAATCATTCTGAACCCCCCTCTCCCCCTACAAAGAGATTTTTCGTCGGTTATTACAAAAAAAAACAGCTGTTTTCTACAAAACTGCAATACCTACTCGGTCAAAAAGCATGGAAAAGCGGATTAAAAAAAAACGTGTTGATAAATGGGCAGATTTGTGTACGTACTGAATACGTGGCGCTGATGACCCTCTCACTTTATAGGTAGAGATAAATGAAAGTACCATCGACATGAAAAGACAAAGCAAATAGGTTATGTAGTAAAAGTAGGAGCATAAACAACACAGAAAAAAAAAAGAAAATACCTATGGCATTAAGTCCGCCTCTGTATATTGTGCTTGAAGTGTTAATTAAATAAACGGCTCAAGTATTACACATGGTTTACTATCACGTTTGATTAGGAAAAAAATCTCAAATACTTACCCTAAATATTAAATGACGTCATCAAATACAATTACAATCACCGCGGTGACTAAACAAGAACACGGATTTGAAATCAAATAAGTTAATCATTGTTTTCGGACAAAGTCTAATGTACAGACGGCGACACATGAAGCTATGTAAACCAGTATTACCTGACCTCGCTTTGCATGAGCTTCTCGTTCAATGAGAGATTAGCTTAATTTGGTTGTGCATAGCATGATTGGTGGTCGTGTGTACCTACTTATGTAACGATTTTGTAATTCCAAAATTATGACTACAACAACTGACTATTCAGATATTTAGATTATATTATTAAAACACTAATAACTAACAGATAGTATTCAATATATCATCATAGAAAAAAATCGATGCCGTATAAATATACGTAGTTACTATTTCCTTTATTATTTTCTACCCATAAACTACGAGTTATAGCGATTGATAGCAAAACTACTTGTACTGTAAATTAATCTGTGACATCATTACCGGGAAATAATCTTACTTTCAATATCCTACACATAATAACTATTTACAAAATTCTTCGTCCAGCACTTGGTATCTTTATTATCGACTGTTGAAAGTTAGTGGACACAGATAAGGTGTCCTCCTAACCTAATTGATTAGGCGAGTGCTTATTACCGAACAGGTAGCTCGATAGATGCTTATCCAGGTATTCTAAATACCAGTACCTTAAAGCGCCTATACACGGTCACTTTTAATTTCAGATATCCATCTGATCGGAACAAAAACCTAGTTTGGCTGCTGATCAGATCTCATCTTTATCACATTGGTAATAGAAAAGTTATTTAGTTACGACTGAGAACAATATAAACACGGCTGGCACATGCTGGATGCGAAAGTAGAAGAACCGGGTATTGGGTTAAACTTGTGAAAGACCTACATAATTATGTATGTCCGGGCCCGTGGCAATCGTCTCCAAAAAGTTTAGTATAATATTCCTACTACGACTTTCAATAGGATTGACATATTATACATTCAGTTATTTGGTAGATTAAACATGATTGCATGCTTTAAGTCCGAAGTTTTGTTGGTATTTTAGTGTTTGTTACGATGGCGCCCAACCAGTGTTGAGATAGGGCCTTTTGGCCTCGTACAGGACCAGTTTAGTTAGTCTTATTTTATTTATTTTTTTAAGTTTACTTTTTAACCGACTTCAAAAAAAGGAGGAGGTTGTCAATTCGGTTGTTTTTTTTTGTGTTTGTTACCTCGTATCTTCGTCATTTATGAACCGATTTGAAAAAATCTTCTTTTATCTGAATGGATCTACTTCCCGATTGGTCCCAGCAGTTTGGTTTTTAAATCAAAATAGCTGGAAAAAATACGTCATCCAAGTAAAAGAAATTGCGAAATTGATACATGACAAGGATTTGTGTGTGATGCGATAGCTAAAAAGGGTAAAATAAAAACGTTTTTGCAAAAAAAAATAACCGACTTCCGAAAAAAACATTACTTTCGGACGCCGTATTTTTTTTTTGCAAAAAAGTTTTTGTTTATAATGTGTTTTATTGTTAAGTTAACCATTTTATTTTGTCTAGTGCGAGACTAATAAATTATTTTCCTTTCAATGTCTCTGGAAAGAGCAGTCCGGTCTGGCAGCAATCATCTTCAAAATGAGAGAGAGAGAGAGAGAGAGAGAGAGAGAGAGAGAGAGAGATGATGATGTGATGAGATTATGTGAGTGTTATATTATTATTTACTTTATTTGTCCTGTCTGCACATTCATTACATTATTAAATATTCCTTAACAAAGTAACATAAAATAATATGAAAATTAATGGGTCCAAGCTACCAATAGTTAGGGCTTCAGAAACAGAAACCTCTTCACAATGCGGGCCGTATCGAAGAGTTAATGCCTTCTGAATCAGGCCCTTGTTGCAACCGCCTAGCGAGAGCCTGGACAGATGTTCGTCGAGGCTCTTGGCCATCAGATATTAACTTTTACATTATCATTGTTACTGATGGAATTTCAGTTTAAATAGTTAACAGGAATTTATGCCAATTTATTTATGTATGGTTTTTTCGGCCTCATCTAGTTTTAAAAAAGAAGACGTGTAAAAGTGTTTGTAAAAACCTATTTGCAAAATAAACATCATTTATCATTTGTGAAAGATTTTTTTGGACAAAAGTATGGCCCGAGTAGGGACAGAACTTACACCAAAGTTTTTACCAAACATTAGCTCAGAATTAATCTAGTGTTAGCGATATTCCCAAGTGACGATACTATTGCGCCCACGTATCAATCAAGCGCAATTACTTTGATAGTGTATAATGACAGCCGAGCGAGCTCTATTTCTTCATCGTTTGAGGAATCCAGACAGGAATTGAAGGTGTTATTCTGTGACTTGTTGTGTAGGTATTTATTGAATGTGGTTTCAAGATCTTTTATATATCTAAAGTTCAAGGAACAGAAACGAAAAGTGGGACTTCCTTACGACATTTTTTTTCTTTTGCGAATATATTTTTCTGAAACTCGGAAATGTCTCGGAATCAGTTAAGTACATTTAATATTAATGTTATTTATTAATCAGTACAGTAAACTAATTGAATTCATTATTTTTCCCTTTTAACCGACTTCGACGTCAAGGAGAACGTTCTCAAAAAGCCAGTAGATACGTTTTTATTGTTATTAATTCAGGTAAAGAAGCTGGTATGACAATTAAATTAGCTTCCGCACTTACGGCGTTCAAACGAAGATAAGGAGATTACCTTTATTTTTTAAACAATAATAATCGTGCACTTTTTTTTTAAAAACAGAAACAGTAAATGAATTCGATAGTTGTTTTACTTTGTTAATTTTAGTTGTACTTATGTAATGTTACGACATTCGGAACAAATATTCCGAAAAAAAAAATGTCGTAAGCAAGTCTCCACTTTTCGTTTCTGTTCCTTGAACTTTAGGCACATTAGCTCTACCTAATCCGATCACTGGTCATGATCCACCACGCGGGCCAAGTACGGGTGACAAGATTTATTCGATTTTTTGGTTCTATTAGATGTCGGTTTTCTCACGATATTTTCCCGGGTACAGCGAACTCAAACGGTGGGTACTATTTTCTATCCTGGAGCATTAGCCTTGTAAGTCGACACCTACCACGAAGAGGTGCGATTCAGTACGTTTGGAAATCTAACAATAGATCGATTGATTCACTATTTGGCACAGTCGTTGTTGCATCGTTTAGTGTGTTAGCACACTGTACTGTAACTGAACAGTAACGACTTTTGTAAAGTTACTACGTAAGGAAGTAGGTAAATTCATTGAAATAAGAGTTTTACAGTACCAAGGCATTTGGCACTTGTACTTTTAACATTGTGCGTTTGTGTCCTGATTGAGATCATTTAGATCTCATTTTAGAACGTCGAAAATGCATAAAGAATATGTGTATACCGGACAAGGTGGTGTTCTATATTTTCTGCCTATGCTCATGGAAAATGGCTTGAGTTTATGTATTTAAGTAGATCTGATCTTTTCGACCCAAATCAACTTTTCAAACAAAATCGATGTTACAAATAAAGTGATTTTTTCCTATTAGAATTCGATTCACAATATAATATCGTAGGCAATACTTATCTCTATAATATGGTATCTATATGAAGTCCCAATAAAGGTTTGTCCTGGCAAACAGAGCACAATAAAACGCAGGAAATTACACAATCTTCACATCGCCTTTATCTTTATAAGTCCGTCATTAGAGCCAGCCTTAGTACGAAATCGTACTAAGCTTAAGATTACCCAGGCATTACACTTCAGTGTTCTACCACCCTAAAATTCTTAATTAGAACCGTATACCAATTAGCATAAGGTTGATTATTGCATTTCATGAAACTGGTTCGAGGCCGGATGGTTCACGGTTTTGAACGAATCTATGACGTCATTACTCAATATTTATTATGTTGTAAGAACAATGTTCTACGGGCTGCTACACAATGTGACATTTGTACATGATATCGGAGAGGGGAAAGTTTTTTTTGTTTGTAGGAATAATAGGGATATAATGAATCGTTTTTAGAATGTTTGTTTGTGTTTGTTAAGTGAAATAAGAAACTGAGAAAGTTTATTTAAGATATAAGAAACAAAAAAATGTACTATTATTAATACAGTCATCATCTTCCTGCCCTTATACCACGTTATTTGGGGTCGGCGCAACACGATTGACAGTGGAGAATGGAAGATGTTCCATTCTCCCCTGTCAATCGTCACGCTATTATCGAATCCTTTTTCCTTCGTATTATTCCTCACACAATCCATTCATCTTGTCTTTGATCTAATACTATTAATACAGTAATATCTATTGTTCTAGGCACAGTGGGCAGCGGGTTTTAAATGTGGACAGGAAATAAATTACAAATCTCTTTTAAAAATACGTTTACCCGCAGGAAAAGTCGCAGGAAAACCCTAGTGTTACTATTATCTCTGGATGACCGATTACCTGCGTCTGTCACTTGTACAGACAGATGTTTAGGTTACTCTTTATACGATACAATCCTTTGTTTTAATGTTAAGTTAGATTATACGGACATTTTCTTACTTATCTGAGAGGTTTTGTTTCGTTTGTACTAGCCAGATATTTTTCAGTTCTGGGGGCCTAAATTGGCCGCTTTAGCAGAATCATAATAGAATAATAATATGAATTACGTAATAATTCGTAAATTGGTTCAATCAATCAAATCATTTATTTCATAAACATTTTTTTTTTTGATAGTTTATTATAGTAACTGCGCCTGTGACCAACTGATCATATTAGAAATTTTAACATGATCAAGATTAATATAGTTTTATGATTCTGCTAAAGCCACAATTGTAGGCCTCCTGTGCCGTTCTCATTAAAAGATTTGATTCATAAATAGGTTGCAGGCTCGACCCTTATAACAAAAAAAAAAACATTTCAAAAAATTATGGTTTGCCTGTTCCGGCTAATCTCCGAAATGGCTGGACTGAGTGACGAGACTTTCACTGGCAGATAGCTGATGTTATAAGGAGTAACTTAGGTCACGCTTTTAGAAAAAAGATCAGGGTTCCGTGCTAAAAAAAAAATCCTTGAAATTGTTAACAAAAGCCGATTCAAATAAGGAATTAATGTTTTTATAATAATTTCACACGGACGAAGGTCGCGGACAACCGCTATTGAAATACAAGGTATAGATTTGCAACCTCGTCAAATTCAGGAGGTCGTCATAGAAGACGTAAATCTATATATATAAAAATGAATTGCTGTTCGTTAGTCTCGCTAAAACTCGAGAACGGCTGAACGGATTTATCTAATCTTGGTTTTGAAATGTTCGTGGAGGTCTAGGGAAGGTTTAAAAGTTGAGAAAAAATCGAATAATTGCCGGGAAAACCCTCAAAACAGCCCTTTTCTATTTCCCATACAAACGTTTTCTAAATAAAATGGAGAGTCAATTTGTAATTTATTACAGCTGCATAATGATCAAATTCGCGTGCGCGTTGGAGGATCTAATGTCGCGTTCCGAAACTCAACAAAAGTGAATCGCGAACGCGACAAAATTGGTAGATAGGGATAGGTAGATAGGTACTAGGAGAGTAGGATAGGTAGGTAGGTACTAGGAGAGTAGGATAGGCAGGTAGGTACTAGGAGAGTAGGATAGGTAGGTAGGTACTAGGAGAGTAGGATAGGTAGGTAGGTAGGGAGGGTAGGTAGATAGGGTAGGTAGGGTGAGTAGAGTAGGTAGGGTAGGTGGGGTAGGATTCATTGACTGTTAGGCGGTACGAAGTTCGCCGGGACAGCTAGTAATCAATATAAATTACGGTACCTGGTCAATAATAATAAACGCTACTTTTTTTGTTGTTTTAATTTGACACTATTTCAGAATGAAGCCCTTTTCAAAAGAGTAGAATCACCCGTTTATCGAATAAACGTCTGCGTTGGTTTGTATGTGTGAAAGCGCGGTTATAGGGCTAGTATTAGACGAGCTGCGTTTTAATACGGGTGGTGTACACTTATCGATTTCCGATATAAAGAAAAAATATAAAAAAATACCTACCCATTTTATTATTGATTCGGGACGAGAATCATTAGCATAGTTACCTCCTTGAATTTGACGAGGATGCAAAGCAACACCTTGTAAAATGAAATCAAATCAGGTGGGTGTGTAAGAGATGGCGCTAGACAGCTGTCTAGCGCTGTCACTTTCCCACTCTCGGAATAGTTCTAAAACATTCCTTTGTTGTTGATCATGGTAACCCCCTTGTTCCATTGTTTCATGTCGGAATCTATTAGTGTCGAGTTGTTTTGTTTAATAAGGAGCCGGTCGAAAGCTTGTATCGTGTACCGTGTGATGGTACCGTGTAGAGTGACCAAAAAAAAAAAGAAAAAAAATCGTAAGGTGACCAACTTTTTTTTACTTACATGTCCATAACGCCAACCATAATGACTTGGCATTACATGCCATGGAAAAATATCTCTCAGGCATGCTGGTTTCCTCACGATGTTTTCCTTCACCGAAGCAAGTGATAATTATACAATACGCACATGATTCCGAAAAATCGAGACCTATGACTTGGCATACCAACGGTGACACCACTAGGCTATCATTGCTTGTTAAGTTCTGATAATGACAGATATGTTATTTGTATTTATAATCTTATCTTTATACGGTGCTATTAAATCTTTAAAAAATCAAGTAAACGTTGACCTTTGTGTTAGTGATTACGATTAGTTTTTGGAAACTGATTATTTATTTTAGTTTTGTTATTTGAATAAACACTATTTGAACACTGCTTGCCTGATATGATCAGGTTTGACAGCGCTTTTTTTTCGTCATTCTGTATATAGGGTGGATGGAACACCGACGCAGAAACGGTTACTACGTATTCAGTAAATCATTATGAAGACCCACATACATACAAAATGTTGTAATGTAAAAAAAGATATCCGTTTGTGAGTCGATGGCCCTGTAGGTAGGCCGCCCTGTAGATAGGCCACCCTGTATAATGCTATATACCTTACAGCACACAGAATTATTATTTCTCCATGAGTAGGTAAATTCTCAAATATATAACATTTACAGTGGCATGTTTTATAAACATTGGTCTTTAGCACTTCTACATATATGAACTATCTGTGTGATCAACAATGATCGGAATAGGTAGAGCTAATGTGCCTAAAGTTCAAGGAACAGAAACGAACAGTGGAGACTTCGTCGAGAATGTCGGAACTAATACATTAGCTCTATCTATTCCGATCACTGGTAATCAATGTGTGTAAGTTATGAATGCTGTGATTGTCTATACTATGGTATATCAACACAATTGTTATTGCCTACGGTATTGTTATGCAACATAAACTATATTCGATGATTCATGTCCAGTTGTGTTGTGTTTAATATTATGTGTTTTATGATCATATTAATAAACTTTCTTGTTTTATGTAAACTTGTCTAGTTCATCAGCTCTCTTAATTTGCACCTTTACACTGTCAGTACAATAACTGATGCTCTTGTGGTCATTTTATGACTACCATAGCATCATCATCTGCCGAGCCTTTTCCCAACTATGTTGGGGTCGGCTTCCAGTCTTAACCGGATTCAGCTGAATACCAGTATTTTACATGGAGCGACTGCCTATCTGACCTCCACAACCCAGTTAGTACTGGGTAATACGCCTTGGTAAGACTGGTTGTCAGACTTTCACTATATACCTGTAACGACTGTCAAAGATCTATAAATGACTGCCGGTACCAACGGCTTAACGTGCTTTTCGAAACAGGGAGGAAACTCGATATTAATGGCTGGTTACCCATCTATGGACCAACCTCGCCAAGCGAGGCTTATCCTTAAGATCGACCCGAGGGGCTGTTGTCATTTATGATCAGCCTATCCCCCACTGCTGGTACACAGGCTTCCTCTTTATGGGAGAGAGTGGGCTGTAATACACCACTCAAACCCAGTGTCTTTGAATTTTTGGTTCTAGAACATGCCCGTTTCATAATGAGGTTTTCCTTCACCGTTTTGAAAGCAATGGTTATGGAATAAAGAACACAAAGTAATGCGCCTGCTTGGTTTTGAACCTGCTCAAACCTACCGAAGTCGGGCTGATATCACTGGGACACTACTCTATATACAGACAGCAGTAAATAAAACCATTAAGCTACTAGCGTTTGCTCGCGGCTTCGCACCCGTTATGTACGGACATTTACCCACGGGAACGTTTTAAATGTAGCCTATGACATTTGGGGATAATTTAACTTCACGTTAGTGAAAGAATTTTCGGAATCGGATCTGTAGTTCCGAACATTACCCCCTATATTGTATGACTAGTGGGTATAATGAAGATTTTGAATCATATAAAGATATAACAAAGAAAAAAAAGCTAATACTGAAACGGGAGTCGTTCCTTAGAGTTCTGGTTAAATAAGTTTTTAAACTGACATGGTCAACTAACATTACTGTCAACACATAAAACGGGATATACATATATCATGTTTACTATTAAACACCCACCTACAATAACTTCAGTTCATCCGTGATCGTGGTGCTTGCAACACCGCCGAAATTTCGGGAACTCAAAATTAATTGTAATCAAGGTAAATATCTCGTTTTACGTGTTAATCGTTATGGTTATGTTTGGCATTAACCTAACTAAAAATGTTGCTTTGCTTGATGTTTATAAAACGGTTTACTAATGTTTGCCATAATTTAAAATGCAATAATGTTATACCATACTTGTATTTGCCATAATTTTCCCCTGTTCCCAGTAGTTTTACCGAGTAGTCTTACCAGTAGTACTACTGGGAGTTTCCTTCCCAATAGACTTACTCGTAGTAAGACTTCGCTGGTGTTACATTTTTCCCATTAGTACTACTGTAAAAAAAACAATAATACATAGACCTCGCAATTGATAGACAGTAGCAATTAAAGTTCAAGATGGGGGAAAAAAATCAAAACATTAGATATAACGCTTCAGTTGCCATCCATAATCGTGAAATTACAAAATCATTTTCACAAATTTCATTGGTCATAATCGATCAAGTGTCATAATAATTTTAATCCATAAATTTATTTGCTATATATGTATTTCATTTTCATGTCATTTTCCATAACATTTCTTCTCCATAATATTTATTTGCCCATACTAGCACAACAATGCTAGTTCAGTACAAGCGCCTGCAGTTTTGTTATGATCATGTTAAATTTAAAATTATATTGTTTTTCCTGAAAATAACATTGTTATATTATTACTTGAATTATATTGATTAATATATGATTATACGATACAGATTTTTTATCCACAAGGAAACCTAAAAATATACCTAATCATGCATGCTTGCTTTGCAAAAGAGGAAATCTGGCACTCGGCGGCCGCTGCCGCGGCACGTAGTGTGGTCACGGTTCTAACCTAACTTAAGCTAGCCGTTTTGATTTTGACTAACTGTTTATTGTCTAAAGATTGTTTGCTGTAATAATAAAATAAAGCCTTAATGACTTTATTTTTTGGACAAAACAATAAACGTTTCTAAATTATATTAAATGTTGGTTATATCAAGTATCGATTATGTAATGAGTTACTTATAGAAACAATGATTATAACACATGTTATTATGGAAACTTATTTTATGGCAAAGAAAAGTTATGACTGATAAGTTGACATTACAAGCGTTAGTAATATAAATGATAATAGTGCAAGTAAATATTATGAGGGGGACGATTACGTAGAAAAATAATAGTACAAAATATTTGATGGAAAACAAGACAATAAAAACGGCCATGAGCAGATAATCTTAATCCACACTTATCTGATACGTTCTCGTTGATAACAACTTTAATTACTGTCAAAGATAAGATCAATTAGCATAATTAGAATTTTAGCAATTAAATAAGTTTGTACTATTTTGGATAAACACGGTAATAATCATATAATCATTGTTAGTCTGTGTTACCAAGTACACCATTGTTCCTAAAGTTATAATTGTTGCTGCTTATGAGGACGGACTTCACCAATAAAACGCGATCAATCAGCACATCTTAATCGCGTTCACGAGCTGTCAGTACGTGGGTGTGTTAGGCAGAGTTGTACCCATTTAATACACCCACATTTCGCCAGTTATGTTTAAAGTCACATGTAATAGGGGCGAGCCCATTGACATTAACCGGGCACAAATCCATTCTCCGTTGCTGTAACTGAGAATTTCCTGATGGAAAAAGCCAATAACACTTTGCTCAACTCGGGAATCGAACCCACTTCACCAACGAGGCTGTCGAGAGACGAGTGTGGTAGTAACACCTATAAGGGTTCAATCGAACAATATTACCAACTGACATAAGTACGTAAATGTTTTAATCTTGTGGTAAGCTATAGAAAGATATTTTTTACTAAAATATCCTGACAGTTTTTTATTACTACTGAATTTTATTTTATTCTCGAAAAACAACTAGCTGCTGAAAATTAGTTTTCAGTCGTAAAAATTAATGCTTTAAAACAATATGTACTTTTGAATTAATTATTTAAATTCACTAGACTGGTGCAGTCAGCAACAAAAGTTATTGCTTCTACATTGTTATCTAGGAACTTAAATAAAAAATGATTTACGATACTTATATTGGTAGTTACTCGATACTTGTATTACATAATACAGTTAATCACTACATAGTATAAAACAAAGTCGCTTCCCGTTGTCTATATGTCCCTATGTACATATGCTTAGATCTTTAAAACTACGCAACGGATTTGGATGCGGTTTTTTAATAGATAGAGTGATTCAAGAGGAAGGTTTATATATATAATACATGCATATTATAGTCGAGAAAACATAAGTATCTACATTGCACCCGTGCGAAGCCGGGGCGGGTAGCTAGTAATCTTATAAGAGTATATTAAATATTGAGGAGTAGAGGAAGACCAAAGAAATGATGGATTGACTATCTGTGTGAAGGATGGTATGGCTAGAAAGGACTACTTCTGAGTGTAATGTATGGTAATATGTGGGTAAATTGATAATTAATATATGACGGTAGGTTGTTCCAAATAGATCAGATCAGTCTGCGATTAAACTTAAGCTTGTCACTACGCGTATTATTTACTCCCGTGTCCCGGGCTCCTAAGTGATCCACCAGGCTGAACCCTAGAATACTTCACTGAGATGACGAGTAAAATAGAAATATGGAAGAAGAAGACATGCTGCGCCGACCCCAAATAAATTGGGATAAGGGCAGGAGAATGCTGATGCTGATGACGATTTTTATGAATAAATTAATTAAGATTTTAAAAACTGAAGTTTTAATTGATTTTGTAGCTGACCGTACCTGCATAAGGTAGGTACGCTGGTATTTACAAAATAAAAGGTATGTGTGTGAAAAATATTGTTTTTCCCACCACAACAAAAGGTGCCGAAAAACTTAATAGTCTTTAGCCGAGAATTATTAAAAATAATAGCGTTGTTTACACATTTTTTATTGTTAAAGTCGATCGCAACATTGTATTGGAGTACACAGTTTACGCATAGGTTAAATAAAAAAGATACACTACATTGTAAAATTCACTTTACGACATACTTGTAGTACTACCTATACTGAATATCATTTTAACCTTTTGACCGCCACGGTCGGCTATAGCCGACAAATGAAAAAGTGCCCAACATGCCAACGTCGGCAATAGCAACAAGAAAACGACATTTTTCAAGTAGTTTTCATCTGTCGGCTATAGCCGACCGTGGCGGTCAAAAGGTTAATGAAACTTTGAAGCAGTATGTATAGTGCCTTTTTGCACATAAGTGTCTCTAATAACAGATTCAAATGGACGGTCAACATTAACATCGCACCTGGAATCCCCGAAGGTTTAGGCAGAGGTGTACCTAATAGTCCACACATATTATTTCGCCAGTTGTCTAAGTCCCATATAATTGGGGGCGAACCTATTGCCATCAACTGGGCACAAATCGAGAGACCGTGGCTGCTACTGAGAAAATTCCTGATGGAAAAGCTCAATAAGAATTTGCCCGACCCGGGAATCGATCCCCGGACCTCAGCAGTCACGCTTACGACAACAAGACCAACGAGACAGACGGACAATTAGACTTTATATTTAGACAAGAGAGACATTTACGCAATCATTTGACAAAATGATAATACTAAGAGAAGTTTTTATCAAATTTCACGAATAAAACTTTTTTGCAAAATAAAACCGACTTCCAAAAAAAAAACACTAAAAAAGTGGAAAATAACTTTATTTTACCCTTTTTAGTTATCGTATCACACACAAATCCTTGTCAAGTATCAATTTCGCAATTTCTTTTACTTGGATGACATTTTTTCCAGTTATTTTGATTTCAAAACCAAACTGCTGAACCGATTTTGATGAAATTTCTATGGGACCAATCGAGAAGTAAATTCATTCAGATAAAAGAAGAATTTTTCAAATCGGTTCATAAATGACGGAGATATGAGGTAACAGACACAAAAAAAAAAAAAACATACAACCGAATTGAGAACCTCCTCCTTCTTTTGAAGTCGGTTAATAAAATCACAAAAAAGCTACCATATGTATAGATGTTTAAAACCAGACTTGTCAACTCACCGGTGTCAGATATAAACAAAAATGACCTTGACCAAGAAATTGTCGAGATGAAGAATAACGCAGTCAAATTGATGTCTTATAATAATGTACATAAGACATATCAATTTATGTATTGAATCCTTTAGTTTACGTTGACCTCACATTGCATACGTTTCCGTACAATGTACGGGTCAGCTTATACCGGAAAAGTCTCAGTTGATTATTTTCGTCCTACATACGTAAGTATTTATGATTACATAGTTATCATCATCTGCCGAGCCTTTTCCCAACTATGTTGGGGTCGGCTTCCAGTCTAACCGGATGCAGCTGCAAATACCAGTATTTTACATGGAGCGACTGCCTATATAACCTCCACAACCCAGTTAGTACGGGGTAATACGACACCCCTTGGTAAGACTGGTTGGCAGACTTTCAGGCCACTGACTACCTGTAACGACTGTCAAAGATCTACAAATGACAGCCGGGACCAACGGCTTAGCGTGCTTTCCGAGGCACGGAGGAAACTCGGTATATAATGGGTGGTCACCCATCTACAGACCAACCCAGGCAAGCGCAGCTTAAGCTGAAGATTGATCCGAGCGGCAGTTGTTATTTAGCCACGAGCTCTTACTAGCTTTATGATTACATAATTATGTACATCGGCTAACGACTGATCTTACAATGAATCTTACTCGTACCTAAATGCATAGATAAGATTGCCTTGTTTCAAAGTACTATAATATGATTGTATGAATTGTATTCTCAACGCAATCACTGAAAACAGGACAGTGAATTTAGTCACTGACTGACAAATGCATGCACTGACTGGACAGGTCAACTCAATTCTGTGAGGTCCTTTATCAAAAGACCATCTCAGACACTAATCTGCATAGTCCTTTTATGACCAGCGTCTGTGACCTCCTCTAGTCTGTCAGAGTAATCAGATAATACACCTACCCTATCAATTTTTAAACGTTATTAATTTATTTTTTGGTGTGCAAGCAATTTTGGTGATAAATTATATTTTTTCATAATAGGTGTAAAAGTACCCTTAACGAAGTCGAAAGGCACTTGTCTTGTTCTCCCGTCGATCCCAGTTCGATATTTTTTTTTGTTCTAGATGACTTCAAATATTTCCACGACCCCCGAACTATTCAATGCATCCATGAGTACGTTTTGAGTGCGTTACATTGAGTCGAATTGTAAAACGTGATTTTTCGCCAAAATAAAAAGAGCGGTTTCCCAGCAACATTTTTTGCGTAGAGTTACTTGGATTGATGTACAGAATGCTTGGTTGACGGCTTCGTGAAAGATCCGTTTACACCTTGTATTTGATTTATCATTCAAAACCAAAAATATATAATTAACCGTCAACCTACTGTTACTATAATTAAAATAAAACAATCAGTAATTAAAATCCAAAAACATACTCACCACAGTGCAGAAAAAAAATCCAAATTTCGAACAAAAAAAAAATCACTTCAGTTCATCACAACGATTCACTTCAACTGAAATATCGACCAAAATATAATAAATAATATGGATTTATTTACTACGGTCGCAATCGCCCTTTGATCGCGATACGGCGCGCGCGCAGAGTGCGTGCGTTCGGTCTGTTATGCTGTCGGGTACAGGCTAATTCACGTCATAGATAAAAGATTATAGAAGCGACACTGCTTTGCTTCGTTGCGTGCATTTTCCAGATTTTTTAAGAAAAATTGTGATGGATAGAAAATGAACTATTATTTTTTTTGGTCTTTACTTATTTAATATATTTTCTTACTTGACGACCCGAATGGCGCAGCGGTAGTGAGGCTGCCTTACGTTCATAGGGTTCCGGGTTCGAATCCCGGTAGGAGCAAGTGTTTGTGTGATAAGAATGGACATTTGTTACCGAGTCATGGATGTTTATATGTATAATAAGTATGTATTTACAAACAAAAAGTATCTATGTAGTATATCAACTATCTAGTGTCCACGACACAAGCCTCGTTGCTTAGTGTGGCACTAGATGGCGCTGTGTGTAATGTCCAGCGATATTTATTTATTTATTTATTTATTTACTTTGAAGCTAGCACAGCTCCTAGACAGAGAGATAGAAAAGTCTTTTTAAAATCATGATTTTATTTTCCTTTGTTTTCTGCCTTAATGGTGTAGTGGTCGCAATCGCGAATGCTGAGCCTGAGGTTCGGGGTACGATTCCCAGGATGGGCACATTGTTATTGGGTTTTTCCATCAGGAATGTCTCAGTAGCTGCCGTGCCCATGTGGGGCCTAGGATTTAAACAACTGGTGAAATGTGGGTGTACCTACTATTAAGTACACCTCTGTTTAACCCTTTGGGGATTACAGGACTGATATTATGTGATGCCCCGGCTTCGCACGGGTGCAATGTAGATACTTATGTTTTCCTACTATAATATGCATGTATTATACATATAAACCTTACTCTTTAATCACTCTATCCATTAAAAAAAAATGCATCAAAATCCATTGCGTAGTTTTAAGGATCTAAGTATAGGGACAGAGACAGCGGGAAGCGACTTTGTTTTATACGATGTAGTGAAAAATTTCTGGCTTACAGTGGAAGTAATGGAATAAGTCTATTTTCCCCGACTGCGGTATTGTATTGGCTCCGTTCAATATAATAATTTTAAAAAGTTTGCCCTATGAATCTACTTTGCTCTCAACACTATTTAAAACCACCTAGGACCTTTGTTGTTGGCTGGACATGCAAAATTGTAATACATGCCATTAGCTTTTTCAATGATAAAGCCGTGATGGGCAGACCAATGCTTGCAAATTAACACATTGATGAAGGCTCATGTTTTCATAAACAAGAGCGATGGAAATTCACGGAAAGTGATTAACACTACAGGTCACGAGTACATAATTAGAATATGTTAAACATTGTATTGTTAAAAGTGCGTCGAACTGGATGTTCTGATTAAAATAAATAATTGGTAAGTACCGTCGTAAGTCCACATGAAAATCGCCTTCGTCTATTTTTATCTTTTTCACAGTTATTTATTACAAAAGTAATGTCCCTATCAATTATGCTTAAAGCAAAAAAAAATGTCATATCTGTGCTCGTTTACTCTTTGCTTGAGCTCATAGGTAAATGAATTGTGAATGTTAATATTGTTGGATTGCACCTAATCCTTTTTCTGTTATAATAAAATAATACGATTATGTGTTTTTACATGTTTTTTTTTTCAAATAATTTCTGTCTATGTATGTAAACATGTAAGTAATTTTCTCTATTTTGTCTGACTCACAATTATTCTTAAATTCTGATTGGAATTAAACGAGTTCAGTTGATTTCTTTATTTCATGGGATCTTGTGTATGGGCTTAAACGTAACTGCTACTTGACCCTGCAACCTAAAACCTCTGCCTGCGCGTTCGAGGAAGTGTTTATGTTATGTGATTTCATTTTTTTTTTCTGTTTTAATACTTTTATGTAACAAATGAACTTTTTACTTTTTTACTTCTGTGATAAAATGAAAATAAACAAGTTCATGTGATTATTATATCTAATGTATGAAACCATTGTTTTGTTTTCTTTTGATTAATAATAATTACTATTATACAAGGAAATAAATAAGGACATTTCAAAACTAAGTAGGGTACCCATGTTTTTTTAGAAAAAAACCCTATTAAACAACGACATATCAATTTCCTGGTCAATTAGAACACCATAATTTCCTCTTCGTCTAGGTTCATCATGTACATAATCTTACACCCGTATCTATAGTCAAGTGCAAGTTGTAGGTACTTGTACTTGTAGTAGTACTTGTGCAAGTTTTTTTTTAAAGTAATAGGCAAGAATTTAAACGAAGTAAGATCCGTCAAAGAAAGCAAAGCTAAGACTTATACCTATTTAAAGTTCTAACATCAAGAAATTACTAAACTACATAATAAAAACCGTATCTTAAATAATGACTCACTTTGACTTGTCTATAGATACTGGTGTGTCATGGGTTTTTAATATATTATATTTTTTAATACTAACTCTGTAAGCTACTTACCTTGTTTAACGGTAAAATTAATCATGGTGACGAAATCTAGATCTATTATAACCTAGATCCTAGATAATCTGATGCTGTTACCAATGAGGAAAAGTTACTGTAGTGCTGTAATAAAAGAACTACACTTAATTTTGAAAGCTTTGGTGCCCCTGTGGTGATGGACTTACAGCCCATTCTTCCGTCATTAAACACGATACGTCATTACGGATTGACGTTCACATTGCATACGGAATCGTGTTTTATCACGATCCGGCAAAAAAATCGAATTGGTGTTCACATTAGTTCCGAGATTTTTCGTGAGCGATCGCATCAGCGAATCCGTCACAAAAAAATTACGATCCGTGTTTTTTGACGTACCTGATTTTGAAAAGACGTTACGTGATTTAAGTCCGTCATATTTCACGATTCGTGATGCGTGTGAACACGGGCATTTAAAAAGCATTGTCACCGTCAAAAACATTGAAGGATCGTGAAAAAAGACGATACGTCAAAAAACACGGATCGTCGTCGTGTGAACGGGCTGTTACGTGTTGTAGGTAATGGGTTCGAGCCCAGGCAGGTACTTTCTTTGTATAACTTATTATTGCTGTTGCTTTCAAAACGATGAGGAAATGAAAACATCGTGAGGAAATCGCCATGTCCTAGAGCCAATTTACTATTTACTACGAAATTACCATCACCATAGCATCTCCACGGCTACTATGCTGAGATCCTTTAGGGCTCGTACAGGAGCAACTTAGTTTATTGTATGTTTTAAATAAGTTTTATTTTTATAACTAGCTGACCGGCGCAAGTCCGTCTTCGTAACATTTTTTATTAATGCTCCGCCCCTTTGGTCACAGCGTGATGTTTTAGCCTATAGCCTTCCTCGATAAATGGGCTATCCGACACTAAAAGGTTTTTTCCATTCGAACCAGTAGTTCCTGATATTAGCGCGTTCAACCAAACAAACTCTTTTGCTTTATAATACGAGTATTAGTATAGATTTTTTATAAATTGTTCTCTTCTTGTTTTATTGTCTTGTCCTGTGCGAGTCTAATAAATACTTCTTTCTTTTCTGATATTATAATTTAGATAGAAACTATTTTAACAAAGTTTGGTACAGGTTTGCAAACGCAAACATTCATATTCTGCAGTGCCCCGTTTTCTTTGAGTTCTTGTTAAAAGACGTTAATACCCAATTCTTACTTGAAATAAACAACAGCCATGCTGAGCTTCGTGTTTATTTATGTAGTTAGACAAGAAGTTAGGGTTGACACCACATCTTGACGGTGGATGCGAAAGGCTCAGGACAGGGGTTTATGGCCTCGGGGCGCAGGGAGAGGCCAATAACTAGCAGTGGACTGAAAAAGGCTTAGTCCAAAAAAAAAAAATGAAAAAGCGTATACTTCTGGTGACAATCACTTTAAAGAATAAATTAAATATATTTTTTCTATTTCTACATTGTGCTCACATAATTATAGAAGCAACAATATTGTACCCAGGACTGATTTGAAAAGAGTGTCCATAGAGTTTCTTGCTCATTCGTCTCCATGAGATCTACTAATGGAATGGGCAACTACAGTCCATTCACAGTTATTATGCCAGTGGCTGGACTGTATGTCGCTTATTTTTGACTATGCAAAAGGGCCTGTCACGGGTCTATTTGAAATTAATGCTTTGTGTTTGAATTACTTCTGCCAAACTGTGATGCAGTTTGTTGGAAGATGTAGCTCCCATACACAGTTTTATATTTTATTTTACAACCTTCTTGTACTTTGCCATTAATAACAAGGTACTTACACAATTCATGCTAATCATTACCTATAACTAAACACTAATCTACAGTAATAATTAAATATAAATCCGTTCTGATTTACAGTAGCACAAAGACTGATTATTAATTACTAAAACATTTTCAATTATTATTGGGTGATATTATTTCAATTCACAATTGATTGACTACATTACGAAGTGTCACTAGTAAACAGTTTACTGTGTCAGAATTTTGTCTGAAAAAGGCCAGTATACATACTGGACACGGCTCGTATTGTTAGGAGGTTCCTATCCCTGGAGCCCTGACCGAGGTTAGCTTGGACCCTGTTCTCGATACTAATACATAATTATATATTAAATTATATTTTTAAATGTTTTTTTTTATATTTATAATTTTATATGGGAATATTTAAAATGTAAAAAATTAGAAAGAGAAATAATTAAAGGAAATAATAATACTTCGACCGCGTAAGCAATATATAAATATAATCTATAGCTTATTAGCACCCACAAATAATGTAGTGTTTACTAAAAAAAAATAGAATTGGATCATTGGTTCCAGATATTACCCCCTACATACAAACAAATTTTACCTCTTTATAATATTAGTATAGATGTATCATGCGATGTTTTACATTAATTCATTATTTTTAAAATGTCGTCCCGTTTATTTCTGAAAAGAGTCAGAAATAATTCTTTTTATTTAGAAAAATGTTAAAGCTTGCTAAAGGCATCATTTACTTACTAAATGAAAAAATACAACAAATCACTTCTAACTGCTTGGGAGATTTGTTGTTTAAATACAGGCACAAATGGCACTTCGTTGTTAGAAAATGTATTTATTTGTCTCGCACAGGACAAAACAGAATGGTTAAATTATCAATTAAACAAAATTATATAAAAAAAAGTAAAGTAAGACAAACTCAATAGGTCCTGAAACCGAGGCCAAAAGGCCAAAATCTCAGCATGGTGCTGTAACATTAAAAAAAACAAAGTCGTGAAGTGACCGTTGAAGTTATGAAAGCTTAGATGTGGCAACCCTATATTCCTGTAAACAGCTAAACACTTAAATGTTTGAAGGGAACCCTCTTCAACAGGGACTCCCAACGTGATAAATTTTAAAAGATTTTTCAAACACATTAATAATGATTAATCTCAGGGCGAGTGGCTCAAGTGGCTTAGATTATAAAGTCTTCGGTAAATATTTAAAATGGATGTAATTTTTTATTCATAGAGCTTCTTGCAATGATAAATTTTTATTAGTAACTAGCTTTCATTTCAGTACTGTGTTTAATTTAAATATGTATGCACATAAGTCTTCCTCCCTAAAAGTAAATAATGTAATGATTGTGTTAACCTTTTAAATAAGAAAAATATGTTGACTGTAAATAAACAACTTAGCGAGATGATTAAAATTACATTGCCACTTGTCAAAAAAAAAATAACACTTCGAAATGTGTGAGTTTATTACGGACTTGAACTCTTCAGTTACGTATGTATTTGTGGGATTTCTAAAATATTTCCGTAATTACGTAGTTGCGTAATGGAAGCCCTATGTCTGACTCCTGTCCCCCACGCGTCGCTTCTTTCATCGCTTTCTCACGCATTCGTACAGTTCGTTCAATTTCGGCGCTTGCTAGAATTCGTACATTTTGGCCGAAGGTTACTTTTTGGCCGAAGGTGGCTGAAGCCGAAGCTTTGGTCGGACACTTATATTAAATACTTTTTTGTTCAATTTAATAAGTACGCAAATTATTGCGTCGTTTTAATTGTAAAACGATACGCAAAGAAAAAGAGGTCAAGAGTGTGCCCATCAAATTTAAAAAAAAAAACCAGAGCAAAAGCATCAAATTCACCACACAGAACTAATCTATACTAATATTATAAAGCTTCTATATATAGTTTTTTTGGTTGAACGCGCTAATCTCAGAAACTACAGGTTCGAATTGAAAAAATCTTTAAGTGTTGGATAGCCCATTTATCGAGGAAGGCTATAGATAGTATAACATCACGCTGCGACCAAAAGGAGCGGAGCATCAATAAAAAATGTTATGCAAACGAAGTTGCGCGAGTCAGCTAGTAAATAATAAACAGCCCTCTAGAAAAATTGTTGTAGTTTAAAATAGCAGCTAAGTGCATGTAGAGTGATAGGTTCAGCTTCCCTGCTGACCTACTTCTCGAGGCGTTGGTCTGAGACGATGTATAGCACCACTTACTTAGTATAAATTGCCGCAGTGACCAGGTACTAACGTTGCCTAGACCAGTTACTTACAACTTGAACGGTACATACTTCAGGGTTTGGATCTTGAAGTTATGATCGTTTTATTTTTTATTTTGTTTACACCTGTGACTGGCACTTTAATCTAGTGGTGATGGAGGGTGCGGTCTTGATATTTTTCGAGTCCTAGATCGGGCAAAGTGAAATTGGGATTTTTTTAGATATGTTTTTTTAAATTTTTCTACTAAATTTAATAGGTTTTTTTTTTTTTAATTATGTTTTGACGCAACTCGCCTGATGTGAATCGATAATGCGGCCTATTTCTTATTAATAGCCCGCAGGCGCAGTTAGGAAGTGTGGTGTGACAACCTCGTGCCTCGGTGTTTGGGGTCGTGAGTTTTAATCCCATTCGTTGCACTTTTGGCGAACAGACGTACCTGAACCGTTTCCTGGTTTAGTTGGAAGAGCTAACGCAAATTATCATAGTGTAGTCGATCTCATAATTGCTTAACCAATTTTGACAACGACGACTACTAAATTGTGACCTCAACAGATAAGGTTAAAACGATCTAACTGTCACATACAGCAATACAAGGATCTTTTGACACTCTAATGAAGTTTATAGGGTAAATATTACGTACAAAGCTGATCGAATCTACTCTTTCTTATCATTTAAAAATATTTTAAATAATTATTATAAACGAGCACAAAGTCTTTACCTATTTTTTCATTATTGTATTAAATATCTACTCAATTGAATTTCAACTTAAACAGGTGACAGATAAAAACAATTAGTATTTTAGTATCACTATACTTAACATATTATCGGAGTTTCATTTTGATTAATCGACTGTTATGATAACAGTGTGCTGATATCTTAGTATAAAAAACAAGATTACAAAATATACTAAAAATACGGTTCGCATATTTATACCTATTATTGTAAATTTTTATATTTTATTCTATTTGGGTTGGGGAAGCGCATGGTATGTTGACGAAAAATCAATCTTTGGAATTCTCTTTAATAGCTTTAATTCCTCACTGCTCTCAGGATTCTAGTTTTAACTCCCTCGCTTCTGTTAGGGAGCTCTAGAATCCTTCGCTGCGTTCGGGTTTTGGCTTTATCTCCTTGGTACATAATCCACTATTTTATTTCTGAGTCCTGACATGGAAGATTGTGCTAATGAAATTTTAAAAAAAATTAAGCTACATTGACACAAAATAATGACTATTATGCACCTTTAGTTAAAAAAGCAACAATGATTGTTAAATAAATTAAAGTTAGTGTATTAAACATACCTGAAATATTAAACAGAATGGATTTCTTCTATGTACTTCAGTCACCTTCAGAAAACCCGATAAGCACCTAGTTGTACTCTGTTATCCTCTGCGAATTCTGTTTCTAGGCAAATTCAAAATAAATCAATAAAAGTACACTATTCAATCACAAAAACACCATTTCAATCAATTTTTATTTTCACTTTTCATGAACACAAAAAATATAGTTCGTCATATCATAGATAAACGCTAACTGATGCCACTAGTACATTGATAAAGTGAAATCAATAATGTTAGTTGCCTAGCAACCAATCAAACAACTGCATTTTATTTTATTTTGATGCGTCAAATGATAGTGTCGATGATTGTACTGGTGTTATCACTTTTGTTAGGTGACATAAGTTTCACAATATGTGCATTTTATTTAACATCTCTTTTTTTTCGCTCGCTCAACACGTTTTTCTATACCACATCTGACATTCTCAGAATTGTCAACCCTCGGCACAATAGAATAGAATATTCTTTATTATGTACACTATACAAGTAATATTTATAAAACTTTTTACCAAAAAAAAAACTGACTTCCAAAAAAACACACAAAAAGTGGAAAATAGTTTTACTTTCGGAAGTCGGTGACTATTGTTTGTTTCATTGACTTTTTTGCCACCGACTTCCGAAAGTAAGTTATTTTCCACATTTTAGTGTTTTTTTGGAAGTCGGTTTTTTTTTTGCAAAAAAGTTTTTATTTTACCCTTTTTAGTTATCGCATCTCACACAAATCCTTGTCAAGTATCAATTTCGCAATTTCTTTTACTTGTTTAACATATTTTTTCCAGCTATTTTGATTTCAAAACCAAACTGCTGAACCGATTTCGATGAAATTTCTATGGGACCAATCGAGAAGTAGATCCATTCAGTTAAAAGAAGAATTTTTCGGTTTATACATGACGAAGATATGAGGTAACAAACACAAAAAAAAACATTTAACCGAATTGAGAACCTCCTCCTTTTTGTGAAGTCGGTTAAAAAGAAAACAGTTCGCATAAGGTGATGCAATGGGTAGTCTTATTGCTAAAAGCGATTTTTTCAAGTCAACCTTTGAAGGCGGAGAGATAATATTGCAAGTAGTGTGTGGTGTATTACTTAATTATATATATATTAATATACATACATACATCAAGCATATACAAATCTTTATAAATATACTAGCGACCCGCCCCGGCTTCGCACAGGTGCAATGTAGATACTAATGTTTTCTCTACTATAATATGCATGTATTATACATATAAACCTTCCTCTTGGATCACACTATTTAAAAAAAAACGCATCAAAATCCGTTGCGTATTTTTAAAGATCTAAGCATACATAGGGTCAGACAGCGGGAAGCGACTTTGTTTTATACTATGTAGTGTAGTGTGAGTGTTATATGTAGATCTATGCCTATGTCTGTAAGTGTAAGTAGCCTAAGTCTATATAATGAATGGTTAGCTAATAAAGATCGGCATTATATATTACATCAATCCGTCTATTCAATTACATCTATCCCTACATGGCGAACTTGCCTTCGGCCAAGAAGCGCATGATGGTCGTGTTGCAATTGATTCATTTTTAATTGGTGCGTAAATATTCGGAAAAGCAAGATGTGTCAATCATATCAGACCAAAGAAGAGGTTTTTTTTGCTAAGTCTATATAATGAATAGTTAGCTAATAAAGATCGGCGTTATACATCAATGAGTCTATTCAATTACACCTATCCCTACAGTAGTGATACATAATATAATCATCATGTAACAAGAACAACAATTGCCATAAATAAAAATCCCCAAAGATTTAGGCAAATCCCATTAGTACAACCACATTTTGCCAGTTATTGCAAGTCCCATGTAATAGAGGGCCGTCATAGGTCATCGAAACCCGGTTTCGCATTTCCTAGACATCATCCGAACATAAATCCAGACTCCGCGTTGCTACTGAGACAAGTCATATAAATAATAGTGTCGGTGACTGCACTGTTAATAACTTTTAGTTAAGTAATTGTTGTACTAATCACCGTCGGCTATAAATTGCTTCCATTTCGAAACAACTGTTTATTGGCTTTGATTATGTTTTATGGCTAGCATCGGTATTAATGCAATGTTTCGGTAAAACAGTGCTCGAAATGAAATATTTTCTTCGTAAAATACTTTCCTTCCTACTTTGTGGAAAAGAGACAAAGGTATGTCATGTAAATTCAAAATATAGCGTATTTTTTTTTTCTCATTTTTTCTCATTATGAAATTACTTTGAATTGTTTTCTTAAGATTCGAAATTGCTGGTACACCACGTAACTTTAAGCTTCGGAAGAGCGAAGTGTCCTAACACAGGCAATTTTTAACCGACTTCAAAAAGGAGGTGTTGTGTTTGTTACCTCATATCTTCGTCATTTATGAACCGATTTAAAAAATTATTCTTTTATCTGAATGGATCTACTTCCCGATTGGTCCCATAGAAATTTCATCGAAATCGGTTCAGCAGTTTGGTTTTGAAATCAAAATAGCTGGAAAAACTATGTCATCCAAGTAAAAGAAATTGCGAAATTGATACTTGACAAGGATTTGTGTGTGATGCGATAACTAAAAAGGGTAAAATAAGAACGTTTTTGCAAAAAAAAAACGATTTCCAAAAAAAAACACACAAAAAAGTGGAAAATAACTTTACTTTCGGAAGTCGGTGGTATTTTCCACTTTTTTGTGTTTTTTTTTAGAAGTCGGTTTCGTTGTTGCAAAATTTTTTTTGTTTAAAAGATCACTTCAACCACTTGATGTAGTACATAACTTGTGAAAGAAAATAAATTATTTGTATTTTTTTTTATTTCCACTGAATGCGATCAGCACAGGATTGGTTGAAATGGCGATGCTTAGGTAAGGGAGGCCTTGGCTCAGCAGTGGACATTGTTTGGTGATGTGCTGATGTGGAAATACCTCAAGTGACAACACAGTGTGCAACTGTTTTTAGGCCAGTCAAGACTGTCGTTTTATGAAAACAATGATTCCCACTCGCCGTCTCATTAATCAAAGTTATAATAATCCACCCAAAAATCTTTGTAAAAACCATACGAAAAAAACCTGGTTTGTCTACAGCAGAAAAAGCAGTTTGGACTGACTTATTACAAAGTGTTTAAATGCAAAACGTACATAGAAATACCTTACAAACACGTTGATCACTTTAAAACTTTGTCACACTAAATTTGAAAACTGTCATTTTCACTTGTATGTTACGTCGTTGATGCTTCATTTTTACTAGGTTCTAAGCACATGATACGCAGCAGAATATGACCAGCAATCATTTAGCATCATCACAAGCATCTTGGTTGCTGTCCTTCTTTGATTAACTAAGGTGCATTGAATAATCGATTTTCTCACCCGAACACTTAATATGCAACTTGATCTTGGAGTTGCAGACACTATGCCCAGTGTACAATGGAATAGCCAACTATACCTAAAACAACTAAGACTATAACGTAACATCACGCCTTTAATCCCCGAAGGGTTAGGCACAGGTGTACCCAATAGTACACCCACATTTCGCCAGTTATGTTTAACTCCCATGTAATAGGGGGCGAGCATATTGCCATCAACCGGGCACAAATCCAGACTCCGAGGCAGCTACTGAAAAATCCCTGAAGGAAAAACTCTATAACATTTTGCCCGACCCGGGAATCGAACCCAGGAGCTCATTCATGTTCAGTAGTCGCGCTTGCGGACACTCGACCAACGAACCAGCCCCTAATACTATAATATCTGTTTATTGTGTCCAAAAACACCATCCACCAAAAAAGCCTTCTTAAAAACGGCTATAATAAAAAATCACTTTGCTCGTAACTCAAATGATCACCAGCGGCCACTATAAGTTCGCTAAAATGAGCATCTTTCCACAAACAGCACTCGGACATAAGCACAGCAATAAAAATTATATACGTGGCCATTTAGAGATGAAACTGTGCATCCCTGGCTTTAGGCCAATACAATTATACAGTCGGTAAGTGGACCAGGCTAAATAGACCTTGTAGATTATTTCTGAAGGATGGAGTTTACAGTGTAGAGGCTTAAATTTTTTTTTTTTTCAGTATAAATTTATTCGACAAGAAACGACGGATCGAGTGTGACAAAGATGAAAATACTGATGAAATGCTCGAAAAGAACAAATAGATTTCCTCTTCTTTATCGTCTGGTTCGTGCCTAACCTGCTGTCAGAGTTTATATACCACCCATGGGTCTCTGACTTGGCTTCACATGCCGTCGAGAAATATCTCTCAGGCATGCTGGTTTCCTCACGATGGTTTCCATCACCAAAGCAAGTGATAATTATAAAATACGCACATGAATCCGAAAAATCAGAGGCGCGCGTCTTGGATTCGAACTTGAGACCTATGACTTGGCTGTCCGACGGTCACACCACTAGGCTATCACCGCTAACTAGATTACTGAAATGATGGCTAATAGAGAAGTAAATAGAATAACAGAAGAAGAAGATAATATGTCGCTTCGACCCCAAATATATTGAAATCAGGATAGAGGAATGATGATAACGATGTTTCTACGCTTATCTGGTCTAAAAATATAAGTAACAATTACACACTGCGTGTACGCAAAAACCGCTCATATCAAACGACACAACTTAAAAGTCTGTTTTACCGTCAAAAATACTCTTCGATCTGATACGGGTTTAGCTTCCTCCTGATTTTCATAATACCTTCCATTTTGTCCTATCCAAAGCGATAAATACGGACCCACAGTAAGATTATATTGGCCTCAGGCCAATTTTAATTTCGCATAGAGTGTTGCACGTATATTTGGACGAGATATTGCCATGTTCACTTGTAAATATTCACGTTTGAGTTCAATTCTGCTCTTTATATCAGAGATTATCCAGGAAAATTGAGAGTGTTAAGAAAATTGAGTGGGGTGTGGAGGTGAGTGTGTTTTTTATTCGGCCGGGTAATGTATATCGGGAAAATAAATTGTGAGTGCATTCAGAATAGGAACGTTGGCTTTTTGGTTTGAAAAGAACTCTTCTAATATCTATGCTGACGTGGGAATTAAGTGGACTGGCAAGGATTAACTGTTTTACAGTATTTCCATTGCTCGACCGTTTAGATTTCCCTTTTTAAAATCTCTTATAAATAAATTGCTTGTCGTGATAGGTAGTCCACTTGTTTATAGTCTCAAAGCTTTCAACGCTCAGGTTCAGCCATAGGATTCCTGCAGTGCAGTTCCGAAACTTGTTCTGTTTCTTTATTTATACCAAGAACGGAAAAAACGGACGGATATCGGACTTGTGGTTTTGTTTAGGTACAATAGAAGTATGTACACGCAAGTAACTTTGTCTTCTTTGTGAAAAACACGGAAAACATTTTGATAATTAAATAAATTAATGTCTACCTACTCCAACAAGCGGCAAAAACAGGTAATTATTCTATGATTTTATTGCCGTGTCTCTACTGCTTAAAAATTCAAGACACGAGCAGTCTTATTTCATAATGTGGTCTTGAATCATAATGTTTTACAGACATATTGAAAAGAAAATGGACGTAATAATCACTAGCATTGAGTTATTATCTCATGAAAAGAATGTGACGGAGTCTTAAGTAATTATAAAAAGGAATCCGCGACATACTTTTGTTTTTAATTTTTTGTGTGTGTGTGTTTGGCCATACTCATCCATGTTTCAATTGGTTTCTAGTGAACTGAGAGCCGAATGCGAAATTTATTTGCTGACGAACCAATGCTGTCTTGAATTCCGTACGTTTTTACTCAGGTGATCACTGAAAACCAGCGCTGTGCTGTGGGCGCCCATAGCAAATCATCATGCTGGATGGTAACCTTCTTGTCGCTGTCACTACGTATAAGCTGTCAACTAGTTTTGTAACGTCCTGCTGTATTTATTAATCTTTGTTATGCGTTGTATGTTTATTGTAGTTTTTGTCATTTTGTATGCAAGAAAGGAATGATTCTATTTCGCCATTTTGTCACCAGCCAGTTCAATTATAGTTAACGTGATCTACTAGCTACTACGCCGTTGTAGTTTCGACATAAATAAGTCCCGATAAATCATTCATTCAATCACATACGACACAGTTTCGAATGACAAGCACAATTTCTCCCAAAAACAAAGCCATAAATCTTTACTTGCCACGTTAACAACTACTGATTCTACTAGGTGTAAGGCCGGTTGTAGACCAAGAGCTAAGCTAAGTTAATTAATTCAACTCGCACAACCCTGGTTATTTTGAAACTTGTGCGCATAACAGATATCGGTATAATAATAGTTACTATTAAAACAGTATTAAAATTTCTTAGCTAGCTTCGCTTTGTATGAAAATGTGGGGGGACCTTCCACTGCTATCCACGGCCACGCTTCTCATGAAACTATTGCTGGCAAACAAACGAACCACGTAGTCAACGTGGTAAGCTGCTCCGTTTTGTAAGCAGTTATAGATTAGTGGTGTGATCGTTGATTTCGAGTTCGAACCCAGGACACGCACGTCTGATTTTTCGGACTCATGTGTGTATTGTATAATTATTATCACTTGCTTGGATGAAGGAAAACATATATATTTATTTAATAAGGATATTTTTCGACGGCATGTAAAGCCAAGTCAAACTCATGGGCGGCATAAAACTCTGACACTGGGTTAGGCACTAACCACACAATAAAAAAGAAAAAGCTTCTCCATGCACATCATACGTAACAACTGCCGCACTCGCCTGGTTGCACTAGCAAGTGCGACTGTCGAGCTAAGATCATGAGGTCCTTCTTACAATTCGCCCGGGCGAAGTGTTAAACTCCGATAAGGAATCCTTGTCAGTTCGATATTTGAAAGTTGGCGGTATGCCGTGCCTTGGAAAGCACGTTAAGCAGTTGTTCCTACACAAGACAAGACAGAGATAAGGAGAGTAACTTAAAAGTACTATAATAAAGGGTGTAAATGACGTATGTTCCGACTTGTTCCACCAAACAGTTCTATGATAGAACTTATGAAGCCGAATGGCACTTGTTTTCCTTGTCATTGCGATAATTGTTTTGTCATAGACCATACCTGGAAACCTTATAGTTAAGAAGATAAAGTCGTTTGTCAGCAATTATTTTTGCGTAGAGTTACTAAGTTTCATGTAAAGAATGCTTGTTTGTCGGCTTCGTGAAGGGCCAGTTTAAACCTTGTATATCCTGCGGTCTATGAAGGAGATGAGGCGTCATCTGAGATTAGCCGCCGCCGTGACGAACGTCTGGACGATTCGCTGAATTTCAATCTTTCGTACCATCGAGACACTAATCAACAATCTTTAGAGAGTAGAGTACAACGTAGGTACACGTGCACTCAAAACTGGGTCAGATTCATAAAGCTCATTGCAATGAATAGATGTGTCGATTGGCGTAGTGGGTGTGAAGTAGTGAGACAAGTTTTCATAACTTTGTGATCAGTTTGATTTCCTGATCAGAAATCGTTAATTATACCTACTACTTCTTTCAGTGAACTGCCTTATTAACCGACTTCAAAAAAAGGAGGAGGTTCTCAATTCGGTTGTATTTTTGTGTTTTGTCGCATATCTTCGTCATTTATGAACTGATTTGAAAAAATCTTTTTTATATCTGAAAGGATATACTTTCCGATTGGTCCTATAAAAATTTAATTAAAATCGGTTCCGTAGTTTGATTTTTAATTGATTTAAAAATAAAACTACTGAACCGATTTTAATTATTATTTTAATAGCTAGAAAAAATATGTCATCCATGTAAAAGAAATTGCGAAATTGATACTTGACAAGAATTTGTGCGTGATACGATAACTAAAAAGAATAAAATAAAAACTTTTATGCAAAAAAAATAAACGACTTCAAAAAAACACAAAAAAAAAATGGAAATAACTTTACTCTCGCAAGTCGGTGGCAAAAAACCAATGAAACAAACAATAGTCACCGACTTCCGAAAGTAAAGTTATTTTCCATTTTTATTGTGTTTTTTTTGGAAGTCTGTTATTTTTATTAGGTCCGAATTACCGTCGGGTCAAACAGTCAAATCAGCTAATGGTAACACCAAGATCAAGCTTTCACGAAAACTTGTATTTCTTTGTTTTTATGAATGCTTTAGAAATTAAATTGCTCTGAATAAATACTATGATACAATGATACAAATATTTTTGTCTTGCATACAGTTTAATTTAAAGCTAAAACTATAAGGGCAGGTTATCGTAATTAAAAATATGGATACATTATATAATTCGAATAAAACTTTCCTTAGTTACAAGTGTTAGAATTCCTGTGATATCCACCAGGTCATCAATTACTTACATTGAGCTCTATAAAATACAATTGAATAATAAACTATAGTCTTCTAAAATATCCTGTAAGAAAATGTATTTGATCTAAGTGCTACTAAAAAATTGAATCACTGTATTTCTATCTCGGCGGCCATGATGTAATTTCAAAGACTACAGTCAGACGTCATAAAACTCAATCAATACAACCATTAATACATTTGTCGAGTCGACAATCCATTTTATTACTCTCATTCCAAACAATTCTCGTCTTTGTCTGAATGAGTTTGAGTTTAAAATGACATGGCAGAGAGATTTAATAAGATTGATTGTTCTTAAGTAAGTTCAATCAAAATTACGCAAAATAGAGAGAGCTGTTCTATTTCTTGGTAGATGAAATTAATGGAAGAAAAATAAAGTCGTCGTAGACGTAGTTCGCGACTATCTTTTTGAGTTAATTTATTCTTAAATTAATTGTATGAAATTAGTGTAGGTATTACCACCCTTACGTAATGTTTGTAATTTTTATGAATAAATTTCAGAATTAACACTGAAGCCAAGATGTGTGTGATTGTAAGTGATTACACCGACCACACACAGCGCTCAAAAAATACAATGTATGAATCACTTGAAAATTTTATTTATTTCCCTAATGAGTATAAAATGAACTAAAAATCACAAGCTTTTAGCTTTTTAATAACAAAAGAAAACAAAACTAACCATTTTGGGTAATGACATCATCATCATCATGATATCAATTCAGAATCATCCACTGCTAGTTATTAGGCTTCCCGTTTCTTCTGCCACACTTCCCGGTGCTGTGCGTTCCTCATGCAGATGTATACAGTGTGGCGTCGACAATACGACAAAATGAAAACACTGGTAATAGTAGTTCACAAGAATATTTTTAAACTATCAAAAAAATCCTAGCATCGAAATTTAAAAAAAAAAACAAATAAACTAAATAGCATAAAACTGTTAACGAAACACAACACCATTTATAAATATTGGTTTATTAACCTTAGGTATAATTTGCACTAATTCGGGTCTGGAAATGACATTTAAGGGACGAATTTGGCAAGGGTTTTTTAAATAGCGAGTTTGCAACATGTGTTTATATCAATGCGGGGGTCGTTAACCTGTCAGTGCTAGCCTATTAATTCTACAAATCATGTAGAAAATTCCGAATACGAAAAATAATGTCCTGTGACTAAACTACTGGATATATTCGAATGAATTTTTGTACGGAAAATGGGAACGTCATGAGGTATACGTAGTTTAATTTATTGTGGTATTGTCGGCGCCACCCTGTATATGTATATCATCGACCCAACCAACAACGGGTAATAGCAAAATAAGATCAATTATTGTGATGGTTTTACTCACCTCCGTAACTATCATTCTCTCTCAAACTACTAAACCCTTAAAGAACTAACTACAAACAATGATTAAAATTTCATGTCATACAATATCAATAAACCAAATCATAATCCCAACTAAACTTCGAAACACCAGCCCTTTATAACTCCAAACAGTATCATCACCTCAGACTGTTTGATTCACACTCAGGCAGGTAGGTAGGTATAACCGCTCGGCCACGATCTACACGCTCAGTTGATAAGCGTCTTGCGACAGGGATTGTAGGGAAAACATATTAAAGAAATTGCCTGAACCCGTTTCAGACGATTTCACTATCTGTTCATTTTTATCTTTCATTTGGCATAAAATGTTTCACTCGAAGTGAAACGTCTGAACATACAATTAATATATAAATAAAAAAGTAAAATGTTCATTTGTGAACCAATCCAAATGCTCTGAATTTCGTCCCACGGCATCTTTCCCTCGTCGATTAGAAAAAACTAAACTTTTACAAAAATCTGTGAATACAGATCGAATTTTTTCAAAAAACTATCAAAAGTATTTTTTTTGAGAAATTTCGATATGCATTCACAGTCTCGTACGACCGTTTTTCTGTAGCTGCAGCGGTTAAGATTACCCTGCTCTTATTACCCCATCTCAAAAACCAGCCTGTGCCGAATGGCATAGGCAAATTCTTAAAAAAAAAAATCACCACAGTCATTGTTTCGACAGGCGTTTCGTTTGGACGTCTATCTCGTGGCCAAGGGGTAACCCTCAGGCCAGTAGCATAAAGCTTGTATTTACGAGTTACGGCATTGCCTGGCACTTCACTACTGTGGCTAAACATCGGGTGGGGCTTCACAGAGCACAGTGCTGCCCATACATACTAGTTTGTACTCTAAAGGATACCTGTAATTTCTCACTGCAGGACCTATTAGTTTGCGCACTCGGCTTTGTAAGCGCTGATTTCTTACTGGCTTGAAAGTCGAGGATATTATCCGTTGAGTTACTTTAAATTAACATACTTACTGAAGACTGAAATTAAGTCAATGTAAAATTTAGTTTCGCTACATTTTACATTCTACACAATGAAAGAGCTCAATCAAATTACTAAGACTCTTAGCAATAAGGTCGCTATCCATGTGTTGCTTATTTGTATTGCGTTAGAATCCCAACACTAAATGATAATACGAACATCACTAGCACGCGCGCTCGGTAGCCATGTTTATTTCGAATGTCTCGTTCATTTCCTCACGAGTCGGCTCCGCGATAGGTAGCGACAACGTGCTTCGACCTACCTACTATTGATAGTGATTGTTGAGAGTATATCTTCCTATTTTGAAGAACTGTTTCCTTTACCACAAGTACATCCACTATAACACAAACTCCACAATTTAACTTATGTCTATTTTAAGGATAATCTTTACAAAATTCATTCTGATCACTGTTGTTTGTGCGCACATTAAGACGAAACACTTTATCAGTAACAAAGAGTGACATTACAGTTTTCCCAATTGGAATACCGATATAGATTGATCGTGACATAGATTCTAATAGAAATAAAACAAATATCGTGCTAAAAATATCAAAAAATGTATTACATCGTCGAGCTAGCTTGTTACTGAAGATTTAAAGTCACAGAAGGAACCAAAGGGCTGCAAAGAAAGATATGGAAATAGTGGCGGATAAAAGTTTTTACGCTGCTTTTCTTTTTAATTAGACGGGGCATCAAAGGGTATCAAGGCACCCGTTAGAAAAAAAAGGTCAATGTACAGGGATACCTATTAGTTCTATGTTACTGCAAGATCGTATACATATGTATATGTACACAGGCATACTTGTATGGAGAACTTGAATAGTTTCATGGAATGTATTATAACAATTTGAAGAATGTTATAGACAATTCTTAAAATCAATTCCACTGACCTCTTCATTAGAACTTCTGCCATTAGTGCATTGACATTGTCTGCACCTATTGCTTTGAAACTTGAGATTATATCATTTTATCTTGGGGTTGGCGTGCATCGGCGATGCTATAGGTGTTGCAGATTTATAGCTTCGACATCGGTGGCGATGACTACTCACCATCAGGTGGGCAGTAACGCTGGCTTGTCTGCTATTTAAAAAGTCAATAGTGACAGAAAACACACATTTTATGCTTTTATTCAGACATCGGCTCATATTACGATCACAGAAATATACGACATTGAAAATTACCTATATTTTAACGTGGGCTTAACTAGCTCTATCAGAAAATTATGTGTACTCACGACGAATCCCAACAGATTATTCCACTCCACCCCCGATTTTGAAAATCCCTTTGAAGTGAATTAAAAATCACTGAATGGCACATCATATTAAGACAAATCTCTGTACGAGTGAAATCGCCCGTTTTATACACACACAGGGATTTTCCGGCGTTGTGAATTTGTGCGTTAAACCGCGGGACAAACGCGGACGTTTTTACGCCCCAGTGCGTGACTGTTTTAAGGTTGGTTTCTACTAAAGTAGTGATGTTATTCTTTAGAACGAATGTGCACGTATATTTATGTTCCTGGTAACAAGGTCTTTGGTTCACTGGTATAAAAAACTAGTGTACGTGTTCGATACAGTCACAGATGTCCTTGAGATTTCTTTTGATTATAACCTATTCAGTTGGTTACTGTTTTTGGAATGAAGGATCAATGTCATTTGAAGATGTTGTGAGTCAAAATCCATTGCTGCTTTTTCGCCCGCAGAATAAAATTTCATAATATCATTAGTTAAAATGTAACATTATATTCCATTTTTAGATTAGGTACCGGAAGACAGATATTGATTTGAATTATACATATGTTATTGTTGCTGGGGAGTTTGTTTCACGACTTCTCCCCGCCAAAAATTCTAGGAAGTGGCGAAGGCCGAGCGTTTTTAGGGACAGTCTTAATGTGAGTTTGACGTTCAAAATTTACTGAATCTGAGCCTTATTTAAAAAAAATAACTTTTGATTTTAATTATTTTCAATAATGGCGCCGTAACTACTTATTGTTATTTTTATTCTGCTTTGAGGGTTCTTTTACACGCCAAACCTATACCAGCAATACAAACCCAGGTTTTTTAAAGCCCTTCATTCCAATGCAACCACGCCTTTATAACCAGCGTTGTGACTTACAGTCAAACCGCACGCCCCTCATGAAATATGCGTTTGAAATACGCGCCCTACACAAATACTACTGAATATTAAATGTGTAAGTTTTACACGTTCCAACAGACTTACTGTTTGCTGCGGTTTCTCTCGTTTCCTACGGTACTTTAGTTACTCACATACTGAACCTTTATTTTCTGCGATAAGTACTTAGATAAATTGATAATACTTTGTTGTACAACAATTTTTTAACACCGCTAATTATATGCAATTGCAGTCTTATTGCTGATAACAACATCTTCCAGACAACCTTTGGATAGTCTAAACGAACTCAAAGTAAAAAAAAGGGTGTAGTCAGTGGTGAATTGCTAAAAGTTTACCTATTACCACACAAAATCAATACATAAGTAGCGGTAGTTAAGGGTAAGTTATAACCGAACCCCTTGAACTTTTGTTTCGGGTACAAAATACACATTTTACATCATCAATCTTCACTCACTACTGAGTATTGGTTACTCTTTGCCCATTTCTACCGATTGTGATAATCTCTACGTTCCTGTGTGTGAATTACACAAACAAACATCTTAACCTTCGCATATATATATTAGTAGGACTACATAATCAAACCAACAGTTTATGAGTCTACGTTCTCTCGCGGTTGATGATTCAAATCTATGGTTAAAGAAAGGATGAGGGTCTTAATGTTGCAAAGAAGTTGGCTAAACTATGATACTCTATTCTGATGAATCAGAATTTAAAATTCGAACATAAACATGTTCAGCCCTTATTAATGAACGAGGAGTTTAGTTATGGCAACACTGAACCTCGTAATAATGTATGGATGATTTGAAGGTTATACTCGTTGTAACTTTACTCAGGGGGGTTGAAGTTTAGAATGTTGGTTTCGAAATTTAAATGCCTGCGCAATCTGCTATTTTGACTCAAATCATTCTGGATCCTTGAACAGCAGTGTAGACATCGAACGTTTATCCCTTTCCACTGTCCTCAAAGACAGCTAGAATAGCATAGAATATAATTTATTGTACACCAAAATTGAAAAAGAACGGTTTTACAAAATTGATAATTTTATGGTTACAATGGCGGTCTTATCCCTGATAGCGATCTCTTCCAGACAACCTTTGGATGGACTGTACGAACAGCTAGGCATGTTTTTTGCCGAAGTTAAATGGCACTTAACGGACTAATAAGATTGATTAACGTAACAGGAGCTAATCAATTTATTTATTTCTGTGGTCAGCAAGTAAATCTATAATTTGCTAATATAGTTTTCCTGTATTTACAATCATGTCGATCAAACCAAAACATGGCAGGCAGCTTGGTGTAGAAAAGGTATGACGGTTGTGTTTCCTCGTATAAGCTCCTGCACAAAACTTCTAGAGGCGGGGTTCAGGGTTTGGCTCCTACTTCGAGTAAAGTGTTATTGGGTTTTTCAATTGGGATTTTTTATTAGCAGTCCGAAGACCGCTTCGTCGATAGGTCTCCACTGAGATTAGCTGCCATGATCTAAAGTGATCAGCAGAATTATTATCTCTCTTCATTAACCCTAGAACCGTAGGGTACAAATAAAAAAAATATATATAGAAAATTTGCAATAACTTTTTCGTTTTACAACGGATTTTTTCGCGCCGCCGCATATTTGCGTGGGGCTGGGGATCGCGTCGAAGCATCGGTCGGGCAGGCGTCCAGTTAGTGTGTGATCGTGGCAAGACCTGCGTGAGGTACTTCAGCATCCCTGGGTACAGTTAAGGTAATTATATTCGTTACTATGATTTGAATGTTTTTACGAAATAATGCATGTTGTTGTAGTGTTTGATGCGTGTTTATTCATTTGTTTTTTTTTTTTAATTACATAATTAACCTAGAAATAACTTTGTTAGAAAAAAAAGTGTGTTTTTTTATTATTTTCATACCTTTTTGTTTACGTTATTGGTTTTGAATTTTGCTGCATGTAGCTTGAATTATTATTTTTGTTTTAGATGGCTAAACGTCAAAATCTAACACAGAATGAAATTCGAAACCTTCTTCTGGACACTGATGATGAAGCAGAGCACGAATTTACCTGAAGACTAGCTTTACTAACGAACTTAGCAAGCATGAAACATTTAAAAATCATTCTTCCTTCAAGTACTAACAAATTAGTACTCTCAACTTGCTACCTACAATCTTCAAGTCATAATTAATCAGGAATGGCTCAATCTTGACCACAATCGTGAATATGAATAAAAATACGTGATAAAAAAGTGCGCAACTTGCGAACACTATGACATCTGACATTTCTGAAGACCTTACTCTACACGAGCGCCTCTAGCGGCGAATTCATGAGCGTTTGTAATAATATATGAGATTGAAATAAGTGCCATAAAAGTATATGTAAATTGATTATTAATAAATGTTTATTCTTATGTAAAAAATATGTTTTATTCACCGGGACTCCAGTACCCCTGGGTATTCTTACTTAAAGTCTAATATGGGTACGGTTCCAGGGTCAAGCTTCTTAAGTGCCTTAGCAGCTGATTTAGAGTTCCCCCAAACATTTTTATTTCAAATACAAAGACTTCTAGTAACTGAAGGTTTGGAATATTGCCAAAGGCACCACAGTTAGCAATAGATTGGCTATCGCTGTATAGACATATTAGTACTGTGAGGATTTCTTTGGCTTCCCAAGAGATGTATATCCTAGACTAGAGTCAAGAGCAAACCCATCTTAAATTAAAAAAAAAAAATATTGAAGGCGCTGATGATGTACATTGGTTCATACAATAACTTATAAATACTACTAAAATCATGCTCACAAGCATATAGAAAGGTTTTGATCTGGTAGCATATTTGTGATGATTACAAAATATTCATGGTAATTTTACAATGTTTTGGATAAAAATTGACAGCTAGTACCCGTACCTATCTATAAACAAGTCGAAGTGTTTACTTGAGTACAAGTCACGATTAAGATTTACGAATTTTATTATGTAGTTTAGTAATTGCTTGAAGTTAGAACTTACTTCGTCCAAATTCTTATATACTGCATAAAAATGTTTGCATAAGTAATTAATTAAACTCAAGTAATTACTTTAACTTGACTATAGATACGGGTGTAAATGTCGGACATTAAACATTGTCATAACAAAACAGTTTACTGGGAGAATACACGAAGTATTGAAACCTACACGCCCGGAAATTGCAAATGAGCGCATTTTATAGACCAGTTATTAAGCAACGTAGTCTACGACGCTAGGATTGGACTTCAAATGTTTCCTAAACATATTCATGGGGAAAAAACTAAAACTAGAACTACAACTCAAACAAAACACGAAGAAATCCCAATTCATGTTACAAGACAAAACTGGAATCAATTTTCCCACTGTAAAATGAGTTCTTAACAAAACGTTTTACAAGCACTCTTACGAAAATAGTCTCGGAATTGAGAAAAGGCCGTCGAGCATATGTCGCGGACCATTGGCATCCTTCCACTGGTTTTGCTACTCTGCCCCCGTGGATGCGCTACCTTCGTGGCTTCGGGTATCTGCGGCTTTTTTCGGCTGTTCGACGTACATTGCTGGTTTAGCTTTTCGGTTCCGAAACTGGTTGGAAACCGATCTTGTGACTGGAAGAAAAATAGTTATAGTGTTTAGAAATGGAATGCCGCGTGGCGGTGTAATCATCCGTCATTACAAGATAAAGCATTGATTAATAAAAAGATGATTTAATTAAAAAATCTTCTTAATATTTATTAATTCTAATTAATGGCATATATTGTATCTGCCTAGAAGGATAATTTTGTTTCTGTATCGCGCTCGAAAAACTTATAAAAAGCCATCATCGTGTGTCCGTTTTCACTAACATTAGGTCACATCTAAATGAATAACAAACAACAACCGTACTTTTATAAATAATAGTGCAACGATATTTTTATTCTTTTATTTTGTTGTTTCCTAGTAATTCGCAAAATGGTGTATAAGCACAGCTTTTTAATCAGCGGGACCAACAAACACAGTAAATAGATAATTCCTAATTCATTATTAATTCCCGAAATTAATTTCAAAAGGTACCAGCCAGAGTTAACCAATCACTGTTGATGGTATTTAGTCCAAAATTAATTATCGAGGCTCAGTAATCGATATTCATTGAATATAGTCAGAAGTGCAGTATGAATTGAATGGCATTTCATTATAGATTTGCTTTTGAAAATGAATTGAACAAAATGTCCGCACCAGTTCAGCTCGTTCATTGGTTGACTAATAGTATAATAATATACTAATCATGATATTATTGGAAAATATGTGACAGTTATATACATACAAGCCTTGAGCCTGATGGGGTTTCCCATGGGAAAAAATTACGAAATTAAGTGTTAACTTGCAACCCCTGTATAAATGTCACTAGGTAGTGTTTCTTGTAACTAAGGAACAGACCTACTTTTGAACAAACATTGTACATAGCGCAAAGAGAAAAGTCATAAGATAATTATAAAATCCGCGCCAAGCAGCAAAGAAATGTACTTTTAAAACGAATGTTTTAACTCTCATTCGCCCTACAGGCTCACGCGAGAAGTCTAGGCGAGAAGGCTTGACGAGACTTGTTCTCAATGAGAACGAGATGGCGAGAAACTAATCACATTCACGCTTCTTGGGTGTTCTCGGGGATTTTCGGCGTGAGTCTGTAGGGCCCTTCAGGGTTTTGTGTGACCAATATCTGTTTTAGACGGCTAAAAATGGTAAAATATAAAAATACATGAATTGATCGTGCTAAATTCACGGAATACGCGAGGCATAGATAGATACCTCACCTAAAAAGTTATAACAATTTAACACCATAATAAAAAACTATAATTTATGCTGCAGATTTTTTTCCATTTTCTTACATATTCTCTCAAGCAGCAGTGTATTTCGAACAAAACTAAATCTTCTGAAGTAAAGATTCACTACACGCCTTAGTAAAGGTTGGGTCAAGCAGTAGCCAAATCGATTTGAAGTGCAAGCCTGGGGGCTAGATTCATGTAGCCATTGTGCCAATGCTGTTTAGCTTACCTAAGAATTGTTCGAGCTACTTTTAAAAATAAACTTGGTATCCTTTGTGGGCAGACAATTTGGTTTAGACTGTGTTCTCCTTTGTTCTTTTCAATTTCAGATTTTTAGTTTTGTTTTGTTCTTTTACGGAACAGGTTGTGTGCTTTTTGTGTAGTAAGTTATTTTGTTTAAATATTGTTTGTCCGTTGCATCAGTTTACTTTAGGTATATGGTACCTAAATGAACACACGATTGAACATACTGAAACAAAATAGGATTGAAAGTTCATAAATAATACATGCACTAATAAATCATCAGTCAGTCTTTGAAGTTTAAATGGTCTATAGACACCATTATATCCTGAGTTAAAAACAAATAAAATTGCCTTCTCATACTAATATGTACTGCCTGAGTTTAGTCATTAAACATTTATCAACAACAACCACATCTTTCACGTACAAACCTAAATAAATCTACCCAAGAAACACCTGAAAAAAGGCTTTACTGCGCCTATTTTTATTCACATATCAACATGGAAATATAGCATTATAATGTCGCAAAATACCCGAACCTTCTCGCACATTACGTTTTAGGTACACAATGGAAAAAGGTTGGCATTAAGGCATAACCTAATGGTGTGAGACGGTGGGTATTAGAAAAATGTGTTCAACGCAGAAAACCGCTGAACTGAATGAATATTCAGCCACAATATCGCGACAATGCAGCTTCATATCTCACTCACACATCAAAGTATTGTGTAGGTATGAAGGAGAAAGGTGTTGGTCAGTTAATGCGTTTTTTTATCCTGTTAAACTCGGTCACTGATTCGATACCTCTCAGGTGTATCTAATAGTACAACCACATTTCGCTAGTTTTGTTTAAGACCTTAAAGGGATCAAACCCATTGCCATCAACCGGGCACAAATACAGACTCCGTGACTTCTAATAGGAAATTTCGATGGGAAAACTCAATAACACTTTGCCCGGCCTGGAAATCGATCCCAGGGCCTCATGCTCAGCGACCATTCGACCAATGAGGCAGTCAATATTAAATTTATATATAAAAATTTATATCCAACAAGGAAGGCATTGTTAGGTAAATCCTGAATATAGTGAAGTCTCTGCATAAATGGGGTCCTATCAATCATTATGCTGAATGCTGGAGCCCGAATGCATCAATATTGCGCTGATAGCTTCGCCATAATGAAAATAGAGTGCAATTTTGACCGTTTGAATTCGAATTTAACTACTCTGTATTGGCAAAGAGGCTGTATGGGCTTTGTACCATTTCCATTCGTAGCCATTTATTGAGCATTTTCTGGGACATTAAATTACTGTTTTCTGGGAATTTGGATACCGGATTTAGTTGCTTCATAAGGCAGTGCTGGCCAAAATAAACAGTGTTTTGAACGACCTTTAACATAGCTTCCAATAATCCGGTCTGCAGACATGAGGGCATAAACACAAAGACTCGATGGCGACACTTCTATCTGGAATCTAGTATCAACTAGGTTCCATATAACTAACTTTCTACCCATTGGCGACAATCTCCTGCTGGTATTGAACAGAAGCGAACCTAAGTGGCTCAATAAGTGACGACGACGGATAAAACTCGTTAAATGTAGAATTGTAACGAAATGCTTTGGAAATACGAAAAATTATACCTACTATTTATTAATATACAAATTACCCATTACGTAGAAACTTTATCTTTCCTTACTGGTTAGTCTGTTACAATTTGCACCCCTAAGGTAAAAAAGGGGTTCCTTAGTCAAAAACCCGAACTCAAGGGTGGCTTTCGAAATTCTTTGAATTCTTTCTTAATCGTGTGGTTAGTGCCTAACCTGGTGTCAGAGTTTTTATCCCGCCCATATGGGCCTCTGACTTGTCTTTACATGCCGTCGAGAAAGAAATATCTCTCAGGCATGCTGGTTATCTCACGATGTTTAGGTACCTTTATCGATGAAGATAAAACCGGTGAAGATAATTTAAATTAATTTATTTTTTAATCGTAAATGGTTGCAACTAGTGGATATAGTGACATGCATTATTAGCTACTTAACTCCCAAGAATTAAAATACCTTCCCCCTCATCATAATTTTCATTGTCAGCTTAATTTTTTAAAACTTTGTTAGCCAACTTTTTTTGCAACATCTTAAATATATTTTTTTCAATCACCAATGGTAATCCTTTAATATTTTCTAAAAGAAGCTCGTAGCATTTATTTCTATTTAAAGCCGTCTGTTGTAATAAAACCTTCGGGCTATAATTGCGTCGCTTGGCATCTCGCCGCGTGACCACGGAATGACGTTAATAGCGCATAGTTTCTAGCCTTAGCCTAGCTTTGGCTTGCTATTTGGCGACTGTTGAGTCCTAAATAATGTTGTTTTCATTACTGGGTTTGAAGAAGGGGGGATATAGAATTTTTCGAGGTTAAGATGTAGTTTTAAAGGACTAAATAAGTATTTTTTTTCTGTTTTTTTTTTTTTTAAATATTTTAACTTTTTAGATAGCTTGATTAATCTTCAGATGTTCATCACAAAAGGAAACTGAGTTCGAGACACTATACGTATTTACAGAACATTGTGCCTATTTCATAATAAAATAACTTTAAGAAAAACGGTACAAATGTGGTTTACAGCAATAACTAGTCTAATCATATGTACCTTTCACCACTTTAAGGATATATCATGACGAAACAATCAATTTACATATTAAAGTGGAATTACAAGCTAAATATTGTATTCGGAATACTCAATCTAAAAATGAAATTGTACTCATCCGAATTTCGCATTCATACTTAGATAGAGTTAATTTTCTCGAAGAGACTCAAGTAGAAAATAACGGGTGTGTAACGGTTGATATAATAACAAAAAATCTAACGTTCACTTGACCTAATTTCAGTTAATATACTTTTGTTTAATATAACGATCAGTTGAGATAATGAATTGTTGATATAATTTCATTTTATCTAATTTCTTATGATATAATAAACATTTCCTATAATGCACATTTGACATAATATTCATGTAGTATATTATTCATTTACTATAATATTCATAATCTCTAATAACTTTTAATATAATTTAGGAAATCTGATACGATTTTAAACGCCTGCTGGTATGCTAATAAGATGTAATATTTATGTGATGCTATGTTATGATTAAAAAAATATTGTACTGTTTTTTTTTTCTTCGCTTTATACCCTATACACCTACCACCCTCAACTATTGTAACCAGTAGAAATTGGATGCAATCTGGAGTTTAGGGCACCCCGACTTGGACAGGTTAGGTTAGAAGGGGATGGCGGGGTCGTGTGAGCGAGCGAAGCGAGCGAATAGACCCCGCCATCCCCTTCGTGGTTTTTTTTTTATAAACCATCCAGAAGTAGGAGCCCCGCGAAGCGGGGCTCCGTCGACCAAGGCCACCCTCAACCATGCATTGAATATTTTAAGATTTGGTTAGGTGCCATTTGAGTTAGGTTAGAACTGTGACCATTAAACATGAAAATTAGGTCAAAAGAACATTAGGTCAAATGAATGTTATATAAAAAGAATATTATACATATTGAAAATTATATAAAATGAACGTTATACTAAATGTTTTATATTAAATGAAAATTATATCATATGAAACATTAGGTCATATGAAATTAGGTTATATGATTTTATAGCATATGAAAATTATATTATATGAACGTTATTTCAAGTGAAATTAGAGCATTTGTTATTATATCATACATTACACACCCGAAAATAACATCCCAATTTTCTTTACAACGCCAATAAATTTACACCCAAACACAAATCAAATCTTATCAACCTGCCTCGTAGGTACATATTTCATCCTCACATCTAACAACTCCAAGCCCTTCCGATAACATCTTTAGAGCATACGGAAAAAAATCCGTCTCACTTGAACCCATGTGTTCCAATGATAAAAATATCACTTCTTGTTTAACGTAACTGTATTCGCAATATGTTCCCAGCTATATTGCTTTTTACTCGTCCCTTTTCGTCCTATCCTATTGTATAAAACTGTCGTGGTGGCTCAAGAAAGGAATAAACCCTGATGTCGATTTGGGAAGTGTTTTTTCATTGTTCGGGTTTGTATGTGTTTGGATGGCATTGTTAGTGATAGTATTTTATACTCAATTGTTAAAATTAATTAATGAATTTACTAGATGATTTTTATGTCAAACTTCTTTTTCTATAAGTCAAACACTGATTTGACTCAACTGTCAGTTGTGAATCATACTTGTTTGTTAACAGGGAAAGAAAGAGCGGAGCAGCTCAGTTGCTCTTCGACTTTCAAGGCGTTAACATCTAACTAAGGTATGATATTATTCTGATTATTGTTGATGATTATGATTATGTGCATCGTATATTTATGTTATATGTATGAATTATGTAATGTAACTTTATTATGATGATTGGTGTATTTGAAATACGGGTCATAATTACTTGTTTATTCATTATGGTTGGTATATTGTAACGTAGCGTTGTGTAATATACACTGCTACGATAGTAAGTTGTTATATACTACAAAATAAACATAATGTTATTATAAATTGAATCCTATTGTTTAAAATTCTCCTTTAATACCTAATAAGTAAAGAAAATTAAATCTTTACATACATCTAGTTACATATGTACAAATTTTCTAACAGTACTTTCGTAAGTAGTTATTGTTTTCAATGTAATAAATTGACGTAATCGGTTATCGTGGTATGGACATGTGATGCGGAGGAATGAGGAAAATGTTGAGTATGAATGTAGATGGTTAAACGAATAGTGGAAGACCAAAGAAATGATGGACGGACTGTGAGAAAGATTATATGGCTAGACAGAAGGTGACTGCTGAGAAAACGAGTAATAGAGAAGTATAGAAGAAGCAGACGTGCTGGGCCAACCCCAAATAAATTGGGATAAGGGCAGGAGAATGATGATGATGTAATAAATAGAATTAGAAGCAGAATTAATGCAAGCGTGCCGATCAAACTGAAAAAAATAAGTAGCACTGTTGTCTTTAACAGAAAACGCGTATATTTTTCGCTGCCTTATCGCTTAACATCGAGATGAAGTCCGAAGGTCAAAGCAAGAAACAGCTAATTAGCTTTACGTACATGCAATAAAATATTTTCAATCTCATACCCATCTTGTTTACAACAGAAAAATGAATAACAAACAAACAACATACTATCAACAATAACAGTTTTAATTCAGAATTTATCGAGCAAAGCATTTCATTAATTACTGCTACTGCTCACTTTTATGGCGGACAAACAATCACAGAATAAATAAGCACAGAAGACCAGCTCTATAAAATGAATGAAAGCTTACGTACAAGCGCAACTACACTTGGTCGTTAGCAGGAATTCGATTGCTTATGGAGCTTGGGCAGACGATCAAATGGAAATTAAGAAATGTAAGTAGAGTACTAGTTTTCGGTGGCCAAATTCGGATGATCGACAGTGGTTTTCCTTTCACTTCGATCAGTGTTTAGCCAGTTGTCACAATGTCTTTGTACAAACCACCCGTACTCGTTAGCTCGTATTCTATTACGATGACCAGTGTAATAAATGAGTCGCGTGCACGAATTCGAGTAGAGTCATTTGAACATCCTAAAATGGGCCAACAATCAAGACTTTCGCGCCAACACAAAGACACTGCTCACATACAGCGCCTCAGCTTGCATTTGTATAAAATGTCCATGCGTACCTAAGTTTCTATGTGTGCGTGCGTCAGTTCTCACTCGTTGTATGAAACTGGCCTTCTGTGACTATCTATGCTGTGAAACAACTGTCGACTGTTTGCAGAGGGGACACTTTTTAAATAAAGATGTCGTCGTATTTGTGTCGTGGTAACAATGATAATAATTAAGTGGAAACACTCTCTGTTCTTCTGTGGCGTCGTGTTTGTAGCCTCTGTTGGATTATTGTGTTGCGAAAACACTTGATGATTGCAGTTTCTGTTAATCCTTAAACTGTTTGACGAAGTGTTTCGACTTTATGAATAACTTTTAACATTATTATGTTTTTTTAGAGATGGTGATAGGAATTTCCTCACCTCTATTACATGGGACTTGAACATAACTGGCGAATTGTGGAAGTGCTATGGGTACACCCGTGCTTAACGCTTCGGGGATTACCAGGCGTATGATATGTCTGATTGGGATTTTTTCGCGGGTTTGTTCAGTTGCAGCGACAGTCTGGCTTTGTTTGCTCGCCTTATATAATACAGATCTCTATGTTCACCTTCTAAATCAGCTCTGCATAGCCCATGGGCAAATGTAAGTGTAATATCAAAGCGTTTAACCTCATAAGCCTTTTACCGGTCTACATCGTTTTAACAAAGTGCATCCTCACCTCACTCAATGTTTCCTGCAGAAGCCATAATTTAGCTGGTTACCAAAAAATGATATTGATCACTATCAATAGTGATCAATAAATTTGTTGGTAACCAGTCTTGGCTCCGTGTTTTCGAGGTGGCTCCTGAACTGTCAGGAGCCACCTCGACGAATTACTGAGTTCAAATACCCACACCGTAATGGGCTGTTGTGTTGTGGTTGGCAGTTCACTACTTCCTATGGACATCTGCATTCCATTCCAGAGGTAACGCAGAAAGGGTCGGTCTCAGAGAAGACACATAACATAGCTTTACACGAATATGCAATCCCAGAAGGGTTAGGCAAAGGTGTACCTATATAAAGAATACCCACATTTCGCCAGTCATGTTTATATTTCATGTAATAAGGGCCTATTGCCATCAACCGCGCACAAATCCAGATAGCGAGTGGCTACTGGAAAATTAGAGAGCAACAACCTAATAACAATTTGCCCTCATACTCAGCATTAGTGCTTGTGTCCAGTAAACCAACGAAGGAGTACCACCCATCGAAAAATTTCTAAATCTTGGTTCTAAGGTACACTGGGGCCTGTATCCTTCTAACTAGGGCACAACATACATACATACGTAACATCACGCCTGTAAGTCTAGAACGGTTAGGCAGAGGTGTATCGAAAAATCTCTAAATCTTGGTTCTAAGGTACACTGGGGCCCGTATCCTTCTAACTAGGCCACAACATACAGACATACGTAACATCACGCCTGTAAGTCTAGAACGGTTAGGCAGAGGTGTATCGAAAAATCTCTAAATCTTGGTTCTAAGGTACACTGGGGCCCGTATCCTTCTAACTAGGCCACAACATACAGACATACGTAACATCACGCCTGTAAGTCTAGAACGGTTAGGCAGAGGTGTATCTAATAGTGCACGTTCATTTCGCCTGTTGTGTTAAAGTCCCATGTAATACCCGCCAGCCTATTCCCATCAACCAGGCCCCAATCCAGACTCTGTGGCTGCTACTGAGAAATTCCTGATGGAAAAACCAAATAAATAACACTTTGCCCGACCCGGGAATCGGACCTCTTGTTCAGCAGTCGCGCTTGCGACCACTTTTCAGTAAAAAGAAAAAGCAGCCAGAGAAAGACACAGAAACCGAAATAAGTAATACCCTCTTTATTAGCTTTTTGTATGCCATACTCCAAATCAGGTTTATTTTAACCCTCAGATCAACAAAACTTTCCGAAAAGTCAAAGCCAAGCAAAAATCGTTTGACTTCGAACCGACTTGTTTTCCAAGTATATTCTCGCAATTTAAATTTGTAATAAGCTCCGTATGGCAAAGTAAAACATCCTGGGAAACTCCTGTGTTAATAATACAGTGCTGGGCCAGTTCAGTAACGCCATCTGTTGCCACGGTAATGAACTTAAAGTACCAAGCGTAGCGCTATCTTAATTATGTTTGGCAAAATTAATTATTGTTTTAGATAGAACAGTTTATTTTTTAATTATTGAATTGTATTTCCTTTCACTTGGTATTTTTCGTGGACATTTTCCATCTTATTGAAATAAATTACAGTCTGTCAAGTACAGTATACGGTTTGGTATGCAATATTAAAATTAATTATGTGTTTTATGCTGCTGAAATGTGGGTGTACAAAACATTATCTGTACCTATGTATTTATTTCTTCGGGGAATACAGGCATGCTGTTATGTTTTTAGAGAAACATTTATAACTTGTGCTGAAACATAGGTACTTGTGATACTCTCCCAGAATATCCTGGTTTTTAGGTCTAACCACAAATTGCTTACCCGTATTGTCCTAAGTTTACACCTAGGATCACAGAAACAAAACAGATGTGCTCAAGAAACGCATGAATATGTTATTACCTACTTACTACATTTTATATTTGGCTCACTATCTGAACATAATATGTATATTTAGTACCAAAAAAGTACACGATGACAGTTTCGGGTTCTTTTGTTTTCTGTGACAATCACGCCATGTTGTTGACTTCAAATATCGACGTTCTTTCGTAAAGAGCAACCTTTCTGAAATCATTAGTTATACAGTTATTGAATGATAGGGGCTTGACGGTAGTCGCTTCATGGAAAATATAGATAAATAAGTGATACTACATCATATACTAAAAGCCGACCATAATCGGTTGTAAAAAGCAAGGCCGAAGATGATTTTATGTGTCACCCCTACAAAAAAACCGACGCCATTGAAACCCAACTTAGTTTTCAAAGTAAACACATCTCTAGTTTCTATAATCTAAGGTCCAAGGAACCTTCCGGAAGGCCAACTGGACCCCTATAATCGTAGGAAGACGGTATATTTGGTTTGCCACGCCAACGACTCCAGCTAGGTCGCCATTAGACGGGTGGGAACATTTTCTTATTTACCCAGCCATTCGAGGAGCTCGTGTTAAGGACGGGTCGTTTTCAGGTGGTGGGGATTTTGTGAGCATTGGAAATAATAGAAGAACAAGTAGGTACACCTGTGAATAATTTCTGAAGTAGGTGGATAAGTGACGCTGTCTTCATGAATTGCGATAATTTTATGGTGGAAAGAATTACAACAATGCACCATACATTTTGGAAGAATGATGTGCAATTTTCGTCCAAAACCAAAAATAACACCACCACACATCAAGCATTTCTGCAAGAAAATTCACTCATCGTCTTTTTATTCGCATTTCAAAACTGTCGAACATAACTCCATCAACATTTTGAAAAATCTTCCCGAGTTTTTTTTCGTCCGTATCTAAAGCCACAACATTAACGGACCATTCCAACACCGCTCCGTAACCGAAGAATCACCCGTTAAGTGCTCACTTAAGTTGAGTCGTGTTAAATTACTGACAAGAAAAAAAAGATAAACTCCTCGATTGCAATCTAAGTGTTCTATCTCCATTTTCATTACAGCATAATGATTTTAAGTCCCTGCTTCGAAGTCGCTTGATTTTAACCTGAGATTAAGATTTAAGATAAGATTCGAATCTTTTAAAAGACGAACCTAGAATGTACTTTTTTCCTTCCGATATTGCGTCAGTATATTCCGTTAAACGTTTTGTGAGCACCTGCGAGATTTAGAATAATCTGTTCGCGTGTGTGAATGCTATGAATATTTGAGCAGGCGTTTAGTGCGTGATCGTTGCTGGTTTGGGCTTTGATGTTATATCATTATATTTGGTATGCGGACTAATTATTTTGATACATATACCTTATACAATGGTAAATAATTGACCAGTTTGTGGTAGACAGGCTATAATCATCACTTTAGGTAATGATACCCCTGTGCCCTACCCAAACCGAGTCACGATACATGTATACATCTATAACACACATACGATACATCTATGAGTACACGTAAGCGTCAAATTTGAAGCGTATCAGAATTTCCAAAGACATCAGCTCATTGACAGACCGACCAACAAAAAGCAGGAAACCGAAGCCAAGTTCACAAGTTAGCAAAATCTGTAGCACAAAGTGTCGTAGTTTGCAGTTCGGCGGGCGATATTAAACGGGCCGCACATTATTCGCGAGGAATATTCATGAGAAAGCGACCTCGTCACAAACTGAACGCATCGTTCTCTCTCACACATATGTTAAAATGTAAGTACGTGTGCTTAATAAAATCTAAACTATTCTTTACTGTCGTTTTATTCACGAAAATTTACACTTTTAAACTGGAGAAAAAGGTTCTAAAACACCAGTTTCCACTTCATACATAATACTTACGACTTTTTCTATTAGGATAGGCTGAAACTACAGAACGCCTCCGATCCATACTTAGGTACTCATTATGCTCTAACCACGTTTATACATCATTTTCATCTAGTTAGCTGTACCTTCTGGTGACTAGCTAAAAGCAACTGATAAGACAGGTCTGGATCTCGTAATATACTATGATTTTAAAGCATTTATGACGACCCGAATGGCGCAGCGGTAGTGAGGCTGCCTTACGTTCATAAGATTCCGGGTTCGAATCCCGGTAGGAGCAAGTGTTTGTGTGATAAGCATGGACATTTGTTTCCGAGTCATGGATGTTTATATGTATAATACGTATGTATTTACAAACAAAAAAGTATCTATGTAATATGTCAACTATCTGGTGTCCACGACACAAGCCTCGTTGCTTAGTGTGGCACTAGACGGCGCTGTGTGTAATGTCCAGCGATATTTATTTATATTTATTATTATTTATGATTCCAAGGGTTCACTGGACTTCTCATAAATGCTCCTCAAACCTATCCCAAAATAAGGCAATGACCAACCGCCTACGTCAAGACATTCTGGCATAAACATCAATAACTACAACATTTCGCTAATTCTCCAGGGACTGAGCAGTGGGTAGAGCTGTTTACGTCCCAGAAATTCAAAGGAAAGCTTTCAGCCATCTTCTTATACCACACAAGAGACATCCATAATCTCCACATACCCAGAACTCTTAGGCTTATAATAAAGTCAATAAAGCAAAGTGAAAAAGCCTAAACGAGCAGACGGGAATCAACAAAACCTTTAGCTGTCATAGCAGGCTCATAAAAATATAGGAACTGTCCAACAACCTTACTTGGACAGCCAGAAAACTGAAAATCATGGGAGTGTGAACTGTATGACCTTGAGAAAAGGTTGTCGTGGAAAATTTCCGATGGTACCAACGTCTTGGTGATATGTCTAGTGATAAATAAGAGGTCTGACTTTGAGTGATAGTGGGCCCATTTACGGGCCCGAAGCGTCCCACTCAGATTCGTGTTTGCTTTGTAGAAAATGTCTTTTGCTCTAATAAATTAAGATGGCGAATTATTGTGATGTTTTTGGGTAATTAATGTTCGGTTCTGTGGATAGTGTATTTAAGTTATGTAGTCGCTATTAATGTATAGACCTATCTGTAGTGGAGGAATGTTGCCGTTATTTGTGGGCTCTTGAGGATTGGGGGTAGTTCTGAAGAGCTATTGTAATTTGTGTTATTGTTAGCACTATTTTGAACCTGTATGTAATCTACCTATAAATATGTTTTTGCTCAACTTCCTAAAGAAATTTCATGAATTGTTAATTAAGTGTACTTAATTATTAAATACTAACCCTTAGTTGATAAGTTTGTCTTTGTACTAACCAGTGGACCTATGTTGTCAAATTAAATAATAATGAAAAGAATTTCCAACTCAGAGCTAAAATTCAAGGAAAACATGAACCATAGTGCTTGCTTTGAATTTAAAGAAATAGCTAATACAATACTTAATAACATTCCTTTTAATTACAATTTCTATGAGAAGTGGTGTTTCGTTTGTCAAAGAATCTGAAATTATTAGTAAAAGTAGCTTCTTTGGTTTTATTTTCGTTAAAATTTACTGTTTATTTTACAAGTAAAATTACATCTATATTGCTTCATCACACTTCAACATCAACTGCGCGGTTTGTTTTCAAATCCTAGGCTTAGCACGATTATTGACCGAAACTTACTTTAATGTTTTTCAACCGGCTGATCTGTGCAGACGAGAAAACACGGAACTAAAATAAATGTACCAAGTTTGACATATCGCTGCAAATTTTCTTGACAAGCAACGCCACCTCGAACTGCACAATTAAAGTGGTCATACTATAAACTTTTTGTTTACAAAAGTCAGATTCTTCTTCTCATTTTTTATCGTGTGGTTAGAGCCTAACCTGGTGACAGAGTTTTTATGCCGCATATCTCTCAGATATTGTTTAACTGTTAAAATTAAAACTATTGTTATTTCGAGTGCCTCAAATGGATATAACATAAATATATAATAAATAAATTTATTTATTTCCATAAAAACAGGTTACAGAAAAATGTGAGACCCTGGCTCCAGAGTACTTTGCCACCGACTTCCGAAACTAAATTTGTTTTCAATTTTTGTTTTTTTTTATGTCGGTTATTTTTTTGCAAAAAAGTTGTGTTTGTTACACTTGTCTTAGTACAAGCTCAACTTAAAAATGAACAGCCACTACATCATCTTAGCACTTAAATAAGGAGTCTTAAAGCGTTAAAAACAGTGACATATTATACTCTCGCAAGTGGGGCAATGTATCCCATTTAGCTAAACGCTTACACGGAACCACTCCCGGGATGACGGATCATGATGAATGATACCGAACACCAATTACTTGGAATTTTCTTAGCCTGAGATCCCGTTTTCTTGTAATACATTGGGTAGGGTTTAAAATGTAGGTTTTTGTGATTAAGCTTGCTGTTAATGTGAAATGGATTTTTCTTGATAATTTTTGATAAATTTTCAATTTCAATTTCAATTTCAATTTTCAATTTATTCAAAGTTAATTTTTTACAATACAACATAAGTCTTAGAAATAATGTAGGTAAAACAGAGTTAGATGCCTGTACTAGGATAAACCTGTATCACAGGCGATGTGTTCTAATACTAAGTACATATTTGGACAACAAATTTTTAAACAATATTTAACATACGATGTTTTTTTTTTTAAATTAGTGAAAAAAATAGTTAATTTATTATGATAATAATATACCTAATTTACTTTAACTCTATTATTTATTAGATGAGAACAAAATGACAATGAAAAACAAAAAAAGAAGAAAGGTCTTAAACATGTAGATAAAAGCCATGTACAATTTTGCGCTTAATTAATTACACTATTACAATAGTTTCAGCAGAAATTCAATCGTGCAAAGATTTTCTGAGTATGTAATTATAGTTAACCTGGTATCAAGTTATTGCTGTACTTATCGTTTCGTGTGGCTAATAATTATGCATGATGGAAGGGTTAAAGCCTGCCAGTGTCTATGTGGTGTTATTTTTCATGAAGCTGAAAAAAATTCCCTCCAGTCAGTGGTTTGATCTTTGACAGGAAGATTTTATTTCAATACATACTGACCACCAATCCGTTGGTCAAACTTAGTAGGTAAATACATAGGTCTACGACGAGGACAATCTGAAGAAGGGTTAGAAGGTCTATCTTCTTTCTTTACCGTGTGGTTAGTGCCTAACCTGGTGTCAGAGTTTTATGCCGCCCATGGGTCTCTGACTTGGCTTAACATGCCGTCGAGAAATATCTCTCAGGCATGCTGGTTTCCTCACGACGTTTTCCGTCACCAAAACAACTGATAATTATACAATACGCACATGAATCCGATGGAAATCAGGGGTGCGAGTCTTAGGTTCGAACTCAAAAGGTCACACTGCGTGCCATATACATAAGAGGTTTTGTTTTGTTTACACTATTGACCGCATCTCGCCTGATGTGAAGCGACGATGCGCCTAGGGTGGAAATGGAACTCACTTGCCTAGAAGAAATCGATTCACTTGATTTATTCAGAATATTTGACCATAAACACATAAATAAGATGGTAAAGTAAGTACACTATGCGGCGTAATCTTCTAGTACATCCAGCCTTCTTAAAACCCCTTTAAATAATTTTACAAAGTAAAGATGATTTCCATCAAATAAATCTTCGGATTTGTTCCTCTCTAGGGGCAACTAACTCTATTCTCCTATCTAGCCCTTTAACCGTTGTATCGCAAATACTTGCGATCTTCCTTGAAGTTAACCAGTGAAGTTCAGCAGGTGATACCTGGGGAACACTTAGTGGAGCTATCAATCTTAAACTCCGGCACTGTGGGTCTTTTAAGTGGTGTGGGGACAAAAAACATTTTATTTATTTGAAGTGTGATTTTAGGTTGTAGAATGTAAAGATATACTCGTTTAGTTTTTGACTATGGGCGTATAATTTTTTTTAAGTATGAGGTAAATAATAATTTTCAATAAATTATATTTTGCCCTATTTTTGAGAGAAGTCTGTAGGCCTGCATCGTAGCAGAAAGAAAATAATAGGTCGATAATACTTTTGCTATGCGTTTTGCAGTATTCCGAATAATTATAATAAGACGACTATGTACTACTACTACTGACAATGCTTGGTAAGTAGGGTAGACTCACATTATCATTATCCATTATTAACCGACTTCAAAAAAGGAGGAGGTTCTCAATTCGATTGTATGTTTTTTTTTTGTGTTTGTTACCTCATATCTTAGTCATTTATGAACCGATTTTAAAAATTCTTCTTTTATCTGAATGGATCTACTTCCGGATTAGTTCCATGGAAATTTCATCAAAATCGGTTCAGCAGTTTGGTTTTGAAAACAAAATAGCTGGAAAAAATATGTCATCCAAGTAAAAGAACTTGCGAAATTTATGCTTGACAAGGATTTGTGTGTGATACGATAACTAAAAAGGGTAAAATGAAAACGTTTTTGCAGAAAAAAACCGACTTCCAAAAAAAACCCAAAAATAAGTGGAAAATAACTTTACTTTCGGAAGTTGGTGGCAAAAAAGTCAATGAAAGAAACAATAGTCACCGACTTCCGAAAGTAAAGTTATTTTTTACTTTTTTGTGTTTTTTTTTTGGAAGTCGGTTTTTTTTGCAAATAAGTTTTTATACAAAGCCATTTTGCCACGCGCCCCAAGTGGCACATGCGTGATTCATTCGGCGATACACATTTGTTGTTTATTCTGTTTGTCTGGTCTTTTTAAAAATCTTATTTGATCCAGTTCACACGTATGTAGAATCACACTCTCTTGACGCCCTGCGGTGTTGTACCTATCAACATTTGGCAAACTGGAACATCTCAAACAAATACAATTTTATTTTGTCCAAGTACACACTCTTTTGAAGCACAGTGCAACGACACGAGTCGGAAGCGAACTCTCTCCGTACCTCGTGTTATTGCACCTAGCGTGTTTGTACTTTACAGCAATAACAATTAAATAGCTCCTTTGTACCTAAGTTTTAATTGAAACTGTCGATTACGTTACAGAAGACGGATCAAGCTCGAATGTAGTTTACTTTGTGAAAGGATTAATTTTGATCTTGTGTGAACCTTGTTACTGAAGTAGATTTTAGGAGATTGAGTTTGTGTTTGGCATGTTTGTTTAATTATTTCGTTCTCTACTTTTGTGCTGTTAAAGTTACTTCTTTGTGAATTAGTTCTTAAGGATCGTAGAGGTGTTCTATGGTTTCAGCCTGACTCCATGGCAAACAGGCATGATGTTTACTTATGTATGAATATATGAAGCACTGCGACGTGGATAGAAACAAGATCAAAAAGATTTAGGATATTATAGAGCGGTTATCAGAAGAATTGTCATAGAAGAACTGTGATACCATGTGCATGCGAAGCCATCTAGGACACAAATATTGACCCGTTATACATTTTAAAGACAGAAATCAGTTGGTTATTGGAAGATTAAGATATTGTTCGCTTTGCCCTGTCTATAGTAACTAATTAAATTTAAGTGTCTTTGATAAGAACAAAATTCCTTTTGTACCAGTTGTAGTTGGGTTGATGTTTTTATTTTAAAGCAGATCATGTAGGTTTTAAGTTAACCTATTTTCGCGTGGGTCTGTAACATAAATTTAGTGCAAAAAGTGGGTCCACTTCTGCCCCCAATCTTCAAGGGAATATATGCGTAATATTATTTTTGTTTACCTCTCTTAAAATGTGGGTCTACCATTAGGTACATCTATGCCTAGCCCTTGAGGGATTACAAACGTGATGTTATGTAAAGTTTCTCTTAAAATTGCATAAATATATCAATCAATTAATAAAACTCTAAAGGGACACATCAACTTTATCGCTTCAAACTCAAAACAATCGAAAACAAAAAATCCATCCAAAAACAGAAGACATTTACGTCAAAACCAGAGCATTATAAACCCACCTCAGAACCATATTCAATCGGAAATACAAGCCATTTAGTTCACATCAGTACAATAAACACAATAAAATAAAGAAAATGTCCTAACAACTAACCACAGTGTGTTTTTGACATAAAAGGGAAAGGGGGAAGGGGGGGGGGAGATCGTAAAGTTGTCAGTTCCAGCGCGCAGTAAATATTGACCCACTGGGCTGCGATATGAGAACAACCGTTATAGTTTTGTGAATAACATAAATATGGGGTTTATTGGGTATTTTCTAAATGTCTATGGGTGTTCGAAAAATCATACTGTATACCCCACCCCTTTCTAAACCACGCTGTATACATAATACAGCGTGTTTTAGAAAGGGGTGGTAATTTGAGGATCAGGAGTATCTATACTTCTTATACTAATAATATAAAGAGGTAAAATTTGTCTGTAATTTTTTATGTAGGGATTAATCTTCGGAACTACTGATCCGATTTAAAAAAAATCTGCACTGGTGTTATAAATTATATTTATAATAAATCATACTTATTAGCCGAGCTATCATAATTTTTGAGGACGAAGTCGAGGGTGAAGTGCACGTAGACCGTAAAACTGAAAAACTTTCACCATAGGACAATAATCGCAATCGCGAAGAAAATATCAATTTATCAATGACGATGATCCAATGATGGTGGCCCAACCGAGAAAATTTTTCAGTTTATATTGAAGAATTCACAGTTCCAGTTAGTAATTTGAGCAGTTTTCAGGAAGCTGGATTGTGCCTAGGTGATGGTCATAGACTCGCCCCCTATTAAATGGGACTTAAACATAACAGGCGAAATATGCTTAACTTTTTGGGAATTACAGCCTAAGCGGATCGTTATGTGTAGGTTGGGTTCACTGGTTTTAGTGAAAGTTTTAAAGTGTAGCAAAGATAAATCAACCAGAAAAGTACCTAGGTTTTATGAATGGAAACTTAATCTTGTTGGTATCAGGATCACCCGATCAAGCCAAAAATAAACAGGCTTATGAAATGGTTTCTGCAACACTGATACGGGATATAACACTATTATAGATACTCGTAAGTACATCCGGACTATACACAATAATATGATAAAAGCGAAAACCCATTTGTTCCCATTTTTAATAAACGAGTGCGGAACTATACAAATAAAACTTTCTAATAACACGAAAGTGAATGCAAATTTTTGCCTCCACGAGAAAATCTAATAACAGAATTATTGTTTCACCAGAACTCAGTCCTAAACATGCTTCAACATAGACTGTTTACTTAGGTATTTCGAAATAACATAACTTACCTCTGTTGAGTAACTGTGTGTTCACGAAGTGACGTCATTCCCAATATAATATATATATATATATATATATATAGGTATATACGTTTAAAAGTATGTACAAAGGTTTTTAGTAAAGGATACTGATATACTCGTACCAATAAATTATCTTTAAATTTAGATGAGGATTATTTATCTACGGTGGGTCAAGCCCGCTACACTATTTCCAAACCACTGCTACTCCTGAACCTACAGTGGGTCAATGTTATGTTTCAGATTAGTGTATTTTTGGCGCGTATATCCTTGTGTCTGGGTCCGTGCCTTTTGCCACACCCGCATCTCGTACAAGTGTTGACCCGCTTATAAGCACGAGCTGCGAGACATTTTTATATATTGCTACTGATTGAACCCACTGGTCCGAGCAAACACGTTGGAATACACGCGAGTACGCGAAAATCTCATTATAGATTGCGTTTCCATTGCTAAATCCCAATCTAACCAATGAGGTCAAGCTATGTTGAAATATAAAATGACATTATTAGATTTCCAACCAATGGCGATGCTTGGAACTAGCTATGTTAGCGCCATTCGTTTGACAGTTACCTACCCTATTGCCACAACTAGTTTTACTAAACGATTTCACCATCTAAATTGATCTCAAATGGGAATATGAAAAAATGACAATCTTTTACCCTGTGAACACTGATTGATGGACTTTCTATTCTCAGACTAATCGTAACAGACCATATGCTAAGACCGTTGGGTGCCTACGGCAGTGGGTTAACACAAATGTGAGGACCTACATGGTACTAGTGCACACAACTCCCGATAAAGCTAGACAGCTAGGCTTTACAACTAGATTTACAATTTAGATTTAGCGTCACAGCGTCCGAAACAGATTATCAGACTACGATGTACCTAGGTTACTGAAACATTTGTATGGGATTTTGCTATTTTCAATGCTGACCGATTTAAAAGCTGATTGTGGCTAAGTAAGACAGGTCAGCTACGCTTATAGGATACTATATACTAAAAGCAAAATATAAGATATACTTTAAGCGTAGCTGCAGAAAGCTCGTGAAGCCGTTGATCCCGGCCGTCATTCGAAAATGACAGAATGTAACGACAAGTTAAGAGATCGGGGCTTCTGCCTGGAATTAAAAAAATAGTCATTAATTGATTTGTATTCAGCCGCATCCGGTTAGACTAGAAGCCGACCACATCAAAGATGTGAAAAAGCTAAGCAGACAAATTGGTACCAGATTTAAAATAACATAACATCATCACGCTTATTTTCCTTGAAGGATTCAGAACTCACTGTTGTCTCGCTTTCGTGAATCGTTCGTGACATAATCCAATAGTAGTAACCAACATTATTTTATATGAAGTTAAATCATGTTTACCGTATACTTGTATGAGATAAAACAATATCTGGCAGTCGGTAATCTCGTAGGAAAATTTTGTGTGCATGCACACATCATGTTTATTTTCCTCTCGGTAAAGGAATCCACGTTTTATTACGATTTTCAGCGACTTTGTTACAGTTTCCATTTTATGAGTGATTGACGAAGTAGGTTAGGTTTTTCATTGGTTGTTAGTTCCGAGTTCACCAGCTTTTTTCAGCATCATCGTCATCTGCCTAGCGTTTTCCCAACTATGTTGGGGTCGTCTTACAGTCTAATCGGATGCAGCTGAAAGCTAGTATTTTACATGGAGCGACTGCCTATCTGACCTCCACAACCTAGTTAGTACTGGGTAATACTATACCTCTTGATAAGACTGATCGTCAGTCCTTCCGGCCACTGACTACCTGTAACAACTGTCAAAGATCTACAAATGACAGCCGGGAGCAACGGCTTTATGTGCTTTCCGAGGCACGGAGGAAACTCGGTATGTAATGGGTGGTGTCCCATTCATGGACCAACCTAGGTAAGCGCGGCTTAACCTGAAGATAGAAGATCTTAACCAAGCGGCTGTTATTATTTAGCATGAACTATAATCATAAAATACATTAATATTATAATTGCAACAGTAAGTCGGCTGAACGGATGTTGATGAAATCTGGCGCAAAGCTTGTCCATGGCAGATCATAGTCTATATATGTGCCAGATTACCGTGCTACCGAGATGAAAATGTCCTAACGCTGGTATTACGTAATTTTTATCAGGGTAGTAGTTACATTTCATTGAGATAATGCAACTTGTTATTTATCGGCTAATTATCTAAAAAAAAAAACAACACATGAACTTTTTCTTCATTTCTATATGAAGGTACATATTTTTATTATTAAATTAATTGGAAAAATACAAAAACTTCATTTCATTCTAACTCTGATCTATCATCCTAAACTTATAATCAACTTTGTACCCATTCCTCATAGCGTTAAGGTTCAAAGTTTTAGTGATCTCCTTTATTTTATCGAAGACTTCTTCTATGGTAAGGTTTCCAAAGGTTTTGGTCTTATGCCTCGGCAGCCGTGCTGGTACCTGGTCCTTCTGTAGGAGTGCTTTTCTGATATAGTCTGGCATTACTGTGAACAAAGAGCAAGAATTAAATTAAAAAAGTAACTTCGCTCCGCTACATCTTCCAAATTCTAAGGAAGACATTCAGTTCATCCCACCATCTCCTTCGTGGTCTGCCGCGAACCCGTGTCACTGTTTCACGGCACCAATCCTGAGATTTATGGGTCCACAGCTCGTTCGGCATGCGACAGACATGTCCTGCCCAGTCCAATTTAAGTTGGGCAGCCTTTTGAGCCACGTCAACGATTTGCGTTTTGGAGCGCAGTGTAGAGTTTCGAACACATTCTGTTAATTTTATACCCAAGATACTATATACAACATTATTTTGAGTTTATGCGAAACCAGAATATAGTTTGTTCAGAATAAGTAACTGAATCGATTCCAATAATTTTTATATCATGTTATATTTTGTCTAAAAATATTTAAAAAGGTTACGAGATGGACACCGAGTGACACTTAGTACCTATCAGCAATCATACGCGCACAACACAGGCATTAGGCGCGGGCGCACAGTGGGGCGCCGCGTGGTGAGTATGTTTTTGTACGGACAGCTAGGTAACATAACACGCTTATAACTTTGTGATTTTTCATGATACAGTTTTAAAATTTTGTACATAGATTCTTTACATAAAAATACTAGACACGTGTTTAAGGTTTCGCATATACTAAAACTAATGTTGTAAATAGAAATTCTAAAATGAACTTAAATTCTTACAATCGAACTTTTATCCACAACTAGAAATATGACTCGCATAAGAGCAACCTCATGGATTTTGCCTCTACGGCCAATATACATAAGTCATCATCTGCTGAGTCTTTTCCCCACTACGATAGAGTTAACTTACGAGTCCAACTGGTTACTGATGAATACAAGTATTTTACATGAAGTGACTGTTTATCTGACCGAGTGAACTTAGTTACAGTATGACCACTTTAAGTGTGCAGTTTAAGGTGGCGTTGCTTGTCAAGAAAATATTTATATTTATCTTAGTTCTGTATTTTCTGACGGATAAGTTGGCTGAAGTGTACTGGTAACGCTTGGTAAGAGCGGTTTAATAAACAAGTAAGCAATAAGAGATTGTTAAAAACAAAGATTATAAAGTCAATACCTCCATGTACAGAGTCATACGGCAGCAGTACGACGATTGTGGCTGCTATCAAACAAAGTCGAATCAACATCGCGCGTTCGAACACAACACTGTACTAAGTTGAAGTCACACTACACGCCTATTAGTTTCTTTTTTAAACAGACATTGATTGCATTGCCTATGGTGTGTGCGTTTTCAGACTGTTATTGCCAGATTTTTCGACGTTGTTTTTACCGGCGCAACTTATTAACCCACTTCAAAAAAGGAGGAGGTTCACATTTTTTTGTAACGACGGTCTGTATATTGTAAGCCATGTAAACTGTCTGGAAAGTTCTGTAGATTTTATGTCCTGTTATGTTGGAGTTATTTTTAAATGTTTTATTTCTGCCAGAATTGATATAAAAACGACAACAAGAACAGCAATTTAAACGTTCAGCTGAACGTGCGAGCTGAACGAGCTAAAAACAGTTGCGTAATTGTGTGGTATATTTGATCTAAATCAATCTAATTTAATTTCGCACAATTTCCAATTAATATAACTATTCTTTTACCCAAACGCGTACTTGTACGTGTTTAGTATGTAGTTGTATTTTACAAAAAATGTATAGAGTATTTTTAGACTAAACCACAACACGACCAGTTCTCAGTATACTTCCAACCTAAGCACTATGTTTGTGATCCTGCACTTGTTCTGTTTTTCAAAACGTACTTTGTTTTTGAAACTAGCGTGTAGTGGTGGACATGTGCGTGAATTCCGTGAACGGGATTAAATGTCCGGGATAACTTTGTTGCGGGAATTGAAACTGCAAAATATTTTTATTCGTTGCTTTTACTAGTGACACCCATTTTGAGGAAAAGATTGGGGTGACCGTGCAACGCCGGTTTTCAATCATTTATGGTTTAAATAACTCAGATACCTACTTTCTGAGTTTAATGAATGTTGAATTTCGGCTTAAAAATTGAAACCTATAAGTTTTCAGAAAAAAACTAAATCCATGTAAAACATTCTTACAGATTTTCTATTAAAAATACTATTGTTAGATTTTTAAATAAGGCATCACTCAAACTTATTTGGCGCTCTCATAATTTGTGGTCGCAATTTGGAAAAAAAAATAATTATGTTAAGTAGTAATCAAACCACAAACAGGTGATAAAATACATTAAACTTCCGGGACGTAGTACAAAACGAAACGCATCCCTAGAACGTACTGCCAACTTCTTCACTAACACGATTTGTTCTCAGTGTTTGACTGTGTTTGCGAAATCCAATCTTCACTAAAAAATATGTTCTTTGTACCCTACGTAAGTCTAGTAATGTTTTTGTACATACTTCTATTACTTGAATTTTATTTATGTCTCGACTCTATATACGGAATTTTGTTGATATTAGGTTTCAGACCGAAAAATCAGCGTCAAATTCCGATATCCGATGTGAACCTATAATTCCCGAAGGGTTAGGCAAAAGTGTCCTAATAGTACACCCACATTTCGCCAGTTATGTTTAAGTCCCATGTAATAGGGGGCGTGCCTATTGCTATCATCCGGGCATAGATCCAGATACCATGGCTGCTACTGAAAAAATCTTGATGTAAAAACACAATCGAACCTAAGATTTCATGCTCAGCAGTCGCGCTTGCGACCTATCAAAATCCGGTGTCTACAGCCAGTCCGCTGTCCGGTCAGCCCGGATCATTGCTTTGCAGATTATTTAGTTTCATTGCAAAAATTCACCCTAATTAACGGCAATGTTGAACAACATTTTAGCCATACCGGGTGGAAGGGACACGGTTACCACGTTTAACCTTTTGAACGCCATTCTCGCCTACACGTGACAAGCAAGCGCGTGCCTTGTACTCTAACGACACAAATATGTGACAAAAAATGCGATGCAGTATTATAACACGAAATAAACAATAAAATCATTACTTTTGTGTGTTTTCATTTGTGTACCTTAAATATTTAAGCTCTTGTCTTGTCTCTCTAATAATATTGTTTTTTTAATTCTAATCTTTAATTGTGGCTTGGCGTGGAAGGTACGCGCGCGCGTTTAAATGCTCTGGCGTTCAAAAAGTTAAAGTTAACGGAACGCCCCCAAATACAACATAACCCATATTAAAAAAAAAAACAGCTGTTTCCTAACAAAATTGCACTGGGTATTTGCAGGGAACAGCTGTTTTTGACGTGACAACGTCTTATAATCTACGATTATAAGACGTTGTTTTTATATTCGACGACCCGAATGGCGCAGCGGTAGTGAGGCTGCCTTACGTTCATAGGGTTCCGGGTTCGAATCCCGGTAGGAGCAAGTGTTTGTGTGATTAAGCATGGACATTTGTTACCGAGTCATGGATGTTTATATGTATAATAAGTATTATTTACAAACAAAAAGTATCTATGTAGTATATCAACTATCTAGTGTCCACGACACAAGCCTCGTTGCTTAGTGTGGCACTAGATGGCGCTGTGTGTAATGTCTAGCGATATTTATTATTTATTTTATTATTAAATAATTCGATGGAGCCGGCTGCACGCACGAAAAAACATGACTCATGCGGCGTTACCTCGCTCTGAGGTGTTCCATTTAAGGCTTGAAGTGCAAGCGAGAGCGCGGAACGAGCGACAAAGAGGCACAATCGGTGACGTTGTCACGTTCAACTATCGTCAGTAAACCGACTTTACAGACAACCGATTTTTTTTTATTTCAATGTTCAGAATGATGTACTGAGTACATGGGAACCGTTTTAGCATCGGTTTCCCTTCCACCTCAAGCATAAAATTGGAAAACTGTGTGACTGAGTGAGTTGACATTGCCTTCCGAACAATGTTTAAATAAAACAAGGGACACCCGGATGGAACGAAGTTCCTTTCGATTAATTAGTGAAGGAATTGTAATAAAATTTTATTTTTTTTTTAAAGTTATAATAATATATTTTTTATTATTAACAAATATAATTAATATATATATTAATATTTCGCATTGAACACCACACTGTTCAATGCGAAATAGAAATGAAAATATCTGGCTTGCTTTCTATAAGAGAGAGAGAGACAGACAGAGAAACATGCGACGCCGCACAGCTTACAATAGCTTACTATAGCAAAAAGTGTCGTGACAACTTTTCGTAAGAATTTTTTCCGTCTAGCCCCCTTTCACAACGCGCGATAAGGAACTTCGTTCCAAATACACCGGTAACAAATGCCAGGAAAATAGAATATTATTTATTTTAAACTCAACTTCATACACGACCTCGCTTCGTACCCAACAACTAATAAACTTCTAAACGCAAAAGTTTTTCTTTGAGCTCCTGATGTGGGGAATAATTCATAACACTTTACGGGTAACTAATAGTTTATCGATTAAACCGGATTTATTGTCGGTAACTGCCGTAAACCGTAAACTAGCTATCGGAGTTAAAAGAAAGTTTGCCTATATCAATGAGGCGATGTATTGGCCAAGTTTGTTCAGTTCTCAGATGGTAGGAACAGCGATAACGGATGAAAACTCAAACGCTTCTCTGTTTTAAGTCGGTGCTTGCTCTGATTTATTTAGTGTGTTGCAACGACACGCAACGATAGCGGATTAAAAAAATACTGACGTAGTTAAGTAAGTTCTGTGTATACTTATATGGTATTACTTACTAACATTTTGAATTACTTTTGCGAACGTGAATCTACGTATAGCATGGATCTTGTGATAATATCTGAATTAAATCAATTAATTTATTATTTTATAAAATTAAAATAGCTAACCACTATGCTCTAAAAGGGTATCGTATCCAAAGCTCCAACATATTTAGCCGTCGTGCTTGTTGCTCGGCCACTATGCTAACATACACATTACATACATTGCCAATAGACATGTAAAAAACTTGGCGGTAATTGGAACTAAGCCTATTTCACCACTGCACTGAAGCTAAACGCAATGAGTACATCTACAACAAGACCTGTCAGTATTAATTTTCCATAACAATCATGACACTGATTGCTCTTGAACGCGGTTTAGATGATTGTGATGATCGCGTTCGGATTTAATGGTGATATTGAGCTTTAGTATGGTGACGTCCTTGTGACACAAGTGATAATACAACAACAGCGTGAATTAAAAACAGTAAAAATTATGGAATTTTAATAGAATAAATTCTATTTTCTTTGCTTTACAGTATGACGTTATAAAATGCCTTGCTAAATTAAAATAAATGGTTTGATTTACACTTTGAATTGAAAATTAACGAATTTAACCAACAATTTAGTTAGTTTTAGTTTGTAGTTAGTTTATTTTAGTTATTTTAATTATTATAATGTATGTTGTTAATGTAAATAATATTATTAAAGATTAAAAGTGATGGAAGTTTTCGTAAGACGATTTGGGGGACATACTCGTACCTACATTATCATACTCACACAAAACAAGGAACAACAAACGAGTTTTCTCCTTTTCTTAGCACACGGGAGAATAATGACGAACGAAGTGCATTGACACCGTTAGACGTCACGAGTCACGACGAACCATTGTTATTGGTAGACGCCACGACAGTTAACAAACTTCGTAGAACGTCATTATGGTGCTTATGGTGCGTCAGATGTACGTGGACTGTGAATGTGTGAATGAACGACGCAGGTACGACGCTTCGGAAAAGTACCGACGTTTCTGAATTTAAATAAAGAATAGGTCTAGACTACTACTACATATGTAGGTTCATTTATATCTTGGCGAGGACTGACGATAAATGGTGATATTAACTTTTTGTAGATTGTTAAAAAAAAAAAAAAAAATCTTTGATGTAGGTAATCTTATAGATGTATTAGTAACTTTCACACAAAACCGAAAATACTTTTCTAGATAATCTATTTTCTTCTATGATTGATATGATAATTATCGGATAATAATTATCCACGCTGATTCATAACTTCTTTAGTTATTTTTTTTTACCAATTAATGATAATTTCATTACTACATATTATTTAAAAAAAGCATTTAAGTATAATGTTCGTATTATTTTGAAACCACATGAGTTAAAACCTAGTTGCCTTAGATAAATTTCATTCAGAACCCGCAAATTTTCACTTTTCCACAATTAAATAACTGAAAAACACAAGAAACTGACTCCTAATTATCATCTACCTAGACTTTTCCCGTTTAAGTTGAGGTCGGCATCCAGTCTAGCCGGGTGTAGCTGAATACCCGTATTTTACATGGAGCGACTGCCTATCTGACCTCCACAACCCAGACAACACTGGGTAATACGAAACTCCTTGGTAAGAAACCAACTACTAATCGAACCCAAAAATTTAAAACCCAACTAAAAAGAGCAAACGTAATAACAAACAAGTTTATTTTCTATGGATTTCAATTCACAACCAAAACAGATAAAATTATTTTATTCCACATAACTTTTGAATTAATATAGTTTCTCACATATTCCCCAAGGTACCTACATACAGTCGTATATGTTTCAGATTTGAAGAGAAACATCCATACGAATATAGTTCCATACTAATATTATAAATCGAATAGGAACTCCATCTGTCGGTCCTTCTTTGACCTACCTTTTCGCGGCTAAACTCCTGACAGACTACGAATAAGGTTTTTCGAATATTTTTGTATGAGCTATCTTCCGCCATTTTTATTTTATTTTCAAAATAGCGGCTACGCATCAAACCTGAGGCACAACCTAACGTTTTAGAAGATTTTGTCTCGTATAAAACTTGTTTATACGGATACTAGCTATTAATAAATACAGGTTAGGCACGCCAAATAATTTAAAGTTTGGCGCATCGGTAAATCATGACCGTACTACGAATAAAGAGTATTCTTAAGTATCCCATATATCCTAATAAACATTACTTTTTCAGCCCGATAATACATTCACGTGGGATAATTTCAGACCTTCACGCAAGCGAAGCCGTGGACCAAAGTTGAGTAGTCGTAATATTTCTGCTTTGAAGAGAAACATATTTCATATTTTGTACATCTCGCAAACCACACGTAGAACATCATCTATTGAAGAAGAGATATCGCAAAAGTGCCTTATGTAACATCTCCCTCAATCATTTGCTTTGCAGCGACACAGAATCGATAAGTTGGGCTGTAAATCATGGCTTCCATCCGTGTTCTTCAGTATGTGTATGGGATTTGGGGATGTTTGTATGTACTTTTTAATCGTGTTGTACTCTTACGTGTCCATACCTATATTATTTTTCAATTTCATCTGTTTAGAGTTTATGTTTCAATGCAATATCGGTTTGTAAATTTAGAAAGAAAAATATTTTAAAATAAGTAGCTACTCATATGAGTACTTGTTTTAAAAGGATGATTGCATAAAGTGATAAAACCTCTTTAGCTCATCATCACCCAGCTAGTTTTCTTCTTCTAAAGGTACCTACAGCTATGGTTTATCTTTCAATGATTAACTAAGTATTCACTTCCATTCGAGCCAAATAATAATCTTTCACATGAGTTTTCGTCCTCCCCTACACTTACAGCCATCCAAATTCATATCACTATCCAACATGTCCTTTTCTTACAACACGTTCAGTTCAAAACCTGTGTCAGGCACTAGTTTTGTAGCATTTTTGCCGAACTGAGCCTATTTGCACTGTATCCTTAAGGCACACACACTGCCTTTACACTTTTTTGTGTCTTGAACCTTTGTCTTTGGTAAATAAATGCGGGTGTACTTAATAATACACCTCTGTCTAACACTTCGAGAATTACAGGCGTCATGTTATGTTATTACTCTTTTCCTTTAAGTCCCTTCGCACTACCCCTAAATTTACCCCAAGCAAACCCAGCGCCTTAACCTAGCAAGCTACAACTCATACACCTTACGGATTGCAATGAATCATTAGTGTGTCATTGAACGGCTCGATTTCACGTGATTAATGTGCTTAGCAATTATTTACGCCCCAAGGTGATATTGCTGGGGAGGCCCGATATATCGGCCGGTTGGATTGAGTTAGGTTGGCTTGTATCACCCTGTGTAGATACGGGTAGTTGATGGAGTAATTATGGTGGTACTGTAGAATAAGACACTCGAATTAATGATTTGCGAGAATTTTGTAAGATAATTTTACTTACAATAAATGACAGGAAGTAGGTGCCACAATGACATACCCGCGTATCTATAAACAAGTCAAAGTGTTTACTTGAGTAAATGTCATTTTTTAAGATACAATTTTTATTATGTAGTTTAGTAATTGGTTGAAGTTGGAACTGTAAAATGGTAGAATTCTTAGTTTTTTTTGACGCTTCTTACTTCTTTTAAATTCTTGTCTATTGCATAAAAAAATTTGCACAAGTAATTGCTTAAGCTAAAGTAATTACTTTAACTTGACTATATATAGATACGGGCGTTAGTATAGAGATCATGCAACATTCTCCTGCCCTTATCCCAATTAATTTGGGGTCGGCGCAGCATGTCTTCTTCTTCCATACTTCTCTACTACTCGTCATCTCATTAGACACCTCTTTTCTAGGCATATCATCCTTCACACAGTTTATCCATCGTGTCTTTGGTCTTCCTCTACTCTTATAGCCATCAACATACATACTCACATACATACTTAAAACTTTTCTCACGACGTTTTCTACATGCCCATACCAAGGAAAATTACTACCAATTTCCAAATGAATAACATTCCATGTAGTTAACATAATATATAATTTACAAAAAAACTTTATAATACATCACATAAAATAAAGGGGACAACTATATTCAAAATAAGACATTCTTTGGGCAGTCTTATTACACAAGGTAATCTGTAGAAGTAGATAATATTTGCATAGACTGATTGGAAGGAGATACTTGGATTTTAAATAAATCAGTTTCAAAGCAATAAAAACCTTTTTTTTTAGTATCACAAACATAATAACAATGTTAATTTACAAACAACACAACAATCAACTAAAAACACCAATAAAACCAATTGAACATCACAAAATAGTCAAAGAGCTGACATACAAAAAGCTAACTGTATCCAATCTTGAGTTATTTAACAAAACACGGGTAGAAACGATCTGTCAAAGTCGTGGAGCCTATTCATGCCAAGATAAATACTCGTGGAACGTGATAAGAGAGAGGACTACAAACATTGTACTTGAAACGCCACTATGTTTGCTCTGAAACATTTTTTGTCTCACTCCCTCTTGATTAATGCTTTGATACGTCAAAAACATTTATGTAGTCAGTTTTATGGGATGACAAACGGGTGGAGGGAATTTGTATGATATAGTGTCACGATTGATGGGGGAAAGTATGGGAGCGAACGGGGGGTTGTCAAGTTTGATTGGAAAAGTTGGTTGACGACAAAAAGAAGGGTTGTCATGTTTTTACCTTGCTTCAGTTTTGTTGTTACTTGTGCTACCCAGGCTTCATAAGACTATAACTGATTGTATTGTGTTTTCGAATAAAGCTGGGAAAAGTTTAAATTAAATTAATTCATTTTTAGTTGATAAAAAGTTTGCTAGAAAAACTATAATAATATAATATATTAATATAATATAATATTTATGTCCCCAAAAAAACATAACAAAGTTATGTATAAATACTTTATGATTTTAAGATAACATACATACACACACCTGACAACTTTGAAGATTAAAATTTTGAAAATTTTCAAAAGGAAAGACCGTAACCAAAAAGTTAAAAAAAAAATCAATAATATCAAGCAACTTATCTAAAAGTAATATAGAATACGAAAGAATTTTTCTTCCAACTCGTCGACTCAAAGTCTAGTCTACGTAATAAGCTGCCATCATGTCAGGGATTGAAAATTAAAACAGAAACAAGTTAATTATAATACGTAAGATCAAGTAACTTGGAACACTTAAGCCCGATAAGTAGTTAACTGTCACGTTTGTGAACTGAAAAGTTGACTCGGTTTGTGTTATCGGCGTGTACTTAATGTAGGTACTCGTTGTTCGTCTTCGACAGGGTTGTAGGCGATTAGTATGTTCACGTTGGTATTGAAAATGTATAGCTGAAATATTCTGAGGGTATCTATGATAAAGAGAAGATTTATAACACATTATGGTTAATATATTTTGGTATGCAACGTGAATTGACTTTATTTTGTATTCAAAAACTAGTTTACTGCAAAACATAACATAGAGGTAAGTAAGGGGTGAGCCTATTGCCATCAACCGGGCACAAATCCAAATCCCGGGCTGCTAATGAATAAATCTCTATGTCACTTTGTCCCACCCAGGAATCGAATCCTAAAAGCTCAACAACGAGACAAATAATGGTTACTGGCTGAATTGGTTTAGGAAATAAATTAATTGTATGCTCAGCGTAAAAACATGGCTGCAGCAAAGTATATTCACATTTTGCCGCTCAATGAGCGCTGAGTGCTAACCTGACAATAAAAAATAGGTACGCCATGCTGAGTGCTTAATAAAAGTACAAGACAAAATTATGCCATGATGTTCAAGATTGTGACATCTCAGCACATTTTTTCGTCTTCTTCTTGTGTATTTTTCAGCACAGCTTGCAAGTACATTGTTACCAATACTTATGAGTCGAGGTAGGAAAGTAATGGTTTATAATTAGGTTTTTATGCTCAAAAAAGACACAAAGTCACTTACATGAGAACAGAAAACCTTATGCTAATATTAAAAATAAGTTCGTAACTGCAATAAGCATTGTAAACACCCATCCAGTGCATTCAAAATTTGGAATTTGCGGTTAAATATTTAGCCAATTGAGTCTTGAATTCGTTGAATGAGTGTAAACTTTTTATACATGCAGGTATTTTGTTGCATAACTGTGCTCCTTCAAATGTCAATTGTTTCTTGCCAAACTTAGTTCTCATTTTTGGTAAAATTGGAAAACTAGCTCGGCGAGTACTACGCTGGGTAACTTGTTTAACTTTAGTAAACGATAAATTGGTCTGTATACTTTTGCTGAGAACCTTACGGATAAAAATACATGTGTGGTAAATATATAATTATAATGAGCACTCTATTAACGAGCACTTTTCTGTAAAATATATCACAGTGAGGACTTTTACCATCCTTCATCGTCTATTAATCTTAATTTTATTTTATTTACTAGGAACAAAAAAACAGTTACATGTTCAAGTTTAAAATAAAATTATGAGTCGTTACGTAAATAGGTAAACATAAAACCCACACCATTGTCCACGGGTTGATAAATAAACGAATAAGGAACGCAAACGTGTTGATAATTTTGTCTTATAACATTTGTATTAATTAATTAATTTTAGATTATGATTGTGGTCAAAGAATATTTATAGCCAGTGTTTTAAATTTGTTACTAGAAAGAGAGAAATTTGCTACACAATCATAAGCCCAACAATTTTCGCAATCCTCATCTTTCTTCGCATTTTATCCCGGATAAACTGCACATTATTGTGATGTCACCCAAAAATTTGCCCCCAAATTATGAATAGAATGGTTTCCTCGGACACCATAGTGACTTAGTGAGTTCCAAGCAAGGGCTGTGTGACTTGTGAACGTTTCTTTCTTATGCCTCGCCGATTTGTCAACGTCACCGCTCATATTTTATCAACTCGGGGACAATAGTAACTACATTTTGATATCGGCAAGCCCACCGACTAGTTTTCAAACGTGTGATGGATTGTTCGGGGTCGTATCCATTTTGTCTCTACGTTTTTTTCCCCTTTTTCTTTAGGGAGGAAGTTTTTTTACTGACGTATTGTAGTTGTAAGCAGTTGTGAGTTTATGCGGATTTATTTCCGCTGCTGTGCGGCTGGTTAGACATTATTTATGTATGGGTTTGCGTAATATGTATGGAAATTGTGTTTGCTTAGTTTTAGGAGGCATTTGTTTTTTTCTATGCCTCGGCTGTGTCGTCGGTGTTGGAGTCGAAGCGGTGCTGCTGAGCATTAGGTTTTTGGGTTCGATTCCCTGATCGGACAAAATGTTACTGGGTAGCAGCCAGGAATCTGGATGTACCTAGGCCGGTGGATGAGAATAGACTTACGGTGAAATGTGGGTGTACTACCGAGTTTACTGAAGGTCGACCACTTTTCAATCTTATTACTAAGGGCATAAGGTTGAACTCGGTATTAGATCTTTGCCTAACCTTCCGGGGCTGCTTAAGTAATGTTATATATAATTACGTATATATCGTGTTTTATTTTGTACCGCATAACATTGAACTGATTTCAACTTTGATTTGATTAGTGTGTGTGATATTTTCCTTGTATATAATTTCTGAATGTGCCTATTAATTTGGTTTTATTGTCTGTTTGTCTTTAAATTAAATTTAAATTTTAACATTGTAATTTTGAATAAAATTTTGACATTGTAATCTTAATTTTATTTTATTCTTTTGCATGTAGCTACCTCACATTAAATATAAGACCTTTATACTATAAATATAAATAAATCTTATCTTAAAATTCTCCTTGTCGTTCAACCAAGATCCCGTGAGCTGTATGTGTTCAATTTCAACCGATATATCATCTAAATCATCATCTAAATATTAATAATTTTATTGATCACATCAATAAGTCAGACGAAACACGTCTCTAATTGGCTCGCTAGTTAGCCGCGCCACCTGTGGTAATCAAACTTGGACAGACTAAAGCAAGCTGATTACAATAGTTTGACAGGTCAGCGCCTTAAATGACTGGTAATTGGTATGCCAATTCAAGACTTATGTAACCTACTAGAGGATTATTTACTACAGATTATGATCTGGTACAAATGTTTATTTATTTATTTATTAATACTTTATGCACAAGTAAAAACTGTACAAAGGCGGAGTTAATGCCTTGGGCATTTTCTACCAGTCTACCTTAGGGTGATGCAGAGACAATACACAGTAGGTGCAATAACAAAAAAGAAAATACTATATATATATTAAATAATAAAAAAACTACTTACATGTACAACTACTTAAATGTTCCACATCATAATCCCTGAATACATTCTGTGTACATTTTTTGACACTTCAATTTTTTTAATTTTTTTTATTTTACTGCAGCAAGCGCGACTGGTGAGCATGAGGTCCTGGGTCCTGGGTTTTCCGGGTCGAGCAAAGTGTTATTGGGTTTTCCATCAGGAATATCTCTGATGCTTACACGGAGTCTGGATTTGTGCCCGGTTGACGGCAATAAGCTCGCCCCTTACGCATCTGCCAAGCCTTTTACCAAATTTTATTGGAATCGGCTTCCCGTCTTACCGGATGCAGCTGAATACCAGTATGTTACATGGAGCGACTAGACTGGGTTGTGGAGGTCAGACAGGCATCTCCACAACCCAATCTTACCAAGGGATAAGACTTGGTAAGACTGGTTGTCAGACTTTCGAGCCACTGTCTACCTGTAACGCCTGTCAAAGATCTACAAATGACAACCGGAGACGTGCTCTCCAAGGCACGACAAGGCACGGCTCGCCCCTACTATATAAGGTACACCTCTGCCTAACCCTTCAGATATAACAGGCGTGATGTTATGTCTTGTTACAATGCTGCATAGTCTGCTGGCGAGTTTTACATTAAAATTTCCTCAGTCAATTTCACAAATGTTCACAAGCAACGCCATCCTGACAATGTCCTTCAACCGCCAAAAGTTCCATGACGCACAACAGTGACGCAAGACACACATTGACAGTTCAGTGAAAATCGCTTACTGTTCATAAATAAACCTAACTTTTTTGTCAACTGTACTAGCCCTTCGGGGATTAAAGGCGTGATGTTATGCGTGTTAGTATTTGTTTATAATTTTGTAGGTATTTTAGAACAGAATGGATTGGGTCATTGTGAAACATTGTTAGAGTTTTTATTTATATTTACATCAGCGAGATCTTGATCCATTAATTTCCAGCTCATCACAAACTTTATTTGATATTTTATTAAATGTATGCATATAATTGTTCGCTATGCTTAGCATAGTAGGATAGTTTTTGAGTTACCATAACCTAACTATAAGACCTACTGTATCACCAAAAAATCTCACTAATAAATACTTTGACTTGACTTGAGTATTTTTTCATAAAATGTCCCTTTACTTCGATTGCTTTGTAGATGACTATATAAAACGCTATTGACGAAGAGGAAGAAAAAAATAAGGGAACCTATAAAGTTCAAAACATTTCCAACTACGCTATTCGGGTTACACAGTTGTCACAACCAACCTCCGCTACAATCAAATCGACAATTTTATCTCATCCTTGTAAATTCCAATTAAGTAAAATAATGAGCCATTTGAAATTTCCAGGCGTTGGCAGGGGTAATTTCGAGGGTCAAAATAGGTAGTGAGAAGTTTCGCCCTCCCATTTTGTAGTTGTTATGAAGGCAATTATAATAATGGTTCTAGACCGAAGTTCTAAATAGATATCATAGCTTAGCCTGTAGTGAGCTCCTGGACTAAATAGGGATACTTTATGCGGGTGCTAGGGTTTAGAGTCCAACAAGGGTGAACGAACTTTTGAATGAAAATAGGTTTGTAGTTTATTGGCATGTACAAAATATTTATGAGGATTTTTTGTTGTGATACTTATCCAATTTATATAATACTAGCAAACCGGCGCAACTTCGTCTACGTAACATTTTTGATTAATGCTCCGTTCCTATTGGTAGCAGCGTGATGTTTTATAGCTCACAGCCAACAATTTTTCAATTCGAACCAGTAGTTCCCGAGATTAGCGCGTTCAACCAAACAAACTCCTCAGCTTTATAATATTAATACCTATAGATTAGTACGAATAAGGTCTATCTATTCATACACTAAATCTCTTAAGGGGTCACTGTACTCATCTTTATGAACAATTATGTATCTAGCGACTGTACTAATAATGTAACTGTACTAGTAATGTACCATATTCTAATGAATAAATGAATTTGTATTTGAGGCATTTTATCGAAGCATTATGTCTAGGTCGCTACCACTAACATACATAAGTACGTTTATTTGTTTTTCTCTTTTACACAGCTCAACCCTGTTGTCTATGACTTAGGCAAACCTGTATAACCTAAGTGGTTGGCTCAAAGGGCCTTTTTATATTATATCAGCGTTAATGATGATGGTGTAAAAGTCAAACCTGTATTAGATTGACATAATTGACATAAAGCCGTGAAAAAGCTTATATCTATCCTGAGTTCTTATAGAAATGAGTTATTCCCGACTCGCCACTATTCCGATTGGTAACCAATTTTTTTATGATTTGTCATCAAAACACAGCGATTGCCACTCATCTAGACTGGTCCTATAGTTTAGGTTATTCTCAAACTTCTCATAGAAACTTTAATCTCTTTACTACAACAACAAAATAGCTCAACATTTACCACAACACAAAGTCCAAGCACTCTAGATTATACCAAGCTAATACAATAACCAGCTCGCGGAATAATTTTCTTGAAACTATCAACAGAAATGAAAAAATAATTCAAATGCAAATACACTGCAGGACTTTACAAAGAAACTCTAATAAAAGTCTGTCTTTAATTTAGTTTCTTGCTAATCAATGTAATAACTGTAGATACTACACATTACCGTTCGGGACGGCCAGCAATTGCTCCATAACCGCATAGCCGGGAATGGATGTCGCGAATTATGTTAATGTATTATGATAATGTCGACTCGTGATGGCCTTTGTAGAGACACACAGGCTGAGCGTTTGGTGAGCGGCGAACAGAAAATTGTCTTAGGATTTTTTCATGCGGTCTACTTGTATAAAAAAAAAAGAAACAAAAAAACGTGATTGCATTAATCTACTATATAAAAATCAATGTCTTGTCGGATGTTAGTCTGTTCGAAATATATAGACTCCTTAACTACTAAACCGATTTTGATGAAATTTTGCACAATTGTTCTACATACGCCAGAGAAGGTTTATGTAAGGTAGGCAGGTGGGTAGGGTAGGTAGGTAGCGAGGTAGTAGGTAGGCAGGAAAAATGCATTACAACGCATGGCGGGTACAGCTAGTTAATAATCTAATATTAATTATACTCAGCGGACTATTTGTACCCTGCGGGTCCAGTATAAAAATGGATTCAGGATATTGATGGACTGCCCCGTTTCTGCAGTGAATCTGGTATGTTCACGCAGGCACACGTCGACGACTTTCATGCAATCGTTAGAAATAAGTCTGTGTCGTTGCTCTGCAGAGCATGGGCCAACTCCAACTCCATCCTGAAGACTATAGCAGGGAAGTACGACTCCCCGATATTTGCGACTATTGTTCGTAGATGAATCTCGAATAACAAGCTTGTGTCCAAATAAATAATTAGTTGTAACTAACATAGTTTATAAGTTTCTGTTACTAACTAACTTATTTTATTAAGTCAAAGTGCCGACACGGCGTTCACTGCATTCACTATCTTCCATCAAGCGAGCATCTTCCTGCAGGGTCTATCTTTCCATAATGAAACTGGAAGTCATCCATCCCCATAACCCCAAAGTCGTACAGTCAAGATGCATCAACGGAACGGCAGCAGGGTGCGGGTGTGGAGCTGGTTCGCAAACTATACTTCACCTACTATCCTGCAAATTGAGCCCCTAAAAATGTAGCCAAAGCGACCTCTGCGCTGCGACCGACGATACCGTGGAATTGGCGAAGTTTTGGGCCGAAAAAAAAAATGATTTCGTGCCAGCGACACGAAGGAGAAAACTACTGCACTTTGTGAAAATATCCTTTGCTAATCAAACGTTTCGACCGTATATCCCGCTTGTTAAGAATGGCAGATGGTGACAATTGCGCGCTACACACAGCTCCAGTTAATTCACTTTTCCGTCTAATTAGTTCCATAATTACAGTATAACAGATTATAAGGTGTCTGGTTCTTCAGTTTTTTGGGAAAAGGGACCATTATCGGTGTCGTTATTGTATTGAAGTGTTATGGTTTTTTAGAAATAATGATTATGAAATTTTAATACCCTCGTGTTAATATTGGATGGGAAAATGTCAAGGAGTCGATTTGATCTTAGTTTTTTAAGTAGTTTGATTTTGTTAGAAGGAAGGTATGGGTAATGCGATCATAATTGGCTATCGAGTCTATTGTCAAAGAGAATACATGTTGGGGAAATAATTAAGGCACAATTTCGAAAATTAAAAATACGAATGCAGTAGACAAACATTTCATCATTATATCCGTATCCGTATAATCACCATTGCCCAGCCTACTCTCAACAATACAGCTAAATATCAATATTTTAAATGAAGCGACTGCCTATCTCACCTCCAGCTCTCAGCCCCGTTGTTACTTGTTGTTAATACAATACGGTAAATTACCAGAAAAAAAATCATATAATAATTTTTCGTAAATAGACTGATGTAACAGATTCACTAGGCTGTTCAAAGGACCCGGCCATTACATTGAATCCTGTTTCGAAAAGAATGATTTATTTCAACTTCGTGTACAATAGTGTTACTTACATAGGCGGACTTAATGCCACAAGTAATCTCTACCAGTCACCCTTAGGGTTCATAGGACAACATTGTGATAAGGTTCGAAAATTGAAATATAAGAAAAACTAATTGTTTTCGACAATTAAAATAAGTACTTATATAGATAATAATACACATTTACAAATAAAATCAAATAATAAACCTCGTGAAAGCCGAGAAAGATAAACAAATCAAGTCTCTTGACTTGGCTCGCGAGGTTGTCGACATGTGGGAAGTGGACTCGGCGATCATTGTGCCGATAGTCGTTTCAGTCCATGACTTAATTGCCAAGAGCCTCGACCAATTACCTGAGGAGGCTCTCGTTAGGCGGCTGGATCAAGGGCTTGATTCAGAAAGCGGTACTCCTGGACACGGCTCGTATTGTTAGGAGGTTCCGCTCTCTGGAGCCCTGACCGCCGGTAGCTTGGACCCTGTTCCTGATACCGGTGGGCTACTATTTTTTATATTTTTAAAAGTTTTTTTTTTTTTAATTTTATATAAGAATATTTAAAAATGTAAAAATATGTAAGAAAAATAAATAGGGGAAATTTTAATAACAAAAAAAAATTAAAGCTTAATAATATGTGATAACTATGACTAGACTTCCAATTGAGAGGTACTTAGTCTGACTCAAATAGTTATTACGAACTTTTCTTTTAAAAGTGTCTTTGGTTACAGCTTTTTTAATGCCAAAGGGTAGCGCGTTCCAGAGCTTTATTGTTGAGACAGCGTAAGAACTAGACATAAAACCAGTGCGGTGAGATGAAATTTGAAGAAGTCGCTTTTTGATTCAATTTATTTAGAAGTTCTTGCGATAGATCAGAATAACAAACGTCAGCATAGTCGATAATGGGAAGCACAAGGGATTGGAGACCAAAGTGATTTTGGGGCGATTTAGATGTGAGGAAATGCTTGAATATATACAGAGACCGCATTGAGAACGTGACTACAACGAACGATAAACTGTACCGAACGTGATTACATTTTATTTTTGAAACATTTCCTAGAAACATTTACTGATCCACTGGATCTAAATTAACTTTCAGAAGACAAGCTAATAAATTTCAATAGCAAAACTCAATAAAAATGCATACCAACACGTTTTCCAAGTGGCGTAGCTCGTATTACCCGGCTTCTGGTAGCTCGTAGCACCCCAGCTACGAAAATGACGTCACACCTACAACTCGTAGCTTCGTAGCCATTTATGCGAGTACAAAAAGCTTTGTGCGAATTTTTTATCCGTTTTTTGAAGGGAGGATATGCGTCAAAAATATTTATACTTCTTGTTGTGTTAACTTGTTTTTGTACGGAATAAAATGTTCGTTATATTCGTTTGTTTGTAACATTTATTTTAATTCGAAACGAACGTGTTAACAACGTCAGGGGATCAGTTTTTGTGATGATTTGACTTTTAGTGAAAAAAGTTGTTTTTTAACTGGCCATTGCATAAAAAATCTACAGGACTTCAGTATCAATAGCCTTAATATTAAATCTAATTTTTAATGTCGAACACTTTCTAATGGTAGGGGGTTTTTCAGCAAGCAATTTCAGCATGAAAACTTGATGGCTGAGTAGGTAGGGCTACCAACGGGCTGTTCGGTACGGAGCCACATTCACACGAAATGTAAACCGCAATCTATGATCAGTATTAAAAAAATACTTGGCATCGGCATTTCCCAGCTAACTGGTGTCTGACACAAAATGCCAAAGGCCTTGGTCTGTTTTAAAGTCTAAGAAAACATAGCCTGCTCCTCATCCTCGTATTTTCTGTTTTCCGAAAACCTTTACATTCTTCTTTACTGGTTACCCACATGTCTACAACACAAAAACCCTTTCTCATCGAAACCTTTTTGAAAACGAAAAGCGGCTAATTTTTCTACCCCATTAAAAACTGTTCACCGTAAAATGTTTAGACCATTCCCTTGTAAAACGTACCCTTTTGTATGCAACCTTCAGGGTATTTCACACCTCGCATTAAAAGCATTAACTAAAATATATAAGGGTGAAATCCGATTAACGGCGATAAACACGCTTATAACTAATTGAGATCTGATGTTAGGCTTTTTAAAGGTATTTAAGTAGTGGGTTTTAACCTAAAATTAGACTAAAAATTTTGTCACTTTTTGTGTCAGTGATGTATACTGATTGAGCAGTAGCTTTTGCCCACGACTTCTTACTCGTGATATTTAGAATCTAAAACAAAATGGTAAAATGTAGCGCCTATTTTTTAAGTTAGGCGTCTTGCAGTAGAACGGCGAAAACTGCGTTCAAAACCATGCAGTAGTTTTTGCGTGATGCGCGTACAAACATACAGATAAAAATTCTAAAACTGTTGTTTTGGCTTCTGTTGCTCTAATAAAGACACCCCATATAATTTTTCTTCAATATCTTCAATGTACAGACATCAGCCTGTTACAATTTTGTTATATGTATAGATAAGGAATGATAAGTATTGCAGTAGGTTTTAATAACAATTTAGAGAACAAATATTTTTGATGCGTCAGTAAATTTAAGCTTTTCTTCAAGCTCGGAAATTCAGCAGTGCATTGCAGAAAATGATATCATCATCTGCCAAGTCTTTTCCTAACTATGCTGGGGTTGGCTTCCAGTCTAACCGCATGCAGCTGAATACATATATTTTACATGGAGCGATTGCCTACCTGACCTCCACAACCCACTTAGTACTGGGTAGTACTTAGTGGGTAGTACACTGTTGAATGAAAAATGCTGAATGAATTTCCAAGCTTTTTCTTTTCAGGTTAGCATAATCAGACTATAATGTTCCCACAGTGGGAGGGAGTGGGATAACATCGACCGCGCGGGCCCAGTTCGGGCTAGTAGATGTGAGATCTGTACCGTTACCATAACTGTCAGCAGATCATCAGATAAGCCTCCATAAATTTTTATGTTTTTATTTGCAGCTTATCTGTTTCTCGAAACTAATTAATCGTATTTTTTTTTATTTATCTGATTGGTAATTGTGTATGGTTTCTACGGCAATTTTGTTATATTATTTATTTCCTTTACACATTGTTTAACATTTTTTAATATTTCTTAATAAAATTTACAAAAAAAATATATATATATATTTATTTATTATTATTTGAGAAAACATGTACAACATAACAGATAAATCCAAGCTATTGCACAGTTAATAGAAACATAGTAACGATAAGGAATGATAAAAATATTAAATGAAATAACAAGAAAAAGTCATCTTTCATGCATCCCTACACAGAACAAGCACAAGGAAAAGTCATCCTTCGTTCATCTTCTCACAGAATTCAAACATCCATCTATTAGTAAGTACAAAGCTCATCTCTCACGTTTGAGACTAGCAGTTAGTGCACCCTATACCCCAATGTCACTCGGAACATCTTCCCAAATGGATCACCCCGGTACCCCAAGATTCTCAGCTCTTAGTCCCCCATAGGCCCCGTGGGTGTCGTTGTCGTCGGCTTAAGCGGTGTTCCTGTAGTGACGTCACGGGGACCTGACTTGTGAATTACTTACATTATTGTCATCGTTATGGGACACTGGGTAACATCATGTGCTTAATGAAATTTTCAGCTACTTATGAAAACGACTGGGATTTTGTGAAGGTAGGCGAGTTCTGTTGGATAATTAGGGTGGTTAACTTCTGTTACTGGTACGATCGTAGTGTTGTTTTTGGGAAAATGAACAGTGGTTGATGATGATCAGAATGTCTTCACGTACCTTATATTCTAATGATAGCTCATATCGTAGATAAAGTATGAACCAGGTAGGCACCAAGAAGCTGAAAGTCCAACTCGTAACAAAAGTAAGTACCTACGTTTAGGTGTCGCCATTCGTGTAGGCTAGGTACTTTTGGCTGGACTTTCATATTAGTGGTTAGTGCCTAACCATAAGGACCAGGTGCCTGGTGTCAGGTTTGTTATGCCGTCCATAGGCTTTTATATGATGACGTCGAAAAATATCTCTCAGGCATGCTGGTTTCCTCACGAGGTTTTCCTTCACCGAAGCAAATGATAATTATATAATACGCACATGATATTGAAAAGTCAGAGGTGCGTGTCTTGGGTTTGTACGCGAGTCAAATGACTTGGCAGTCCAACGGTCTCACCACAAGGCTGTCACTGCTATCAAATTTAATTCAATTTTTTCTGTAATTTTTGCCTGGTTACTTTTAAGTACCATACATAGAATGATGGAAGATTTCAAAAGAAAACAATGGTTTATTTGCAATGTTTATTAAAATTATAGGGATCTATAGAATACTGCTGCGTTTATGAAAAATATTAGGTTCATCCTTCAGCTTGTTATAATGCCGTCTTTAATGAATTTGGGTCAAACTAATAATAGTACCGGTACCCCTCGTCAGTAATTGGGTCGTGGAGGTCAGAAACAGTAATTTTATTGATAAAATTGATGTTCATTGTCGTCTTATACCTGTATAAGATTGAAAACCGGTCGGTCGGATTTTTCAGAAAGTTCTGGAACATATCCAGGGAAAAATTTGCATAACTCATTGAATGACTACGAAATAGCATTATTACGTTATCTCGCAAACTGGGCATTAGGCGGGGAGGGGGAGGGGGGTGCTGGTGTCGAATCATACGAAACCTCCGAAGTTTGAATATTTTTTATTCATCCTTTTGTTGTAACGTCCACACTATTGAGCATTGTACATACAAATGTTTTACGGATTTCAAATCGAGCCCATGTTTTGGACGTCCGCGATCGTTGTTTGCACGCCGGCCGAGTTCAGTCACTGCTGATAGCTATATTTCATATTCCGAGGCAGGGCCAGTGCGAGAGTGTACCGCCAAGTGAGGAACACTGGGTATACGAGCGCTCCTATGTACAACCTCGCACAAAAAGTCACCATTATTTTGCTATTAAATTCGTCGTCGCTTTTCGTACAAGAGTGATATATGAACGCAACCGCGTTCGTAAGGACTACGCAATCGTCGTATTGTGATTATGTGTCAAAACCAAAATAATCGTTAGTCGATCGTCGCGTTCCTCATTTTGATCACCTATTAAAGGCACAAGGTTTTAAAGTTATCTTAGGACAGAAAATTCTTACCATCATTACTCAGACCACAACGCAAGAACAAACAACAATGTCTCCTTCAAACAGTACTCAGTAGATATTCCAAATTAAATTTCGGCGACTGGAATCTAGATATTAATGGGCACAATACTCCTTGTCTTCAAAACTAACCGTTCACCCACATTTCGAGTAACCCAACAGCCGAATTCCGTTCATTCTTGAGTTGGAACTGTCAGACAACATTGACGCGGGTCGGGGATGGTTGTTTCAACCAAATCGTATTTTGCTTTATACTTCATGCGTGGTTCTTTTATCGTAAAATGTCCTGTCGGGGTTTAGTTTTGTTCGATTTTTTGTATTAGGATTTGATTATTGAGGATTCAAAAGGATTTGTATGTTTCTGTGTCCACAAACTTACTCTAGACACATAGTTTCGTGGTTAAAGCTTCTAGCGCACACATACAAGATGTGAACGGACCCTTCACGAAACCGGCAACCAATCATTTTGTACATCAAACTATGTAACTACGCGAAAAGTATTGCTGGGAAACGACTTTTTTTTGGGGTGAAACATGACGTTTTACTGTAGGACTCCATAACGCACTCAAAATACAGTGCTGATGGATGCATTGAATAGCACGGGGTCGTAAAGTAAAGTTATACTATTAAAAATCTGAACCGCAATATTTCCCTAACTAGAAGGTTCCCAGGTATGTTCTAGCTAGAACAAAAAATTGATCGCAATGGAAAAGCAGGGAAAAGAAGTGTCTTTGGGCTTCCATAAGACATTTTTACACCCATCATATTATAAGCACGGCACCTCATCTGAACGCGTACGTGAAACTAGGCTAGATACATGCTCGTAGTTCGTATATCGGAGAAAGCGCTGAATGAGCAAAAATTGCCGATCAGTGGATCCGAAACGTTAGGAAAAAAGAACGCGACCGGTCAAAGTCGTGTCAGGATGAGCTGGACTTCTTCTTAAAGCACTGGCCCACGATTGAACTAGACCGAGAAACGTGGACAGAAGGGAGTGAAAGCACAAACTTCATAAAACAAACACATCCTTTTATTTTTCATCCATCCCCTAAAGTGATTAAACAGGGGAGAGAAGTTTGTATGGAAGTTCGTAACTTTTATCGATTGGAAATCTTGGTCACCATTTTTTATAAGTTTTCCCTAAAGTAAAGCTTTACTAACCGTGCCTGTTTCAACGGTGGTATAGCAAAACGTATCATCTTTCGCAACTTCCGAGAAATTCAAATGATCTGGAGGTCTACTCTCTAAGTACGAAACCCGTAGTTTCGGCCGAAGATACGGACGTTTGCTACTCCGTATCACTTACGAACATACGATTAGTGAGAGACCCGAACTAAAAACGAATGCCAACACGATTGGACAGTTGTCCCTACTCCCGATGTATTTTCAAAACTCCGAAAATAATAGGGCGTAGGGTTCATTTCGAAGTTTCGATCTACTTTCGTAAGGGCCCGTATCTTCGTTGACGGACTTAGAGAGTAGACCCCCAGATCTGAACATTAGTCTACGTGGAACAGTAAGCATCTATATCTGGAGCACATATTTTATCCCGCATCCTTCCCTAACCCTTGTAATTGCATTACATGGTATATGGTTACTGGTTCATTCAGGTGTTGATCCTTGCCGATAGGGAGGATTCAGTTAACTATTGTATGTATATCATTGTGTAACCACTACCGGTTCTAGTACAGTTGTACTGTACTGTGTTGTACTGTTGTGTGTTGTAGTGTTGTTGTTGTTGTTGTTGTGTAGTTGTGTTGTGTTGTAGTTGTACGGTTGCAGTTCACTTGTCAAGATAGAAAATAGAAATGATAATATAATCCGAATTGTAATCATATCACATACTAATACAAGCGAAAGAAGATCACAAACTGGACTCTTTCTGTGATGGTATAATAAAAGGAGCTAGCATTGTATCTGCATGCTTTAGAGCATAGATTTCTTCTTGAAACAAAGATGAAGCAGGCTTTGGTTTCCACGCTTGCTTCCCCAAGCCAAATTGGCTTGGAGTCAGCGATGACTGGCTCAAAAAGTGTCCTCATAATTCACTTTACATATATTTCGAATTTCTTGTACAATACTGATTTTGAATACACATTTTTATAAACCACTTTTTTAATGTAAGTAATATGGTTTTGTAAAAAGAGTTCCTGTTCAATTGTTTCCAAATAACCTTCACACTGTTCCCTCCAAATAAACACAAATATCTAAACAAACACCAATACACAACATTAACTTAACCAACCACCAGAACACCAAATATGAACTTACCCAATTTCCCTTTCAATACACAGAAACAATCTCCTAAACAAATTCGTCTTTATAACTTGATTGTAAACCACAGTTATAGAAAATAACGGTAACGGTAAACAATACATGACTTAATACAGCGGCAATAGTAAATTTTAGGCAGTTTAATTTTAAACAACCCTACATCCATTACTCGCCAATCAAAAATCAACTTTAGCTGTCTGAGATAGAGTTGGAAATTCTGAAGCTTCATCTGAAAGATGGGTGACAGTATGTGTATTAAGGAATCCAAGTCAAGCGACTCTGTTGATAAGGGTTCAGTCCTGGGGCGACGGTGTCCTATCAAGCTTTACTATTACTTAAGAAATTAGTGCAAGTGTTGAGAGGGAGCGAGGGGTAGTTAAATTATAATGAAACCTGGCTTTAAGGTAGGGGTAGTCGAAGGAATTGAAAAACTTAATTTTTATTTTGGGGTTTGGTCCAACTGCTATAATTTTTAAATTACGCTTTGCTTACAAACCATGTTTGTTTTATAATGAGATCGTTCAGCAGTATCAGTATGACTTCGTTCTTAAAATTTCGCTAGATACAATATTTTAAGGTTTTACTTTTTTCCACCAGTGACAGCAATTTTGAGGTCGGGAGGTTCCATTTTTTTTTTGGTAAGTATAATTTAATCATCATCATTTTCTTACCGGCATGTTTTCTGTTATCATATTTCTCTATTAGCCGCCATTACCTTTTCTAGCCATATAATCTATACTAATATTACAAGCTGAAGAGTTTGTTTTGTTTGTTTGGTTGAACGCGCTAATCTCAGGAACTGCTGGTTCGAATTGAAAAATTATTTTAGTGTTGCATGGCCCATTTATCGAGGAAGGCTATAGGCTATATAACATATCGCTGCTACGACTAGGAGCGGGGCACCAATCAAAAATGTTACGCAGACGAAGTTGCGCGGGCCAGCTCTGTGCTTAAACCTTCGATCCATTCTTTGTTCTTTCTCTAGTCGTATTACCATCCACATCACTCAACCGAAGACCTAACTTTGGCCCAGGTCCCAGCCTATCTATTCTTAATTCCACCTACTGCGGGAGGCTTTCTCAAAATGTACTAAATCCCCACTATTTCCCACCACATATTTTTCTGTTATCAAATAATAAGTAATTTGGCTACTTAATTACCCTCAAAAGAATCTTGAAATTAATTAAGATACATTCTCAGCCACCAGGGTGCATCTGCGGATCCTTGTCCTACTTGGAAAGATCACATAGGGAACAACTACATATTTCTAGGTTAATTTACGGATTTGGATGTATATCGTTCCTTAAGTTTTAATTGTTAACTGTAAAACCCGCAACTCAAAGAAACGCCTGCAGAAAATCCACGTGTTTTCTTGTATTGTGTGTCGTCTTCAACATAACCTCTTACAAACTTCCCATTTGGTAACTTAATCGATTCGCCAACCAAACAAAAAAAAAGACGCGCTAAACAAGTAATTTATTGTCCCACGACTCGTGTTTTCTATTTTTATCATCAAATCACAAACCGCCCGTCCCTTATGACTCAATATAATTGTAACTCCAAGTAACAAATTCTGTTTACAAGATTGTATTAGGACCTAAATTAGATAATATTTCTCAAGCCAGTTTATATTACTGTTACCCTTTTATTCATTGATGTATTACAATTGTAAAACAGTTAGGTTTAATCTTTTAATATGACTTTAAGGCCAATTTAAACGGTTTACAAGGTTTCGCTTACTTTTTGTTTGCATAGCTTCAGATATTAATTTAGTAACCGAATCTTTTAACACACTAACTACCACTAGTCCACTTTTACCAAAAAGATCTCAAGGATTTATTAAAAAAAAATACATTTTTGTTCCTCGTATTAATACAAATTTAAAATGTCTTTCCATAAATGGCCCTCAGTTTTTACGACATTATTCAGAAAACTTGCCCCCTTAAGGCTGCAAATGTTGAGAAAAATCTTTTCTTAATGTACCTTTGTGGAAAGTACATGCTAGAAAATACACCTCTACACCCTCTGTGCAACATTTCAAAAGATTTAATTTTCAACTATTTTATTGCGGTATTGTAATTTAAATATATTTAACAATAATTAACTACCCATATAAAATAAATAAAAAAGCTTTATATTTTCACACAAATTAAATTAAATTACCTATAGTTAAGTTACATAAAGTGAATTCATGCATATTTAATCTACAAAAAAGCCTTCACAGGTGAAGACTTCCTCCAAAGAAGTCCATCTCTCTCTATCTTGAGCTATTTGTAGCCAGTATACACATCAACAAAGAAAAATATCCTACAGTAACACTTAAAAAGTATGTAAAACAATAACAAAACCGTTTAATGTGATTGTTTGCACAGGATTACCATATTCCTACACCGTAATTATCTGATTTGTTCGTTAATTATTTAGAAAGGGTTGTCGTGTCATGTTTGTCATACACCCCTTCGAGGGTTGCAGGCAAATAGCCCCGTTACCCCTTTTTAATGTCCGCCGTAACTGTATTTAAAAATGATTTTGCTAAGCAACGTTTTGAACGGCCTGTTTGTTCGGTCTTCTTTGCGCTTTTTTTGTTGAATGTGTTAAAATGGTTTTTACGTACTCGTATTATTATCTCATTTAATTATTTGGTCCATATAAATTTACTCGCGCCTTTTTGGTACATGTATGCCTTCTGAAAGCGTGGTTCTTATTTTATTTTCCCACTTGATAATTGTTTTTTTTTTTTTAAGGTTTGATATTTTTTAATCATTTACTTGGAGCCTAGAAAAAATACGTTTCAAAGCAAAAGCGTTTCGTATTAAACAATGACTTTCAATACCGAAAAGTATACGACAAGGTGCACTTGTGTCTTGCGCCATATAAACCAATTTTCTTTCTTTCTATTTAGATACTTAATAAACAACGGCTATAAATCTGCAGTCCTATCAAAAATACAGCGTAAGCAAAAATATAAAATGATAGAAAAATCTTGAAAACGACCAAATCTTTTCAGTAGTACTGCTAATGACCATACCGGTTAAAGCATAATCACCCTAAAACGTTGCCATTGCTGGGTAGTAGGTCTCTAATCTATAAAAAGAAGAGATCCATGAACAACTACGCAAAGATGATGGGGGATGGTTGATGCAGTTAAAGCAGCACAGCATTAAACAAAAGGATAATAAAATAAACATTTTAAAGTTTTAAAACTAAACAGTAACACTCACACACAGTAACCCCCTCACTCTATTTAGACTTTAAAATAAAGTCACCTCATCCGAAACGGGCGTGTACCTCATTCGTTCTAACTACATACAAATCTGTCCTACGCCATCGAGAAGCGAAAACGTTTAGTTGAAACGTTGCAAACGCCTGAATAAAATGCTAGAAAAACAACCATAGATAGGGCGCCAATATGTAGAGATTGCGAAGAAGTATTGTCATAAATAAAGCCTGAAAGTCTGTTGCAAAATCTAAGCCATCGAAAGCCAGAACGGCAACATGAAAATGTAATGGCAAAGCGATTATTGACTTTTGACTCAAAAATAGTTTTGCCTGTAGCCATAGCATTATGACTTGAAACAAAACCATTTAGATAGTTTTTAAACTGACATGGTCACTAACACTATCATTAAGAGCGTGAACGCCGTACGGCATTTCATACAAATTTTCAAGTCCTTCAAATTTGTATGAAACGCCGTACGGCGTACACGCTCTTAAGACTAAAACGGGATATTTACCATAGTACTGGCAACAGGGCCGAAATATCGGGGACTCAAAATAAATAGTATACATGGTAAATATCCCGTCAAGCTAGGATTTAGATAGACTTGAGACATACTACCGGTCTATGAAAACAATGATGCCGTGCACATTCACAGATCAGATATAAATATTTTGCCCAGACAGAACCGTGAAGTCCACATCAGACAAAAACCTTTTCACTGACTGATTTTGATCGGTTTATTCCCGACTGCCACCAGCGGTCTGCCACCAGTGGTGGCAGTTGCACCTATTTTTCTCGTCTACCACCACTGGTGGTGGTTGCGTCTGAGTCAGTTGCGTCTGCTCTCACCTATGCCACCAGTGGTGGCAGACACCACTTAAATTCGTGGAATCCACCACCAGTGTGTGGTGGCAGACTCGACGATCATGAAGCCATCTGACACCACTAAGGGCTCATTTCCGCAGACGCGGCGCGTTGTGTGGCGCGGCACGCTTTTAATTCAAACATATGGCAATATATAGGAGCGTTTACGGAGAAGCGACTTTACGCACGTTTGCTTGAAATGCAGCGTTGCCCGCCGCGTTGCCCGCCACTTCGCCCGCGACGGCGGACGCGGCGTTACACGCGCATATACGAACATACGGCATTGCCCGAAACTTGTTCGTTTTCTTTTACTTGTCTCACTTTTGCAATATTCCATATAAAAAAGCGCTGCCACACCAAATACATAGTATGGTTGTATGTTCAATTTAAATCGAAACAAATATCGTTTTTTTTAAATAAATCGACATGTTTATAGTGCAAGCCGCGCAACGCACCACTCGACGCGCCGCGCCTCCGTAAATGAGTAACAAGTATTTCAACTAACAGATAGAAAGAAGGAAGGCCTTTCTGGGCCAAGCTGTAAATGCTGCCTTCAAAATTTTTTTTTATTTTTCTTTTGGTTAGTAGCTGTAAACAAAAATAGAAAAATAAACAGAGAGAATTAAACTTGAAAACGGAATGTTACTGTCAATTTCAATGATTGCCAATGTCACCGATGCCTTAGGCCTTTCGTACACAACGCTACGCAAACTCCGATACCTGACGACTTTGTCGTCTAGACAACTACCGAATTATAAATTCACAGAGGTTCGTACACAAACTCGCGTCGCCTACTTGAATGACGAGGTCGCCGTTACAAATGTTGCCGAAATTTTCAAGAACAATTATCAAATCTAAATCTAAGATATACAAACATCCTTGTTTATTTTAATATGAACTGAAATAATATTCTAAAAACGGATATAACAGAAAAAAACTTGGCTAGCAGTAAAATATTTTTTTTAACAGCAATGATTTTTTTTGCTATAACGTTCTGTAATTTTGTAAAGAGTCTCTGTAATATTAATTGATATTTAGTCGGACGCCAACCAATGGTTTTTTCTTTTTATTAGAAAAAAAATATGTTGTTTTATTTATATTAATATACAGCAATTTATTAACATAAAGTACAAAACTGTTTTACGTCCATCACATCCCCATCTCAGGTTCAGTGGAAAACCAGCGACGGGCACTAGCTGCTCGGTAGTTTGCTGAACTGGGCCTATTTGGTGTAGCCGGGCAGCCCTGAGACACACGATATTATTATATTTTTCTGTTTAGATTTAGATTTAAGTCCATTTTTTTCTTTTTTTGTGTGCACTTGTGACCAATTAAATATGTTTTCTTTTGTTCTTTCAATAAAACAACACATTAAAAATAACAAAAATATATAATATAAAACGAACCATGAGCGTAGTTTCATTACCTGTCCTGGGCCCAGGTGTTAACTAAATCAAAGTAAACTTATTTGAGAGAAGACATAACAAAATATCCTCACTGAAAATTTGGCAGAATTTGGCAAACCAGAAATTGAGCTATATCGAATATAGTAAAAGTGATATAAATGAAAGAAAGGGAACGAGTGTCACTTTTTAGGGTACCATAGTCTAATGGAAAGCATAAAAACTTTCTTATTAAAAAAAATAGAGATATGGGAAGTATTCTGTTACAACCACAAATATAACTTGGTTTTAATAGTTTTTTTCGGAGTAATACGAAACACTGATTTAATCAATACTGTGCGGTCGTAAATATTCATCTCAACTACGGAACCCTTCACTGTATGTAGTGGGCAGTTGGCCGATTTTTGCTGAGTCTGCCACCACTGGTGGCGGATTACACTAATTTAAGTGGCGTCTGCCACCACTGGTGGCAGAGGTGAGGGCAGACGCAACTGAATCAGACGCACCCACCACCAGTGGTGGTAGACGAGAAAAATAGTAGGAACTGCCACCGCTGGTGGCAGTCGGGAATAAACCATTTTGATCAACGTGCCGTCTAACATAGACAACTTGTCCTTAGTTTTTCGAGGCATAGAGATAGTATCATCACATCGATGATCTCGCAACTAGCGAATTTCCTCAATCTTCACTTGGTAATCAGTCTACATTAAGTCTATCCTACGCTGCGATTTCCGGTGGTACGCAGTATCATTATCATTTCTACTGAAAGACGTCCTATACTGAACAAAAGACTAACTTCGTCATCTTTTTCGTTTTCTTCATGGCTGATAAGCTTTTGCGCGTCGATGACGAGCTCCTTCTAGGCCGGTCTTTCTTTAGCTTGTGTCGGGGCAGCGGTACCAGTTACTACCGCCTTGATCTGGTCTGATGGTCTGACCTAGTAGATGAACGACCACGTGTTTTGGCCATATTAAAACTTGTTTTAAAATGTCTCGTTATTTTCGCTCTTTGCACGAGTGATCCTACCGCATTCCCTGCCGCACACCTAGTGACAATCGACGCACAGATCCGACGATAAGACATTGATGTATAGCTGCAATTGCTTTTTGCAAATTGCTCACACACACATACATTCCGACGATTTATGTACAACAATTATTTTTCACCAATATAAATGAGATTAAACGACATTAAGCTATGTTCGATAACAGAGTTTTGTGGTCATTGTTTAATTGAGGGTTTTGAAAAAAAATCGTTTTGTTTGTTTTGTATCAGTTAAATGTTTGTTAGTATTGTGAAATATTGTAGTCTATCATTCTTTAGGAAACAAATGAAAGGGATTGAATGGTAATCAGCTATTCTTACAAACGTATTTGGTACACACCGAAGTAAAATTAAGCGAGTTTCTTTTTAATTAAACATACACCAAAGACTGCTCATTAAATGCCATTATGGTAGGTAGTCTGGCTTTTCATTACCGGTACGATAAATTCCATTTTTAAAATAAGTCTTTGCTATAGTTAGCAATCTAGCAAATGAGGTGGAAGAACATAGGCCTCATTTTACACAGCAGAAGGATAATAAAACAAAAAACAAATAAAAATTGTAAATTGTGTTCTTTGATGAGCTTTGACCCATTTCAAGTGACACAGTGAGATGTCATCATCTGCCTGGCCTTTTCAAAACTATGTTGGGGTCGGCTTCCAGTCTAACCGGGTGCAGGTGAATACCCGTATTAGAAATGGAGCGACTGCCCATCTGACCTCCACAACCCAGTTAGTATTGGGTAATACGATATCCCTTGGTAAGACTGGTTGTCAGACTTTCAGGCCGCTGAGCACTTGACTGTCTAAGGTCTAGAAATGACAGCCGGGACCAACGGCTTAACGTGCTTTAGGCACGGAGGAAACTTGGTATGTAATGGTGGTCACTCATCCACGGAACCACCTAAGTAAGTGCGGTTTAACCTGAGGATCGACTCGAGCAGCTGTTTTTAATCAGCTACCAGTTCCTCCACCCAAAGAGGTGTAATATTAATATAAAAAAAAATACACCAACCAGTACTGAAGTCACGTGGTGGATCATGGCCCACTCCTTTTCACAGAGAGGAAGCACGGGTCCCAAGGCTATCTCCCAGTAGTAAAAACATTGTAAGCTAGTTAAAAAAATGTAAAAGAGACTGTTCCCCATACTGATCCCAAAATATCTCACACGCAAGCTAAACGTCAAAGCAGCTTCATAGATAACCATTCAATTCCATTCCCTCCAAATACATCATTGTCATCCATTCACCATTCTCTTATCGTTACCATCATATAGTATACGAAACACTTAAAGAAAAACGGAAGGAACAAAACCATTGCGACATCGCTAAGATGTGAATGGATCCTAAGATAAACATCAATGTATGGCGGCAATTTCCTTTGAAGGGTGAACGGAAAAAGGGATCCCGCCCAAGTCGTTCCATTTTATATGGAGCCGAATTCTTAGACAGTTAGATGCAGTAGTTTAGGTGACTGACTCTTAGTGTTTATTCGCAAAGGCCGGGTAAAGTGGTTGTAGACCGTTGCTATGTTTATAAGAATGAATGGGGAAATACAAGCGTTGGGAATTGGCCTGAAAGCAATATGGATAAAATGGCTATTTCTGATTAGAATGTTTCAAAATAGCAGCAATAACAAGCGACATGATGGTCTTGCAGATTTTTTTGTTTGACAAAGCTTTATCTTGCTGTTAGCTTCCATCATTCCACTGTTGTGCAAAGACCTATGAGTTTCAGTTGTTTCAATCCAGTATGTCAATTGGTTGTATTGTTGATTTTGTCGAACTCGTCCCGCCATCCCCTACGAGGTCTGCCGCGACGCATTCTGGTGGTGTCAGGGCTTCATCATCATAATCTGGCTATCCTTTTGCCTTTTGGTGGTGTCGGCTTCCAGTCTAACCGGATGCAGCTGAAAACTACTAATTTACATGGAGCGACTGCCTATCTGACCTCCACAACCCAGTTAGTACTAGATAATACGATACCCCTTAGTAAAACTGGTTGTCAGACTTTCGGGCTACTGACTACCAGTAATGGCTGTCAAAGATTTACAGACAACAGCCAGAATCAACCGTGCTCTCCGAAGCACAGAGGAAACTGACTACCTGTAACGACTGTCAAAGATCTACAAATGTGCTGTACGCTAAGCTGTATTTTACTAGCCGTGTATTTCTTTGATCATTCCAAATAACCTACTCATAAATTGCATCCCTAGGCGAAGCAGGTATACTAAATATTCGGCAGAAAAAAAAAGTTTAATGTGAACCCGTAGACATGGATCAAATGAGGCGAAAACTTGGTGATGTTTTAGCTAGTGTAATATTTCATGTCCAGGACAAAATCAATGAAAACAATATTGTTAAATAGTTTATTCGTAACGTACGACAGACCGTTCCAGTGCAATAAACAAAATAAATACGCAATCTGATACAATATTATACAAAATAATTATTAACGACTATTATAAAGTGACACGCACATGTCCCTACAAGGTGTAAACATTATGAAAATTTTAATTAGCTATCAACATAATTGGATTTCATGGTACATGGTTAATTTTAAATTAATTTTGTTGCTTGTAAACAGGTGATTAAAATGTTAATAGTGGCCGAAGGGAAACCAATGACCTGGGATGTGGGAAGTGGATAGTTTTAATGGATGTGGTATTCAGAGGAAAAGCAGGCGATTTTCATAGTACATTTTCCAGTAATGGTTTCTTTGTATATCAATGTGCATTATTGTTTTGTAATATTTGCTATAATACGAATTTAATATGAAGTGAATCTTCAAATTCATGATTTCCAATGTTTTGAAAGACAAATCAGCTTCAAAAACGACCAGAAAAACGAGCCCGAACGCTTTGGCCAATAATTAACTCAACGATTTCCTTAAATTTTATAGTAACTTATTTTTCATTTGATACTATCGCTTATTTAATTTCTTCGTAGTTAGCACGTGTAGTAAATCAATACCACAGACATCTCACCATCATCATAACATCACGCCTGTAATCCCTGTAGGGATAGGCAGAGCTGTACTTAATAGTACACCCACATTTCGCCAGTTATGTTTTGTCCCATGTAATGAAGAGTAAGCCTATCGCCACCAAACAGGCACAAATTCAGACTAAGTTGCTGATACTGAGAAAATCCTGATGGAAAAACCCAATAATAATTTGCCCGACCCGGGAATCGAACCTGGGACTTCATGGTCAGCAGTCGCGCTTGGGGCCACTAGACCAACAGGCAGTCATTACTATACTATAGCCATATATTGTCCCCCGTGCTATTCTAAAATAGTAATTAGTAGACAATTTCTTATCCAAACCAAAATTTAAACCTCTTCTCACATCCCAACCCGAACCGATCTTACAAAACCCGAATACGCGACCAAAGCAAAAAGCAATCTGGCGCAGACACCCGAATGACCGCAACCGTTGGCTACTACCAGATCTCCTCTTAGATAAACAGCACTTTACATTCGGTCGGTTAACCACCACTCCGTAATGAGATAGCTGATTAAAACCCGACGAAATAGCGCTTAATTATTTTGTTTTGCGAACGTATTATTTATTTTTTTCACGAGCGAAATTTCAGTTTTAGGAAATCCCGTGTTTTGAGTTTTTTGGGCCGTGATTACGTTATTTTGGGGAAAGAAGGCAAATTGGGACAGTTTGTTAATTTCATTATTTGGGTATTATATTAAACAGATTGGGTAACGAACTTCTTGCTTTAATATTTTGTGGTAAAAGAAAGCTTGAAGCAAATCTTAGTGGTACGTGTATAGCAGGCATCCTACTTACGGCTTCGAAACCCGTTTTCGCATGCCATAATCCTACACCTTCCGTCGTTTGCACAATGCTGAGCGTCATGATTTGCTCGACTAAGCTTATTGACTGGTTCATTGATTTGGTCTCTAAATGTGGCTGCGTTTGATCAGATCATCGTGTAACCTGAGTCTTTTTCCTTCCACCTCTGCGGTAATCACAAGCTCTTCCAGGTTTTCGCGTAGCTTTTGAGCGATATGGCCGAAATATTGCAGCGCTCTCTGACTATAATACATACATGAGTCATGGGCTCTAGGTTCGATTCACAGGCATGGTAAAGTTTTATTGGGTTTCTCCTTCAGTAATTTCTTAGCAGCAACCAGAGAATGAATATGCGCCCGATTGATGGCAATAAGCTCAACCCCTAATACATAAGATTGGACTTGAACACAACTGACGGAATGTGCCTCACCTTACCAGCTTCACCTCTGCGTAACCATTGATTACAAACATGATAGCAATGGAAGATGTAGATATTTCAACTTTCCTCTATATTATACTATCTATGTTTGGGCTTACACGCTAAATAAACGTCATGGGATCAAGTTGGAAATTCTCAAAAATCTGCAACAAAACTTCCATGCCAATTTAGCGCCAAGACAAACAACCATTCCCCAATCTCAAGCGATACTGCACGCAAGGAAACGCATAACACTTCACGTCTACACATAACTTAACCCCGCTCCAACAAACACGCACTTACAAAGAAAACAGGAGAAGATTAGCTATCTCGAACATATCCAAAAGGTACATAAAATAGTTTTATCGCTGTACAGATAGGCTATGGGCGTTGGTCTGTAAGGTACACCTACCAAATATATTGCGTGTACCAACGCCCGGTTAAACCCAATATAAAACGGGCATAGATTAGAATTATTGACAGATAGTGCAGGAGATGAATATTGTACCTATTGTCATGTGATGATTGATTTAATTATTAGATTTTACACTTTCGTTGGTGATTGCTATGTAATGGAAATGATTGTACGGTTTTCAGATAATAATTAATAAAAAAAGGGGGCTTTACCCAGCAGCAGGACAATATAGGCTTTGAAAAAAAATGTAATTCATTATAGAACCACAATGGTCGAGAGCGATAGATGTGAGAGCGCTGCACCGGACCGTTCAGCCCTGAATCTTCAGGAACACTGGACCGATCGATGTGGCGATGCTTGGGGGAGGCCCAATCTTCTTGGCCACCCAATGCTGAGTTTAGGTCTCTTCCAGATCTTTCCACTTTTGGCGATATTATGACGTGGCTATCCAGTTCCTTCCAGCCACTTTAATGACATCGTCTGTCCAACTAGTCGGTTGTCTTCTCACAAGCCTGCCCCATCTCCCATCCTGTTTTCAGCGTATATGGCCCGCCTACTTCCACTTCTTGTGTTTTCACTTACCCAAGCCTATTGTTTAGCTGTAGTGAACGTCTCTCGAGTGAAGTGACGATGATTTTTTTTTAGATTTCACAATAAGTTTGTTTCAACAGCAACCTTTAGATTACATTTATTTAGTTGTTCTTTACTTATTTCGAACCTTGCGTACTTTTGAGCAATCTATATTATTTTACTTTATTTTTTACTGAATAATAAACTTAGGACTAAAATGCACGTCTAGTAACAGGCAGTAATAGTATTTTTGGAAGCACACGGTGCTCACCAAATCGTCAAAACAAAAATTTCCAATGATTAGACGTGTGCTGTAAGTTTGTAAGATTCTTTTTTTCAATACCATATGGGCTCTCTGAAGTCACTACAAAGGCCGTCAAATACCCTCATCTCTATTTCTGTCAAGAAAAAATGGGAAAGAACTACACAAACTTTTTGTAAGAAGTTATAAATTACTGAGTTTATGTAGGCGTATAAAACTATGCCTTTGTCTGATTAATTAGATGTAAAGAAAGTTTCCCTTTTTGGAAACTTTGTAAGAATTTGAGTTGGATTTATTTTGTATTATTTAAAACATTTTATGTAAAGTTTTTTAGGATCTTGTTTTGACTGTGCGGTAGAATATTATATTATTAATTTTGTACTTTGATCTTGAGCTGCCTATCGTGTGGGTCGGAATATAATCTTAATATATTGATTTTGTTGCATATTAATGCAACAAAATCATCATCACATCATCATCACATGCTGCACATTAGTGCAGCCTGTAATACTGTACCTAAACGTACGATTTCAGCACTATTCATAAATTCATCTCAATCACGCATGCTTTTTAAGTCAGGTACCCTAAAGTTGAATGGGTATAGATACAACTGAAATTTTATGGAAAAAAACATCGTGAAACCGATCTGTATCAAAGAAGTGTCTCATCTGTATCATAATCAATGCATCTCGATGTTTACAGAGCGCAGTGACTAGCTTGTAGCGACGCACACACCGATCCGTGCCAACTGTTACTATATCTCTTACATTTGTGTTTATTGTATCAAAGGAGTGTCTCATCTGTATCATGATCAATGCAGTTCGATGTTTACAGAGCGCACAGAATACCTTGTAGCGACGCGGCGTCGCTCACATCGATGCCAAGTGCTTTTCCGTACTGTATCTCTTACAGAATTGTGTTTATTGTTGTTTCTTGTTTTTTTCAGTTTTTTCTTGTAATTGTGTTTTTTACTTAAGTGATCAGAAGTGTAAACTGTAAAAAAACAACTTTTGTAACTCTCAAAGTAGAATTCTCATGATTGATTATTTTTTTAAATCTAATTTTGCTTCGAAAATAGAGCCCTAAACACCTTTTAGTTACTTCAACGGAAAATGGGCATTCATCTGCTTATAGGTATAGTATACTAGAAATAAAGAAATAATATATATATAAAAAATGCTGGCAATAGTAATTCAACCTGACAGGAAATATAAACCAAAAACCGACTTAACAAAAAAAAAAAACAAAGGGTTTTTACAAGAGGACCAAGCATCTAATAACTCCCTAAGCGGCTTACCCCTCAATGATACCCGTTTAACTTTATCAACGAGATATTTAAATCACTAAAACCACTTTATTATCCGCAGAACCGATCTAAGTAACCGGAAAATTAAACAAACTGTAAAGTTTTTTTTTTCAGATTTCTTGAAAAACTTTCCTAGTTTATCAAATAGAAATCTAAAAGTATTTAGAAAAGGTTCAGGTATAGAATAGAATAGAATATACTTTATTGTACACCAAAATTGAAGCGAAACGGTTTTACAAAATTGTTAATTTTATGGCTACAATGGCGGTCTTATCGCTGATAGCGATCTCTTCCAGACAACCTTTGGATGGACTGTACGAACATGAAATAGAAAAAAGGGGGGGTAGTCAGTGGTGTAATGCTAATATTATACAAAATCTAAAATAATACAAGTTATTCAATACTTATTATGTAATATAAATACAAAAATATATATTTAAATATTGTGTTTTATAAAATTAAAAAATATATATATTACAGAGAATGAAATTGATTTTCAACTAAGCTTTTAAAAGCCACGAGTGACTGAGCAGGTAGCAGGTATCTACAAAAACAAAAAAGAACAGCGCTTGTTTTCAACCATTACGATGATGAAACAGTTTTATTTGGTAGGTATTGCTAGAATGCTGACTGCCTGGTTGGTCTATTGGTTCGCAAGCGCAACTGCTGGGCATCCTGGGTTCGATTCCCGGGTCGAGCAAAGTGTTATTGGGTATTCCATCCGGATTTTCTCATTAGCAGCCACGTAGTCTGGATTGGTGCCCGGTTGATGGCAATGGGCTCGCCCCCTATAACATGGGACTTCAACATGACTGAAAAAATGTGGGTGTACTATTAGGTACGCCTCTGCCTAACCCTTCGGGGATTAGCGTGATGTTATGTATTGCTAGCATAATTTTGCTTGTTATATTGTTACTACGTATGGGTACAGTTCTGAACTTTGGACTAACTCTGAGAAGGCAACAAAGAAGCGAACTCAAAGGTTCACCTTCGTTCTCGTTTTAAATTCCGACATTATTTTAATTATGTATGTGAGTTGTTTTCTCTTGTTTTCGGGATTGATCTTTTGAGTACAGGGACATGCGAATTTTAGGCCCACTTTCATTAACGCTAGATGACACTTGACACTATAATGTAATTATAGTCAAAATATTTAAGTTCATGGACACTTATGAAACGTCAAAAGTTTGGATTGATCGATTCCTATGGAGAAGGACCGGCAAGAATCTCTATGGTTACTCTTTTAAAAACATTAGGTTTTACAATTTTATTGTTTTACCACGTTAGTACTTATGTAAGGGAGGACAGCGAAGGCCTGGCCAAGAGTGGTTGCATACCTCACAAAAACGTAAAACTACTCGTAGATAGAAAAAGTTAACAAATTAGACTTGGGCCAATAATTTCTAATGCATGATTTCTTAGCAGTATGGGAGTGGTTGGGAAATGTAGTTTATGGTGTAAGTACTGAAGGACTTGGTGAAACTTCCGGAAAGGGGGAAAGGGGGGTTAGTATTTACGTTCTGAAGGGTGGAAATTCGTTTCTTGCAAATTGCAGCTAAACTATGCATCCTATCGAAAAAAGTTTAATGAACAAGTTGTACATAATAATAAAAAAAATTAAAACTTTGTAATTGGCATTATTCACTATAACCTCAAAATTATCGAGAAAAACTCAAAAAAACCGTTAAAAACCACCGCAATGCCCAATACATAATACGTATACGTTACACGGCTGAAAATCAAACTGCTCGTTTATACTTTCCTGATTCAAAAACTGTAAATAGATATTAAAGTTCTCGATATCAATCGCTGATAAATTTACAACACACAATCGAAACTTGCAAACAGTCAACGGCAATGGCATCCGATCACTCACACATTGGTCCCATTGTGTACCGGGATGGTGTGAAATGGCGCGGCCTGTTTGTGATACAAAGCATGGCCTTGTTTGATGTCCGAGTTAGGCCTAGTAACAGCTTACACTAACTGTGTGCCTACCCGGGTGACGCATACTGTGTGCTGTGATTTGATTGCCTGACGCACTGTGACTAAGGGAACTTGGAAAAGCAAAATGTAAAGAGAGTATTTAAAAAGGGTAAAATAGTGGTAAAAATGGCTCCCTTTAAGGGAGTCCTTAAAAAGTTTTTTTTTGCCAATTACGACGTTGTTGTACATTTTCGTCATCATTCTTCTGCTTTTATCCAATTAATTTTGGGTCGGCGCAGCCTGTCTTCTTCTTCCATACTTCTCTATTACTCGTTATCCCAACAGTCACCTCCTTTCTAGCCATATCATCCTTCACACAGTCCATCCATAGTTTCGGTGGTCTTCCTTTACTTTTTACGTTGGGCTTTTGATTAAACTTCAATTCACAAATATAACAATGGAATACGTAACATTCACTAAAAGAACTAGTCGGTGGCAAAAAATTCAATGAAACAAACAATTGTCAGCGACTTCCGAAAGTAAAGTTATTTTCCACTTTTTTGTGTTTTTGTTGGAAGTCGGTTATTTTTTTGCAAAAAAGTTTTTATTTTGCCCTTTTTAGTTATCTTATCATACACAAATCCTTGTCAAGAATCAATTTCGCAATTTCTTTTACTTGGATGACATATTTTTTCCAGCTATTTTGATTTAAAAACCAAACTACGGAATCGATTTTGATGTAATTTCTATGGGACCAATTGGGAAGTTTACCCTTTCAGATAAAAGAAGAATTTTTCAAATCGGTTCATAAATGACAAAGATATGAGGTAACAAACACGACAAAAAAATACAACCGAATTGAGAACCTCCTCCTTTTTTTTGAAGTCCGTTAAAAACAATACTTCAGACACGAAAACATGATATTTACTGGAAACAAGACTATTTCTTGGAAATGTGACGACTTACATAATGTAATTATAAATTACTTTGTCAATACTTTGTCTCGTTATCGCTCAGATCGAAAACTTAAACCGATATAATAGGGAAACTTCTTGATGTTTGATGAACTGAAACCAAGATCGACACTGGAGCTTTACTCTAGACGCCTGTTAAGAGCTGAGGCACTGAGTAAAATGATTCCCACTATTTGCCAATACGGGTCTGGCGACACAATAGGTGCTCTTTGTGTCTCTGTTACCCTAGTATCTGTTGTCTGATACCTAGTTTGTGGTTAATACATATAATGCCTCGTCAGCCACATATGGCTGACGTTTTCCAAACCAATTGAGCCGTGTCAGCCATATATGGCAGCCACCATTATTTATTTATTTTACTATTATAATATGTAAAATGTGACGAAAATAGTGAAATATGACATTCCTCACATTCCATGAACGTATTTTACAAAAAAAAAAACGGTTAGTTCATTTGTTAGTACGGCATTATATGTGTTAAGGTATCTACTGCTGCGCAATAGGGTGGAGCGTCAATAGTTGCCATTTAGATCTTCGAGTCTGAATGGTTCCGGAAAGTTGCATTTTGTCATTAGAAATACGAAAAAATTATATTAAAAAATATACCTACGAATCTTTTAGCCCTCTACCACCGTTCTTTAAATGCACAAATGCCAGGATACTGATCAAAATACAGGAAATCACAATTCACTCGCATCTGAATTACGAGTACCTTTTTTTTTTTTTTAGGATGGGAAATCATCAAATGACTTCTCCCGCTCTAAGCGGGAGGGAGTGTCAGACTTTTACTGACTAAAACCCATCCATGTTCCTTCATCGCCCTTTGTGTTCCGGGGCCGCGGTATCTCTTTCGAACAACCCGCAGCAAATTACGAGTACCTAAGAATCAGTCATGAAAATCAATCGAATTGTATTTGTCGGCACGCATTAGAACTGTAATTAGCCCGTTCCGATGCAAGCAGGTTTAGTTAAAGCTACACGTATTGTAGGTCTTACATGAACTCATGGATTGAACGTTAATTAATTAATTCTAACAGAATTAGAATTACTCGTTCCCCACATCTTCTTCTTAAGTCGATGACATAAATTTGTTGAACCAGAGCATATCTGTCGATGGCCTCATTTTAGTCCTTAGGTGCAGGTAGGTGTGCTCGGTGAACAATTCAGAGGATGTGGCTTATCTTGAAAGGAGCCTCCTCAAGCGGCCTTAATGCAAATCGTATTTCCATGCCAAACGCCTACTGCACCTCAGATAGCTAGCACACTTCTCCTTAGCGTTTCAATGGTAATTCAAATTGAGTCAGCCCAACATTTGGCGACTAGTTGGCACTTTCAGTAGCGTCCATCAGCTCCTGTTATTTGCAAAAACAGGATGGGAGGGCACGATATCAAGTGTCCCATTGTTTGTGAGGCAACACGACATTTACACTCCAGGGCGGAGTCGAATCTATGAATCTCCACCTGAACAGGTTTTCCTTGCTTCGGCCAACCTGTGTCCGGAGTCTTTTTAAAGACTTCCAGGTCAGCCATAGCAACTCGTGTCCAGCAGAAATCAGTTACGTAGGGTCTAGTTGACTTTCCTCTTCACACGATGACTCAAACTCAAAATCAAGGATTTCGCAAATGACATGTTTTTAGTTAGGGTTCTTTATTCATAATTATCGTTCAGTCTTCTTCCTTTATCATGAGGTTAGTGCCTAAACTTTGGGTGATATCAATACTATAATATTATTATAGGTAAGTTGTATTTTCAATCCTAAAATCGGTCCAATTAACGTTGCGTTTACGCCGCCCGTGCGCGCTTCTGGTAATGAGTAAAATGAAGTGAACGGTTTGCCAATATCAGTGCAGAGTTTATAGTCTCTGTTACACAGGTACTCTAAATAACGTTGGACGGTTGATAATGTGAAGGTAAGTAGTTACAGATGTATTAATTACTTTTCTAGAAATACCTTTGTAAATGCATTAAAACTGGAAGCTTATGAATCTTGTGTAATATAAAATACTTGTTTTGTTAAATGTCTGAAAGCCTTCCATGGACATGCTTTGTTGTTGCCAACTTGGAAATCTCTAGACTCCAAACCTTAGTCGGCCTTAGCAAAGCAAAATTTCTATAGATGGGGGTTCATGGACGGCTCAGATCTCAAGTGTATGCGGTGTGTCGCCACAGACAATGGCCCACCTTCCATCTTGTGCTGTATGCACTGACACCTGCACACTTGACGGTCTTATGACTGCATCAGCATGCGGAGTTCGCGCAACTGAGTTTTGAACCATGTGATTTGACGAAAATTTACCATTGAGGAGCTAAGAAGAAGAGTTAATTCTCTAAACACTTCCGCGTTTTACCACTTATCATTATTATTTATTCATAATCAAGTAACAACACTCATAATAATTATTAGGAACACAATTTCAATAACAAACCTAAACACACATATGTACAAATATAAACGATATTCAATTAAATTACACTTATTCATTAACATTTACATTATTGGTCATACAAATAAAAATAAACACAATAATTGAGATTTTCTAACCGGCGTTGGAATAGCAATATGCCTGCCACAGCAATGCCGGACATAAGGGCAGTTAAGCCTGTTGGCGATCATTGTCAGAATAGCATTGGGGCTGGCCCGCATCCGGCACACCAGGGCCGCACACTGCTTGCGCATAGAAACGTAGAAACAATCAGTGCGTACTATCGCGAACATTCCTGATGCGTTACAGAAAGACTTAACAACAACATATCATTGATTGTAACAAAGATTTTCCAAATCCATTTGTAAAAAAGTATAAGAAAACGAGAAGCCGTGAAGGCTTTGGTCTGATTAAGATGGCGCCACCCTTAACCTTGGTGTCAGTGCGCAAAGACATACAGTGACAAATTGATATTCTAAGGCCATGGCCTTGAAAGAACAGGAAAACGTTTTTATTTGTAACTATCACTGTTTTTACATCCTTTACGTTGTAGGTAAAATGGAGATGATCAATAACTTGGAGACGATTTTTTTTATTGAATTTATAATATTGTTGCTAAATCTTCCAGAACGTAGAACAGCTCCATGCGAGTTGACATCTGATTATTCTTGCTAAACATGAAGTCTTACGTTCGATTCTCAGTGCAGGAAAGTGTTGTCAATAGCAGCCCAAAGCCTGGATTTGTGCCCGATTCGTGGCAATGGGGTCGCCCTTTATTACTGGGACTTAAACATATCCATGTTTACATGGTATACGTACACCTGTCTCCTAAACTGTACAGGCAAAACAGGCGTGATGTTATGTGGATTAAAACCATACAAAACTCATCCCTAAAAATGACAACAAAATAATAACAACAAATAGTTTGTCCCTCCACAAAGGAGGCTAAACCCTAACAATAAGTTTTTCGTCCAATATTATTTATGTAACGACTTAAATGGTTCCCGCACGCTTTCTATATCCTAACAACCCTAGATTTATTCCCCTCACGTAAAAACTTATTCCCAGAAACCTAAATACCATCTGCTCAGAAAATAATGGAAGAACAGAAAAACATTCCCCCATTTTATAATATTCAATTTCTGTCATCGACTGGCCGACAGAAATACAGTCAGAGACCATAAATCTAATAAATGGCTATTGAAATGAAGAGGGTGTGCCTCTTACAGGTCCTTTCTGACTTATTCTATTGGACATGTAAAATATGTCCCGTTTTCATGTTTACAATATTATTTTCTTCAATTTTTTTACATGTTAATAGGCTCTGAAGACGTTGAGCAATGTTTGATGTCTTGTTCAATTATTCAAGTTTTTTTCTTCATAAATTTGATTGGCTGCAAACTTGAGTAATTTTTGTAGCTCCAAAGAGTTTAATATTGTTACGACAAAGTTCATTAGCAGTAAGTTACTTCTGTTATTTTAGGATTAAATCATTAGTCGAGCTATTTCGGTTGAGTTTTATTACTTTTACATTTGATAATTTCTGTTAAGACTTTTAAGAACATTCTGTAGCCTACAAGTTAAACAAAGATCCTTCTATTGTCCAAAAATAAGTTGAATTAGTGGCCTAAAACTACATACGTCGCCATTACTTTTATATAGTAGCTGAAATTTTCTTTAAAAAAATCGTCATGCCGGTTTTACCCAAAGGGTTGGGCAGAGTTGTACCTGCAATAGGTAAATTATATAATTTGAGGCGAGCCTAATACTATCTTCCTTTTCTGTTGTTTCTTATTAGGCCTATAATTATTTTCTTAAAGAAAACATAAATAAATCAATCGAAACCTTGTGGGATAAAGAAAAAAAATGGCGTTTTCATCAGAAACAGATCAAGGCTGTATTTCATGTCTGGTTAAAAACCTTGTAGAAAAAACGGAAAAAACAAATCTAATACTTATTCCCAAGTAGTACGAAAAACACGCTAATTGTGTTGTGTCTCATAGACATATCAATACATACATACACGCCTGTAATCCCGGGAGGGTTAAGCAGAGGTACACCTAATTAGCAAACCCACAATTAGCCAGTTATGTTTAAGTCCCATGTAATAGGGGCGAGTATAGCAGTATATAAGGTCTATCTATTCATCCACGAAATCTCTTAAGGGGACATTGTACTCATCATTATGAACAACTTTTGCTATGGGACCAACACTAAAATCGCGAGAAAAAGAATCTGCTGATGAGTTATGCGAACATATAATACTTGTAGGGAACAGCTGATTTTTTTTTAGATTCAAGATTGGTCCCATGGTATATGTTGTTCATAATGATGAGAACAGTGACCCCTTAAAAGATTTAGTGTATGAACAGATAGACCATATACAGGGTGGCGCCGACAAAATGACAATAAATGAAAACACTGGTAATACTAGGTCATTGGAATATTTTTAAAATATAAAAAATCCTTACATCGAAATGAAAAAAAAAACCAAACAAACTAAATAACATAAAAGTGATAACGAAATACAACACCATTTAAGAATATCGGTTTACTAACCTTAGGTATAATTTGCACTAATTAGCGCCTGGAAATAACATTTAAGGAACGAATTTGGCAAAGTTTTTTGAAATAGCGAGTTGGCAACATGTGTTTAATGTTTATACCGATGCGGGGGTCGTTACCCTGTCAGTGCTAGCCTATTAATCTACCTACATCATATAGAAAATTCCGAATATGAAAAATAATGTCCTGTGACTAAACTACTTTATATATTCAAATGAATTTTTGTACGCAGACTGGGAACGTCATGAAGTATCCGCAGTTTAATTTATTGTCGTATTGTCGGCGCCACCCTGTATACATCCATTTATAACGGGAGTAAACACAATAGAAGACAATTAAAACGAAGCCGAAAATCACTTGTTCTTCCTATTTTAGTGTTTTTTGTACCTACTGGATGGAACCTTCTAGTTACGGAGATATTACAATTTGCAAGTCTAAGTTCCAACTTTCATTTTTTCACAAGTTTTGACGTTATCACTTTATCAGTGAACCTTAAATACCACAATCACACCAATACGGTTACACTCACGATTCACCGTTTTTGGAGACAAACAAACAAAAAAATATGCAGTCATAAGACATGAAACATCGATTATATGCATACTGTATACTTTTTATAAACCTCCTAACCGTTTTGGTCACTGCGACCAATCTCAGCAGAGATTAGCCATCGGCGCGGGAGATATTATAGTGCCCAAGTGTGTGCGCAGGCATAGGTGCACTCTCTTCCCTCATCTTCATATTCCGATGAGATAGCAGACCAGAGACCATGACCAGAGAGAGATCAGGCAGGGCCAACGGTTTAACGTGCTTTCCGAAGCACGCGGGTATCATACCGCCAACTCCTAAACTTCCGAGAAATTTCCTATTTAAAAACCCAATAGCACTTTTTGCCTGACCCAGGAATAGAACCCAGGACTTAAGCTACTTATGTCCTGAAAAAAGCCCCCTTCCAGAATTTCAGCAGAATAGACTACGGCAACAAAACCGCGTATAAAATCGAGTAGTACATATAACTTCAGAAAATAACTGGCGTGTCAATAGCTATCTGTTTTGCTATAGTTTATGATGTCCGGTGGGCAGTCGACACTGCGACGACCGTATGTCATCGGGTTAGTATCGTTTCAACAACTTTTTGTCGCATCTACTGTCCGTGTCTACGTCACTACTCATTTGCGTAGTACCGTTGACAAAAGAGTTAGGTTTATATAGGAACAATAATCGTTTTTCAATGAACTGTCAATGTGTCTTGCGTCACTGTTGTGCGTCATGGAACTTTTAGTGGTTAAATGACATTGCCAGGAGAGCGCAGTTTGTAAACATTTGTGGAATTGACTGAGGCTTTTGTACTGAAAAACGCGTTAAAAGACTATGCAGCACTGTAACATAACATCACGCTTGTAATCCGCGAAGGTTTAGGCAGAGGTGTACCTAATAGTATACCCACATTTCGCAAATTATGTTAAAGTGCCATGAAATAGGGGGCAAGCCTTTTGTCATCAACCGGGCACAAATTGAAAATCCGTGGCTGCAACTGAGAAATTCCTGATGAAAAAACCCAATAACACTTTGCCCGACCTGAGGATCGACCCAGGACCTCATGCTCAGCATTCGCACAGCACTGTAATATCTTTTAAAGGACTATGCCAGGATTTGTACGAACTCTAGTCCCACTCTCCAATAGCTATGTTGTATGTATACATTGTTGGATTTTTAAGCTGAACAAAAGTTCTATGGCGCCAAGTTTCAAATCTTAGTCCGTTCAGAGTTATGCAACATTAAACAAGTAATTTTTACAATATTCAAAAGTAATGTTTTTCCCTAATATAATGCATTTTTTGAAATAACACTAGTATCATCTACATAACTACGGTTTTTTGAAGTAACACTAGTATTATCTACATAACCATGGTTTTTTGAAGTAACACTAGTATTATCTACATAACTACGGTTTTTTGAAGTAACACTAGTATTATCTACATAACTACGGTTTTTTGGAGTAACATTAGTATTATCTACATAACTACGGTTTTTTGAAGTAACACTAGTAGATATTATCTACATAACCACGGTTTTTTGAAGTAACACTAGTAGATATTATCTACATAACCACGGTTTTTTGAAGTAACACTAGTATTATCTACATAACCACGGTTTTTTGAAGTAACACTAGTATTATCTACATAACTACGGTTTTTTGAAGTAACACTAGTAGATATTATCTACATAACCACGGTTTTTTGAAGTAACAATAGTATTATCTACATAACTACGGTTTTTTGAAGTAACACTAGTATTATCTACATAATTGCCGTCGTAAGAGTTTTTTTTTAAATAAAACACAGCGATAAGGTATTTTAGGTTGTATTTATTGATTAAATAACGTATTTATTCACGGGAAAATCAATCATTTTTATACAATCTCACCCTGTTTAATATGACCTCATTTAAAAATTTGGCTGGTCCTACAAATTCCTCATGCCTGGCATACCCTAGGTACCAAACGATTGAAGCAATATGCGCACAGGGGGGTTACCACGATCTGTTAGTGCAGCTTCTAGGTATATTTCTATTCTGTACAATGCATTTTGTAAATGTTCGTTGCAGAAAGACTTTGCCAACTTCAATTGATAGGTTCCCAAAGGTAATAAAATGGATTGTTCTTCACTGGATCTCGGTAAATCCAAATCATTTCCTTCTAATCTTGTAAAATCAGCTCTTCTACTGTTTAAATGTTTCCTTTCTACGTAGTCGAATAAAATATTAGGTGAGTGTAACTTCTGCTTTATTTCGTTGATGAAAACTTCTGCGCATTGACTATGTTCAATCGGTGTATAAAAGGTAAAAAGGTTTATGATCGAACGACATGGATAACTATAGGTTAGTATCTACTACGTAGATTATGCACAAAAATGCAATACGTTACGAAAAAAAACATTATTTGGTTATTGCTTAAACTGCCATGTTTAATAAAGCATAGCGCTGAACGGACTATGATTTAAGACTTGCTGCCGTAGTAACTTTTGTTCAATTCGCTATTACATGTAACATTGGGGGGTGGTACCAAAATTTGCATCATCCTTTGAAATACTCACCTCTTGACCACGAGCGTCTTGCGAGATTGACTGCGGAGAAAACAAATGAAGGAAATAGTTTAAAGCATGCCACACAAGCCAAGACAAGAAGCAAGAAACAAGAGAAGCGCGTTGGAAGCAAATCGAAAGGGATCTTCGGGCGAATTCCACAAATGAAACTGAACGTGGTTAAGACAATATATTGATAGCGTTCGGTTTTACATAGATAAAGTGATGCCTTTTCCCCATGGGGGTAGGCAGAAACCATAGAACGCCATCTGCTACGATCCTTACATACTCCTTTTGCCTCGTCCACGTTCATACACGCACGCCGGTGTCTGGTCATACACCACACATGCGTTGAGTTTAGTGGTGCGATTCGCCCTTACAAGAGCAATTTCAAAGACTCGATTACTCAGAGTATGCAAGAAATTTATAAGGCTTAGATTCGTTTCTAGGTAATGCTTTTACTTGGTTTTCCAATACTTTCCGGTTCGTGAATAGACAGAAACTTTAAGCTAGAGTTCAAAGACTGCAGGGGATTCTGCAAATGGCGTTGAATCATCAGAATATTCTGTTTTATGTTAGTTTGTTCTAAATCTAGATAACAACTGAATGTGTGCCTAAATATGTAAAAACGTACTGTTAAATTTTTGCTCAGCTCCGTGGTGACAGTTAAAATTCGTACAGTGTAATTATAATTAAGGATTCATTAACGTGTCTTGAGGAAAGTATAAAAAACACTACCCTCTTTCTGGACCAGTAAAACCAACGGGCATAAGAATCACTCAATTAAATAATATTACCGAATTTCAAGAAATTGTTTGTATTTCCATACTTTCACTGTTATATCTTACTGAGTTTATACCAGAGGAGGGTGTAGATGGCATTGTGCGTATGCAATATTGATTTTACCCACAGAATATAAAACTTCTCAATAAGTAGTCTCAATAACACACCGTCTTTACGATTCGGATTTTAACAAACTAAAAGGGAAGACACGGAAACTAAGATATTCTCGAATAAACTAAAAGACTAATGGAAAAACACATACACTCGATACCTACGACGTCGCATCGTGGCACGCTGTGACGTCATTGCCCTGTGAATCATAAAAAATCGCAACACTATAAAATCTTCTCCTGAAAATTGTCGATGCAATCCTGCGCCAATGATGAAAAGATTTGGATGGACGAAGTATTTTCTGTGTATCACAATAGTACACGACGTCGCCATGTGTAACGTATGTATGTGTTTTGGCCTTTTAAGTTTTCATGTCATTACTGTCCTGTGCAAAAAAAAACTGAGAAAAAAAAATCCAATTTGTAACAACACACAAGATCTTCTGTATTGAAGTGAAACAGAGACGTAGTGTACAGTGATAAAACACGAAATATGTACGCTACCAGGAGTACAGCGGGCCTCGGGAGTACAAATAATAAACTCTGCTACCAAATCGAGTGGCTTGAGTTATGTGAAAAGTTGTCCGACCCCGCACTGGCGAACATTTGGGGACGCGCAGTTATGGACAATGGAAGAGATAGCGTATTGATCCGTCCGTTGTTTGAGATATGCGAAAAACAAAAGCGTATCGTGTATGCGTTTTTTTGTTTGTTTTATTGGAAATTTTGATATTTTATTATTTATCTTTAACCTAATTACTTAATGTGACTGAAAATGGAACGTCATTCAATTAGTTTGTGTTCTATTCGTTATCATCACCTCAGTGTAGTCTACAGCCTAGATCTTGACGCAATAATGAAGTAAATTGCAGCATGTTTCTCCTGTCACGTGTCAAAATAAACTTTCTTTTGGCGCGTAAATGACAGTGACAGGTGGGTGCTATCGGTAAATGTTTGTGATATTTTATGCAATGGAAATTATATTGTAAGAACGATATCGCGGTGTTAGTTCCGAATTAGATCACGCATTTAAATAACGAAGCAGCACCATAACTCCCTACATTGTAATTGCTACAGATAAAAAATTATGTTATGTTATGTCAATAAATCATAACGAAAAAGAAGAAATGGAATGATAGATTTTACTCTACAAGATGATACTCAAACCATAATACTATTTATGTGTCTAGGGTTCATCGTCTAAGAAAGATGTGCTCATTATTGTTATAGTGTATTAGAGGTCATTTCCCATTGTTTATGGTCATTGTCTATGAAGCCACTTCCGTTTCCTCTACATTGTCTATTATTTTTGTTTATGACGGCCTCGTAATGTTGGTTTTTATTCGTTCATGTTTCTTATAAATAGTTGATTATTGGGTGGTATTGCAGCAATGATGTTTTTTATCGCAGATTTATTTAATCTGCTTTCTATAAAAAATGTTGCTTAAAAATATAGTCACCAATTAATTTAAAATGTGTAAAATATCGAAAATAATGTTATAAAAAACATAATGAACAAGAGATGATTCATTTGAAAAGAAAATTACACTTCACATTAATTGTTTCAACCAATTCCCCGGAAAATTAATCAGACGTCGCGTCGTTCGTTTGTGCATTTGCAGTGTTTAATAAAATAAATTGTATTAATTGTTCTGAAGATAGTGATGCCCTGTGCAGTCCTTACCAATAAAATACAATTTCACTGTAAAAAAAAATACATTTTCCTGTGTGTAGTCCAACTCAAGCATAAATTTAAAGGATTGGACAGCATCCTGCTGACTGGTGGCGTCAACACATAATTACTCATGTCTGCATCACAGATTTCAAACTGGAGCAATTTTTTTTTTAATGTAAATATCTACCTACATACATAATATATGGGAGTTGCCATAGCTTCTATTCGCCGGTAGAGACAAATTTAAAAATATCTCCGTTATATTTTCATATTAATTGCTAAAACATTTTCTAATTATACGAGTATTACTTTAAAAAAAAACCCACCACTTCCAGCGTACATACATCGTCACTCGGTACACTCGCCGCCATAAATAATAAGTGAGAGACCGGAGGCGCCGCGGATACGTAACAAAAAGTAACAAACAGATCTCTTAAATAAAGAAAACACGGGCATATGTTAACAGCTGTCGGCTATACTCGACTGTACACACTCACACTATACACTCGCGAGCAGTGTAAGTGTTCTAAGTTTAAATATCGCACGTGCCCGACTCGCTGACGTGTAGTTTTGAATTACATTTTTTTTTATTTGTTGCGAAAAATTTAATTGTCAATTTCAGCGCTTTTTGCGTAGGATTTTGGCTGTCATGTAGATAACACTAATGTAGATATATATGTAACACTAATGTATGATAACACTAATATGTAGATATAAACTGGTAGCTTGTGATTTTTCATGGCGATTTTTAGCAAAAAAATCTAGTTTATAACGCACAGATGAGTTTCCGTCTAAATGCCTAGTATTAAGTTACATAACGCAAGTTCTCTGAAAAGCAAATTACCAATAGCTTTTGGCTTACGTTTAACTAACCACTAGTTAACCACAACTTTGTTTTCTTATTTAACTCAAGTGAATTTGTCTGTACAAACATAATTATTTTTGACATCTGTCACCCTACACTGCGTATTACAGTCAATACAGTCGCTCACATAAGATTGTCTCGATTTAGAACATTTTCGTTATACGGCTTATTGGATTATGGTTCTACTTAAATAACTGTCTAGACACGAAATATATAATTGGATTTGGAAATATTATTTTTATGGTAATAAAAAAAATAAAAATAAAGACCTACTGATTTTCTATAAGTCTCAGTTGCTTTTTTACTAGCACTGATGGTATACCTACCTTTACCTATAAAGTAACATTCCACCCTCTTTCTTTTAATATTAAGTAAAATAAATATATTATTACAAATGGCCGCCAACTGTCATGTTCTGTATGAACTATAAATAACGCGAACATGCCTGAACATATATGTTCGGTGTCGAGCATTGACATACCGTTATTACTTATAATTATTCAATTAAATGGTTGAGCTATTTGTACTGGTTTTGTTTTAAGTTCTACCTACTTTATATTAAAAACTAAAAAAATACCATACCTGTTCTATCTCCTGGCTTAAGGTTAAGCACTGATCATATTTACATAGTTTGGCTGTCAAGTGTTCCATGTTCCCACCCTTTTGATGAGGCTGGGGATACCTGAGAGTCAAGTAAATGTAACATTTTATCAGTAGCAACGATAATGGAAAAGTCAGTGTGTGTGGTGTGTCAACTCTGTAGTTGACACACCACACACACTGACTTTTAAACATAATAATAACTTGTGAAAGTACTGTTACTTTCACAAGTTAATATGCCCTGTGACTGGGACTGTAGCTTAGTTTATTTTTTGTGTTTTTGATTCAAAAGTGCCTGTAATGATCTAATTGAAATAAATGCTTTGAGTTGAGTTTGAGTTTGAGTCCGAAAAACGAAATGCTTTGAAAGGGTGGAAAAACGGACGCACAAATCTGTGTATAATAAAGAAAGATGGTGGTGTTTGTTCCGATTAAAGGTGGACTTAGACGCGCCGCAGGCGCAGGACCCGTAAGCGACGGTCATAGCATTTTATAAATCTTTTAATGACATCGTGTGCCACGCTGCGCACCTATCCGCATTTCAGTAAGATGCTGTGGGTATACGGATGAAAAGTGCACGCGTATGACGTCATCGAATTTGGCGCGTAAGGACAAAGGACACCCGCCACAAGATCCTTTTACAGATTTAAGAAATGTATTGGATTAAATAAAATATGTCACATAATGTCAGATAGGGTGTCTATCTCAAAAAAGACTTCAACTAGAAACATAAAGCTAGGCTCTTCATCCAGGAAATGACCCCAAACCATGATCATTTACATAATATAAAATAGTGGGATGAAACGAATGCCTCTTTTAAATTCCCTGGAGCTATGTAGGGACTTCCGCACCCTCACAAATAATGTCTAAAACTGGGACCCTGTGGATGTTTTTAGGACATATATTTTGGACAACTCATTTGGGTCCTAAAAGGCTACTTACAAAAGGTTTTTGATAAAATTGGACAAAAGTCTGGTGACAAAATTAAAATATGCCTACATTTTTATATCTTACGTTATCTTCTGTCTTCTTTTCTTTTCTATCATTAAAATACAAACATTTTTAGCATGGATGTTAGTTACTCTTTCACGCAAAAACTACCTTTGTTGAAGCTTTAAAATAATATAGCATAAACATCGGAATGATACATAGGCCTTAATTTATGAAGATATTTTGTAAAAAAAAAATTTGAATACGCGGGCGAAGCTCCGAGCCGAAGTTAGTAAGATATCATTTAATTGGGGCCAAAGAATGAAAGATTGCTATCTTATGCCATACTCGAAGTTAAGCATTCAATCAAACGCAGCCCAGAGCAGTCCACTGTTGTGCATTATGCCTCTTCCTAGCCACGTCGCAACACCCTGTTGTTCGCTTTCCGCATCTTGTCTGACCCACTGATACCTTTTTAAAATGGTTGATCTAACCAGCTCGTTAAACACTGTTACAATATAATAAAAACATCGTCCAAGAACTGTCACTCATGCTTGTATGTATAATTAGAAGTGCCATGAACATCTGAACAATCAGCATCTTTCAAATTCATTTACTAATTTACTTTGTAACTTAGCTCTGTAATCTGTAATAATTGAACCTAACTAGTAAACCTTTTAATTACTTTACTTACTAAAGTAATAGCTATTTAATTACTCTACTAAATTGACGTAATAAACGCACCGAAACGAAATAGGTTTACCTAGACAATCAATCAGTATCGACAAATCTCCCAAAAAAAAAACACAATATTGATTGGTTTTCAGTGTTTAGAGCCAACAAAATCCGTATTCCGTTCACTCCAAAACACGTATAAGTCAAACTAATTGTATTGAAGCTAATTATAAAATTTTCTGTAAAGAAAACACTGTCAAGCTGAAATATACTCATAGTTTAAGAGCTAAAGTTCGTTTTGCTCTAGCTGAAACACCCCGATTGGTCCCTGTTTACAAAGAGCACAAATCAAAAAGCAATAAAAGTACATTTTATATGTTCTATTTAGGATTTGTTTCCTCCAATAAACGGTTGAACATCGTTAAGTGTAAGTTTAATACATCTGTACCATTAGGCTTTTTTTGTTTCCAACTATTTTCGGAGATTTGTTAGTGTTAGGCAGATACGGATCTCGTAAATGTCAAAGTATTTGATCGTAGTAGAAGAATCATCGTTACGAAATGTACGCTGCATAAGGTAAATAGCAGTAAACCTAGTATTGCGATTCTTTTATAAACAATGACATGCTAAATTCGTTCCGACAGTCAGACGACTTCATTCACTTTTAGTCTAAGTCAAAAATGTTTGTGCCTAAACCAGTGTTTAAATTCTGAAGAAATCACATGGACGATAAAATCCATACATTAAAAAAAATTAAAGTGCCGTTTTGAGTCTGTCTGTGTGGTCACGTCATCCTTCTAAACCGCTCAACAGGTCCAGATGAAATTATCATCATCATTTCGAGAATTTATTCGGAAGGGTTATATTTAACTCACATTTAATAAAGGAATCATTATGTTTATCAGATTATAAAAACTATGCAAAGCAGGGGCGGGTATAACAATTTTAATAAAAACACTTAAGTATCTATGTAGCTAGACATAAATTCAGGTACTTAACTTTTAAACCTTTCAGTTAGCTTAGAACTTCAATTCATCAATTTCTACCTACACAGACACACCTTTCTTCCTTGTATCTCACGCACTTTAGAAATTTATACCCACCACACGCTGCCCCGTTCCACGCAATTAACCGCAGAACTTCCAAATTGAATAAAAAAACAACCCCACAAACTGTACCGCAGATCAGCAAAAGAAATTACACAAATAGACAAAACAAAAAAGGCATAAAAACAAAAGTCAGCTCCCCCTCAGGAAAGAAAGAAATAAATAAAAAGGACAGTCGTAAACAGAGAGTAATTACCAATAAAGTCACCTGCAGCTGAGCCGGTATGGAATACTATACTTTGTGACAAATTTTGTAAAGCTCAACTCGTAGCTACATAATTATTTTGAGTTAATAGGAATTTATGTAATTGACTGTATTTCCGATTCAAAATGAATGAAGAAATCCGTGATTTTGATGCAAAAAAGAGGGGTGTCGGTGTTTTATTGACTTAAATTGAAGTTTGGTATTTTTATATCTATCTGTTTCTGATATTAGAATACTCTAATATAACTAATATACTCTCAGCAAGAATCATCCCGAATATACATTCGGGATGATTCTATATATTAGTTTAGTCGCCACCATTTTTGGTCTCTTCAATACGACAGCCAATTGGCAAGTATCACCATCATCAACATCTCAAAATTTGATTTTTTTTGAAAGAAAGAAAATGCATTTATTTGGCACATGCCACAAGTGTACATAGTATAAAAAAATATACAAGAAAACAAAAAAAAACCTAAACAAAAAAAAATGTGACACTGTGTGCCTCACGCTAAATAGATCCAGTTCATTAAAATGCCGGACAACTAGGGATTTGTTGCGGATGTGAAGCAGTTTTATGTTTTTCTTTACAGTAACTTATTACTAAATAACATCTACAACAGTCACCATTTAAAAGAAACGCACTCAAGTTTATAATTCCCGAAACTTGACTCACGAAGACAAATTGGAACCTAAATTCGAGACCAAACGGGAACAGAAATAACATTTTGTAGGTGCATGTCTCATTGAAATGGAGTCATTTTTAAAACCCCCTCTCCCTAACAGTGACTTTCGTAATGTTTGATGTTCAACATTTGTCAATGTTGTTAGTTTATTTTTTTCTATAAATACACGACTCGCCCTTGTTATTGTAAGGAAGATGGGGGATTTGGCAAAATTCTTGAGTGTGGGAATTTTATTTTGGGTTTTTTGATCTCTCTACAGTCTAACCTCTCAGCGGTTGATGATGTCCTAGTACACGTACGGATCCTGCGAAGTGCGGCTTCAGTAACCTGCGGATAGTACTGAATCAGAAATGGAATTTATCCGTAATCAGTTTACAACTTTCAAGTAATAAAACTATCTGCAACTTATTACGATAACTGATACACATCTTTTGCTTCATCCTTGTTCTTACAACTAATCAATTGTAATACACAATCGTAGGAAAATATATTTAAATCATGTGTGGGAAGCTCGTCTCTTTTGAAAGTTAAGTAAACTGTCAAGACTTTGCTAAGCGGTACCAAAACCAATCTGTTAATAATTCAAAATTATACATTACTACTATGTATATATATTATAATTGTTTAATAGAGGACACTTCATCTTTTTTCAACGCATATTTTGCCGCTTTTACTGATACATTTAAGGGGCATCAATTATTACGTGAATATAAATAAATTCATACACAAATTGGGATTTAACAATAACATTAGATTTTTACATTTATCAATTTCATTAAGTTTGAAGATTCTATAACAAGATCAAATTACTTCAGGTATTTTTCTAGTTCCAGGAAAGCTTAAAGCATAATATCTGTTTATGAAATTACAATGTGTGATTAATAAATAATTTACTGTTAACAAACTTCCACGGATTGATATTGGCACTGATTTTTAATTGTGTTTGTATCGAAACACAAACTTGCTAATCATAAAAAATGAACACAGAAAAGTATCGTTTACTTAACTTAACTGTAAACAGATATTTATATAATAAAACAAAATGCGAAACACAACTAGACAAACAGTTGCAAAAATCAACAAAAAATCTTAACTTCGCAACTATTAACCGTATTAAGAAATTAGACGGTACAAAACTCGAAGTTAAGTTAATTTCTTGTGACATAAATAAAAACGAAACGAGAAGCATTACTCAGAAGGCAATAACAAACATAATTCGAAGTGAGAAATGTGTTTTTTAAAACGTTGCTAGTTGAGCAAAACTTTAAAAAGACTCTAATTAAAATCAACAAAAATTGTAACTTCAAAAAGAAACAAACAGTATTTATAAAACACAAAAAAAAACTAGACCATAAAAAAAGACAAAAAAGTCCAATTAGAATCAACAAAAAAATCATATCTTCGCAAACTAATAACCGTATCAAGAAATTAGACGGCACAAAATCTCGAAGTCGAGTTAATTTCTCGTGACATAAATAAAAACGAAACGAGAAGCATTCCTCACAAGGGGGGAATAACAAACATATCTCTCGAAGTAAGAAAACAAACAACGTATGTTAACATCTGTCGGGCAGCACGAGCTAAGGCGAAAGGCGTACACTTGATGAGTTATAGCTTCTCATTTTAGTGAGTTTCAGTTCTTTTAGTGTCTGCTGGAGTGTTGGCGCAGATTTTAAGAAGTTTAGTACCTACTGGTAATAATGTTATTGAGAAGTTTGTATTGGTAGATCAAAATAAATGTCAAAACATATAAAAAACCATCATCTTCCTGTTCTTGTAGTTTTTTACTTGAGGTCGGATCGCAAAACACATAAAAATTATGACAAAACAAATTAAAATTAATTTTAAATTAGAAGCTTGTAGAGAGCTGTTACGTTCAATGTAATTAAATCTTAAGCTGATATGATTTTTTTGCAAACCTTCAATTCTTTATGTAAGGTATAAAAACAAAATGTTGTGATTTCTGCTTAATTTAGAATTTGGACAAGTTTACAAAATAGATTTATTTGTCGACAAACACATTTCTACGCGACTGTACGGAAATTCCAGAAATTCAATACGTCAGTGTTGATTGCAGTTAATTATAAAATCGTCCCCTCTTATTGTCTGATCTATTTTCGGGGGCTCTTACCCATCCTGTTTCAATCCAATATCAACTTTAACGAATAAGTTTATGGTTTATTTTTGTTAAGCGTCATTAGGTATATTAAAGTTCTTTAATGTACACAAATCTTAAATCAAATCTAAATCAGCTTTGACGCTAGGAGTATCACTTCCGCTAATAAAATGCTCTGCTTTATCCCTGAAGCCGATGAACCGTGAATATGTGACCTTCTCATAAAGTTAAACTGTGGTTTGATTAGTTTTGTATCGGTCTGTTACAGAAAAGGGTCGGAACTAGGGAATGCATAGTTAATGGGTTATTTACTCAGTAAGTCCCGGCCTTTTGAGAGTTGAATTTCTTATGTAACATAATTTTGGTGGAATTCTACAGATCCCATTAACGATTTTGCAAAAAGTCTTGATTGCCTATCACGTGTTTATTATATTGTTAAACTTGAAAAATAACGTGACAGCTTTAATCAACTACGTCCAGAAGTAAGAGGTACTCTCGGAGACATTTAACTATACTTATGATAAACAGAACAAAGCACAAAATATCGTTATCTGTTTGTAATAAACAACTGGTTAAATGTAATGTGTGAATTGCAGAGTTGTCAAACTCGGCAATTCACACATTACACTCTAACCAGTTGCTGGATGTCGTCACTGGAGGTCTACTCTCTAAGCACGAATCCCGTAGTTTCGGCCGAAGATACGGGCGTTTCCTACTCCGTATCACTTACAAACATACGATTAATGAGGGACCCGAACTAAAAACGAATGACAACACGATTGGACAGGTGTCCCTACTTCCGATATATTTTCAAAACTCGTGAATCCGAAAATAATAGGACGTAGGGTTAATTTCGAAGTTTCGATCTACTTTCGTGCGGGCCCGTATCTTCGTTGACGGACTTAGACTTAGACCACCTGACATAGATTTCCTATGACATTTCTTCTGATGATCTTAAATCTCTTTGGAAAATCTACAATTTTGTTTAAATTTTACAAAAGAAGTTAATACCGATGACGAACTGCAAATTAAACAAGACCTAAATATTTATTTCTGAAAAGTAAAAGCTTGTAATTATCCAAATATATTAAATCGGCGGGTCGGCGCAGCATGTCTTCTTCTTCCACTCTTTTCTATTAGACGTCATCTCATAAGTTACTTCCATTTTAGCCAATGACGAACAGCAAATCACACAAGATCTTATTAATATTTTCTGAAAAGTAAACTAATAAATCGCCGGGTCGGCGCAGCACGTCATCTTCCATACTTCTCTATTAGTCATCATGTCATAAGTCACTTCCGGTCTAGCCATATCATCTTTCACACAGTCCATCCATCGTTTTTTTGCTCTTCCACAAATAGCCCACATTAATATATACATATTCAAAACTTTTCTCACGACATTTTCAAACATTCAGCATAAAACCAGCATCACAAAACAGTTCTTGTATCAATATTGTCAGAGGTCACCCCCGAGATTTGCGCTCAATTTTAATACTGCCTCACAAAGACCTTTAATTAATGCTATGAAATCTAAATTCCTGGAGCATTGTAACAGTAGCAAAAATGTTAGCACTTCGGTAAAGCCCTGCTTTGTTACATTTCACTCTGTTTGCGTAATCCGTTTGAAGTTTTTAATTGTGCGAAGTGTGAGTGGCCTAGAATGTGTTCGCGTTTTTCTGTGCAAATGAGAGAATTTGTGAAATTAACATAATGTGGAATTTAGTTTGTGAAAATGTGTGTGGTTTGTGCTTTAGTCTTCTGGTTGTCGTGGTTACCATGAAATTCTTTAGTGGGGTGATGTTCTGCAAAAGCATGACTACAGAGGCATTGCGAATGATAAGCAGAGATCGGAATAGGTAGAGTTTATTTGCCTAAACGTCAAGAAAGTAAGTCTCCTTCTTCTTTATGTGTGTGTTTAGTGCCTAACCTGGTGTCAGAGTTTTTATGCCACCCATGGGCCTATTACTTAGCTTTTACATGCCTTCGAGAAATATCTCCCAGACATGGCTGGCTTCTTCACGATGTTTTTCCTTCACCAACGCAAGTGATAATTATACAAAAAATAAGTAACATTGTGAAAGATACCTCCCTCCAATTTAACAGCTTTATTTCAGAACTCAAAAATCTAAAAGTTCTATCCGTAACACGAAAAAAATAGTTCTTCACGAAAAGTATAGTCTTCTTTTGTGTAAATTTTGCAAGGTACCTCAGATTAGAATTTGGAGGCGTTTCAGCGGACACAATTTGTCAGATCTAATATTATAACTACATCATGTGCTTTCTAAGTGTAAAATGCAACCGTATAGGGAAGAGTACCATTGTTATTATCATCAGAACGTGAATATTTTTCTCATTAAAATCTAAGATAAGTCATCCCGACCGTTTTCATTAACGGTAGCCAATCCCGGCGGAGACTACACATGGGTTCAAAAAATATATTTGTGTTCGCTAATACAGGTGCACTCCTTCTTCCCTAACTCTCAAAGTCTAATGGGATGGCAACCCGACACATCTGGAGAGAAACCAGAGTCGCAAAACCAAATTTATTTATTTTTTCTAAAATACTTACATTATTCTTACAAAAAGTCTAGCCCCACAACGGAAACCTCTCAGGGTTTATCTGTGTGCAGGCGAGCCAATTTACAGATGATGTTGTGTCAGGAAACGCTTTGCTTTGCGTACGTGTAACTTTTCGAACCAGTTATATACAACGTTTGCAATTCTTCTGGGAGTTTATTTAGACAGTAAGGTACCAAATAATCAGCAACCCTCATTCCGTACACATTGTTGAGTTTTGGTAATATGTATTTATTAATAAATAATATAAATAGCATAGCCCGACCTAGAAATCAAACCCAGGTCCCTACGCTCAGCAATAAAGCGTGAGATCACGAAACCAACAGAGCGATTGACACAATATAAAAGTACAACACTGCGACAGATTTGAGTAAAAACGACGAATATAATGGTAATGAAGGCAATTACACAAAAAAAAGCTAATTTTAAATAAAAGGATTCCAAATTAACATAGTATGAAAAATTCTTTAATAAAAGAGAAAGCTACGTAGTACAATACTCATTGCGTATTGCCAGGAGCGAGACAATCGCTGACAAACTGCTTAATGATTTGACTTTAGAAGACAAGCTTGATTTGAATTTTATATCCAGCAATTTCGTTTTGTTTAATTTATATTTAAGAAACGGTATTAGCACGGATTCTGAATTCAAAGAAACAATCTTGACTGTGGAGACTAATGTCTTTAGATATTAGGTATTACATTTAGTAGTTCCACTCTTTATGTATAAACAGATTTTACTATGGTTCAGGAATTAAAACCATTTTGGGTGTATGTGATCAGATGAATCATTAAAAGTTTTTTTTTTAAATCACTGCAAGAGCTAGGTGCTAAAGTAATTTTAATTGAAAAAAAAAAAAAAATACACCGCTCTTTTTCACAATTTCATTTTATCTTTTCGTCGTGAATGAATTGACAGAATGAACTCAGTATGACAGTAAAGCAGGATAATAATCCATCGTTTAGACTCATACACGCAGATAAGCTATTAACTGCCAGATTAAATACTTATTAACTTGGACGTGTTACTCCTGAAACGTATCTCTTTTAGATTTATGTACATTTTAATTGCGTCTTCACACAAGATTTCAACGTTACGTTTCAGCGGACCACGGCCTGAATGCGAAAATCTCTTCCGTCCCTTTCGCAACGTACCGCACGCGACCTGCAACCCTTACGAAAACTGTGTGCCATCCCTCTCCGACAGGCGCTCGGCTGGCACCGGGCGAATCCCTTATGTAAGTCAGTGCTATCAGAGCTGCCTCCCCAAACGGACGCGCGCGCTCCAAGAGAAAAAACCCACCGACGATGCCGATATTCAACTTGTTCCCCACACCAAAAAATATCAGTGAATCCTTTTGTGATGCGAAACTTTTATGAACACGAGTGTACACAAGTGTGTCAAGTGGCCGTAAATTTTGTAACGGGAATGTCGTATCGAAATGAAAATTTCTTTCAAACTTACGCGCCGGGATTAAATAAGATTTATATCTGAAAACAACGGAGATTTCGAGTTAATTTTAGATGCTCCTCGCTCATTATGATAAGTAAAGTAATCCAAGCACGCGTTACTAAAGTCACCAGTGCCGTACAATTTATGCGCCAAACATCGGTTAGGGATAAAATAAAAATAGACGAGCATTAAGTAGGAACTTTAATATATGAAGTGACGTTCATTTCAACTAAGTGTCATAAAACTATTTGTCAGCGCGTTAATTAAGTAGTAGAATAAATGTTGACGTATTTAGTGGAAACTAGTAGAGTAGTAACAGCGAATAAGTTGTGACAAGATGTTTAGCTATTTAGTAATTAGAAGATAGACGTAAATTGTACGCTAATAGTAACAATACATTAAAGTGTTAAGTGACGATGAAAAGAAGAAGAGTGTCAAATTAAAATTGTAATAAAAATATTATTATAAACAAAATGGCCGGGGAATTGAAGAGGATAAAGAGGCATTCATACGTATTGAATGCGATACTGCTATTCATCTCAATGATTTACGGTGAGTGATTGTATTTTGCTAACGTAGCGTCGACTTAATTAGAATAAGCTGGATCTTATAATTCAAATGTGGACTGATATTGTAACGGATGAATTATTTGCAGTATTGGAAACAGTTACGTAACAGACATATTATTTTAACGACACTTCAAGAGTTACAACAACATTGTTTGTAATCCTATTTGTTTGGGTTCGTAATCAACATTTTCTATTTTTTTATGTGTCATGTATTACAAATTATATTTAGGTATAATTATTAATATGTTTTCCAAGATCCTATCAGCAATGACCATATTGACATTGTGATAACAGAAATCTGGAATTCCAGTAAACGACAATGCCTAAAATCGTCTTATTTCATTACGTTTTACCTTTAATTATATTGAAATAATTACGTTTATTTTACTACTAAAATTAAAAACATTCATCGTTTGTACGGAACTGGAACACCAAGATGCAATCGGACCAAAATCCATCGGAGCAGATTGAAAACTTACGTGTTCCGACCAGTATTTCAGCCGGGGAGCGCGAAAAGACCGGGGGCTGGATTAATTGTTTCTGTCAGTAATTACTTGGAGTAATGTAGTACTCTTTCCACATTAATCTCTAAAGGATAACCTTGGCCGCTCACCCACTCATTCAAATTATGTTACAGTGTCCCGTGTGAGTAATTATGATAATGGTCCTAGTGTAGAACCCTGTGGTACTCCTACACTTTTATTACAGACTGTGAAGACGGCTGACAATTTGAGTGGAGTTTTGAACGTTTAAATGAATGCCGGCAATGTGTAAGTTTTCTTATTATAAGTTAAAGTGGTGACCGAGTTTGTAAAGTTCATTAAATTCCTTCAATTGACTGTAGAACTTGGGCGATTGCATCATTTAATTCTTAATGTGGGAAATTCTTGATTAAAACTGTGGTCGTATATTATGCCAATTGCCGTACTAAACATGCTTGCATGCATGTTTTTGTACATGTTTTAGACAACTTTGATGTTTCATCAAACCAAATTCCATTAAGATTCGTACAAGAATAATATTACAGAGGGTGCTTTGTACAAACAAATTAAATGATTATTCACAATTTGATGGTTCCTCTCAGTATTTCGAATGAACGTAAATATTTGTGTAAAGCAAAGATCTTCTTCGATCTAGAAAATGTTTGTATTTCTTATACTTAGTCGTTCTTCAAACCTTCCACTAATTAATAAAACTCTTAATAGCGCTTCCCTCTTGAAACGCTCTGGGTTGGAAAGGACTCTTGAAGCCTCTTATCATGACCTTCCAACGTCTTCGTATTGTTGGGCCGGTCGACTACTTATTGCAGTCACTTCCATCGTCATCATTTTGATCTTGTTTATTCATCAGTATCATTATAAAAAGAAAGTCTTATGTAAACATATCAATATAATAAACACTCATACATGACAAAAATAAACAAGATGGACGTAATGGTGTTTCCTATCCATCTACTCACATTCTAGTAAAAAAATAGCGAAACGAACTCACAGTCTTTAAAAGTCGAGTCATTCTCTTGGTCAGATCGTCTAAGGACCATTCAGATTATTATCTGAGAAATTTATTTTTGTTGATTTAGCTAGAACAGATTTTGGTAACATCCTGCTTCTTAGCTACTATTATTGCCATACAGATATAAAATTACATCCCAAAGTTACAAATAAAGGTACCCTGCAAATACATTTCTTGGAAAAGACAACGAGTTTACTTAGTTACTACCTACAACGCCTCGGGCTGTACTATCGTGTTCGTTCAATCTACGCACAGTGACAGCTTGCAACGCTATCTCGACAGCTCGCTTACAAATACTATAGCAACCCACATTCCCCTGTCTTGTGCCCAGGGCAAGATAAACAGGTAATGGCTGCATTTGATCCTCTGTTCCGAGGAAATGAAAACAATTTATTGAAAATACAACTCTAAGCGCACGTAAAAGTAATTTTGTCTTGTGTTTCCAAAAGCTGTCTCATACGAAATTAATAAATCCATATTGTCGTAAACCATTATAAAACTTAGTCACTTTCAAGAGTTTTGAGCTAATTTTAATTATTTTGCTCGCTGGCAATCTGAAAACTTTTCAATTGAACAAGTAATTTTCGGAATCTTGTAACTTTTATTGAAGTGAGGAGCAGGGAACGAATTAAGATGGACTCATTCAGTGGGTCATGAATGAATTGGAATTAAATCACTTTTGTGAGTTTGGCGTCGCGGTAAAAGGTTTCTGAGCCCTGAACTTTACTCCAAATTTAAGTTTTCTATTGTGCTCGACGTTCCTTTGATTTTTTTCTTATTAGCCAGGCTTTGGGAAAATAAAAAAAAAACCGCCACTTAAAAGTAAGCCAAGAATAATTGTATACGAACATTTTCTTCGAGAAAATTTAATGTTATTCGTTGACAAACTTTGAGATATCTTAGAATATTTTACTGAATTCTGTATTTTTATTTTGTTGCCTGTGTAAATTTCTGTGTTTTTAGTATTTGTATTTTTCACGTTGGTTTCAAAAGTCCGCTGAGAAGAATTGTTTGTCCGGGTGCTCTTGTAGAACGAGTGAACAATTCTTTAGCAACTGCACTACAAAGATCATTAAAACAATGTCGTTTTTTTTCTAGTCATTTTCAGAAAGGTGCTTTGATGTAGTGTGAAGCCCTGTTAACCTAGTTTTAATAAATAAACATCAGATATTTTTTTTGTGTGCTAAGATAAATAAGACTAGGTGTGTTCTATTTTGCGAGAAATCCCAACTTACAATAAATGGATAAATATGATAGATAATAATATATAATGGATAATGGAAAAATTTATTCATAATATAAGCGTAATAAATTACAAATGTGTACCTAAAAATAACCAATATTGTCCATTACTAAAAATTATACCTTCAATATATATTTCATAAGCTACTAAATAGCACAACATTGTATTGATATCGCTGCGTTTAGCTACTAACATATCGGAATAAAGTACGTAATGGCTCATAAACAGTCCCATCTCGTTGCCAACATCGCAGAGAAGCTTCATACCCTCCACCTCTTACAATTTGCAAGCAAGTACACAACGTTTTAATAGAAACCACGTTTTGTTTCATTCCTTACTCCAAGCATGGATATTAAAACAGACTTATCAAAAGCCAGATAATTCCATTGAAAGTCTTCCTTTCAAGAGTCACATTAAAAGTCTCACAAAATGAACATTACTACAAGGGCCGATCTTCAATTTGAATACAACGAATAATGACCTTATTTATCCAAGTAATATTATGTTATCAAGGAGAAAAAAAAAACTACGAAAAAGCCAATTTCAAGGCAAGAGCTTATTGAAACTCTCTGTAAAATGGTAATGGAGGGAAACGTTGGAACGGCGCGCAAAGTCGTTGCTTCTGGCTCATTGGATTTTAAACTTTAAAGTGTGTGTTTTAAGATTTTATTTTGTTCGGTGTTCTATAATGCAGTGCGTACGGTTAGTGCTTCAATATTAACGGTATTTTTCAAATGGAAGTTTACAAAGTTGAAGTACCTATCTTTGGAAGTTTGGCAACGCATTCGGTGTAGCATCGAGGTTTTAGATGACTTTATGTCGGACCAAGTGAACAATGGTCCCTCGGGTCTTGAAAACTTTTATAGTTTGCTACTTTAATGCCATGAAAAGTGAATCATAAACATGAAGGAGTCGTAGTTTCTTCTCCTCAGATTTAAAACCTGGCGAAGCATTTCTAGAGCTTTTAACACCCAGAGAGCACTCTGAAATAAGTCCATTCTGAATAAACCATTTTATATTTGTAGAGGCATCAACATTTCTCCAAGATTTCCTGAAATTTCCAGTTGAATATTTCTGTGGTAAATAGGGTTAGAGGTAATAATTCAAAGGGTGGGCTTTGGAATTTGTTACCTGTCAGTAATAATCAACACTTTAGCCGTTGGTACTTGAGGCATAGCGTTACTTGTTAGGACTAGAATATTGAATTTAACGTTTATTTCAAAAGCTTAAGCTTGTCCTAATTACCGCGTCGGGATAATTGTTAGAAAATCTTTATAGTATTTACAACTTCATCACTAACTTAAACAAAATTAGCTTTTAAGCAAATACACAATGAAAAAGAATATTGGAGGAAGAATAAAAGGCAGGTACTTATTCTTATATTGATCGTAACGAACGGATAATACATAAATCAATCCAAAAAAATCTATTTCGTGCCTAGTCAGAAGCAAGTTTTACTTAAAATAATCAAATTATTGCTACAAATGTGGTCATTAAAATTTTTAATTAGTAAATTAAATTTAAAAAAAAATCGTAACAACAGCAGACTTGGTAGAAGACAAGTAGAACAGAACCATTGGATCAATCTAGAAGTCATGGGGAGAAGCCTTCCCCCACCAGTGCTACCCGTATTAGTTACAAGCAGTGATAGCCTAGTGGTGTGACCGTCGGACTACCAAGTCATAGGTCACGGGTTCGAGCCCAAGACCCCTGGCCTCTAATTTTCGGATTCAAGTGCGTATTGTATAACTATCACTAGCTTCGGTGAAGGCAAAACATCTTGAGGAAACCAAACATGCCTGAGAGATATTTCTCGACGGCATGAAAAGCCAAGCAAGAGGCCCATGGGCGGCATAAAAACTCTGACACCAGGTTAGGTACTAACCACATGAAAAAGAAGAAGTATCAGTAACTGCAGCTAATGAAGACAACTACAGTTATCAATGACGCTGATCATTTAACTACTTATAACCTCAAACATCTTTACCGACTCAAAAGGTTAAACTTTGTTAGTTAATGTTTAGCGTTGTTATTCATAAATAACAACAAAAATACAGTAGTGTTTTTTAGTCAAATATACTAACATAGGCTAATGAATACTAACAAATTTATGGGTTTTCTACCTAAATTAAAGATAAATAAATAAGTAAAAGATGATGGCCAAGCGTAAATATATCATCGCAGTCCATGAATCAGAATAACCGATTTAATATAAACATTAACACAAGATATTTAATATCCATTAAAATTAACGATGAGTTTCATAGGAAGACGTATTGGAACCATGTCAGTGCATTAAATCTTGCAACATTTCCCTTAAACAATAGCGCGATTCGGGTCAGTGATCTTTTTTTCTATCTGTTAAATTGTTCTGTAGTTCTTGATTGAATTAGTTAGGTGTCACGATATGATTTGTTGGAGGGAGAGCAGAAGTTAATTGAGCGTGGCTAATGTTTATTGCCGTGTCGTTTTTGTGAACTAGAATATAATTGGAATTACAATCATCTAACTTTTGGTGGACTTTGTAAAGGTAACTAAGCAAGCTATAATATTCGTAGACGATGTGTTTCAAGGATTACAGAATATAGATTGAGGCAATTATTAATAATGCCCTATTGTTTAATTTATTCATGTTATCACCACTTAGGTACAACGTAATCTAGGTATGATTAACAATCATGAAATGGAAAATTATAAAATTTACGTATGTATCTGCCTCGGATACCATGGCCTTTCCTGCTGTAAGAGTGCAGGTCGGATTGCGCGGCGCGCTAGCATTAATGATCTCATCCGTCGTGCTCATGCCACCGCCGGGATGCCAGCTGTCTTAGAACCCAATGTCTTGGCACGCGTCGATGGGAAAAGACCAGATGGTATGACCATAATGCTATGGAAGTTGGGTAGGTCTTTGCTGTGGGATGCAGCTTGCGTGGACACCCTTGCACCATCCCATCTTCCTAGCACGGTGGACTGCGCTGTGGCGGCTGCTGCAGGTGCTGTAAACCTCAAACGGCGGAAATACAATAACTTAATTGGTAATTATGTGTTTGAGCCGTTTGGGGTTGAAACGCTAGGTCCATGGGGTCCGAGTGCCCACCTATTATTTCGGGATATCGCCAAGCGGTTGGTCGACTCTTCACGTGACCAGAGGGCTGGCATTTTTTTTGACCAAAGAATCAGCATTGCCGTCCAACGCTGCCAGCCTTCTAAGCACTTTTCCTGTTGACAGCGATGTGGAGGATTTTTTTGACGCCCCGTAATTGTACATATTTTTATTCTTATTTTAGATCTAATATTAGTTTGTAAATAAGTTAAGTATTTTGATGATCTAATAAACATATTCAGTACGCCCACAATTGCCTTCTTGGTATTGAATCCAAGATCTACAAAAAGTATTACTACCATGCTATTAAGGTCCATATTACTGTGAATTTGTAACAGATTAACTTCCTAAACCTTCAACCTTCAACGAGATACAATACATAGCACGTAGATACTGATAAAAAGCGTGAATAAATTCTTTATGCTGTTTTTGAAGCACATAACAACTGCATATTTACACGTTCACCTATGTGTTTGAAACAAGTCGAACTAAAATTCACTAAAGTGTTCTCCGAAAATCAACTGAAAGCATAAAGAGCCCATGTGATATTGTTAAATAAGACCAAGCAACTTTAAATAAATCTTTTGTACAATTTGATCTCACTCCACTTTTTCAGCAATATTCAACGCTCAAAGCCTAAAATTACTTTCAACATAATAAATGTGAGACAAAGCGATGCAATAAAAAAAAACAAGAGGCCAAAAGTGAAACAGCCAATATCTCGTTGAAACGATCAGATAAATACTGAAGCTACAAAAAGTTATTCAATCTAACACACACGTTCGTAACGGAACGTACAAGTTTTGTGGCAAATGCTTCTAAATTGAACAGCATGGTTCCACGAAGAAAATTTATTTTGTAGACCATCTCTAATTTCTCTCTTTTTTTTCTAATTTGTTTCCTTGGAAAAGTACTGGAGATGGGGGAGCTAGTAGATCCGGGATTGTGCGGAAGATTGAGATCGCTTCGTCAGAAATGGCTTATAGTTGCTCTGTATCGATTGAGTGTGAAAATGAAGAAGTAAAAATTAAGTACAGCCTTTGAACCAGTAAAATACACCTTGTCTTTAAATATCTGGGTTATTTTATTATTAAAATCATATTAAACCACGCCTGATATCATTGGAAGAGTAAAAGAAAGAAAGAAAAAGTATTAACACGAGTTACACACAAGTCACAAGTTTATTTGGTATTAGTATTAGTGTTTTAGTGTGTTTTGTATTATTTGTTATTAGTTGAGTAGGGAGAGATACGAGTATATCTATGGTATACCCACATTTTGCCAGATTTGTGCAAGCCCCATGTAATGTGGGGCGAGTCTTGCAAACGAGCACAAATTCTGCTGCTGGGATATTCCTGACAGAAAATATTATAACACTGCCCGACCTGGGAATCGAACCCAACAGCTCATGCTCAGTAGTAGCGCTAGTGACTACTAGACGGCGAGACAGTTATTTTCTGTTCGTGATATTTTTTGCAAACGTTTCATATAGCTGCGATTCTTATTCTTGGTGTCTATTTCCTATGCCACACATAACTTTCTGTCTGGTCTATTTTCTGTTTCCTAGACATATGAAAGACATCACAGCACAATATCGTCAGAACGTCTGTCTGTCTGTCTAAGCCGAGCTCGTTTACAATATAACAAGAGCGTCTTGTTCAAAAAATGTTGGCAAGTCTCATAGAAACGTTGTCGACCTAAAAATCTCTCAAGACTCGTCCGAGCCAATTATTGTTAAAACGTCTTCAGGAAATGTGTGGCTTGAGTCTTCTCCACTTTAATTTAAGGTCAAAATAAAATGTAATACAATTAGGGATGAGAAATTGGGGTGATATTTTTTTTCAAGCGGCAATTTTTATTTATAAACCTCAAGTAAATTATATTTTTAGGTTACATCATTATGAAACTGACGCCAGTCGGCGAAGATAAGTCTCACTTTCTTTATTTATGTTGGTACTTAAGAATTGCCTACAACCAAGGGTTGTTTAGTCAAACTATCTAAAAATTATAAGCTTTAGGCCAGCTTCAAACAGTTTTAACATACTTTTCCTTAATAAAATATGCCTGCCTATGTTGGTTTAGGGGTTGCAAGCGCGACTGCTGCGTATGAAGTCCTGGGGTCGATTCCCGGGTAGGGCAAATTGGTATTGGGATTTTCCATCAGGAATTTCTTAGTAGCAGCCACGGAGCCTGGATTGGTGCCCGGTTGATGGCAATAGGCTCGCCCCCTATTACATGGGACTTGAATATAACTGGCAAAATGTCAATGTACTATTAGGTACATCTCTGCCTTACCTTTCGGGGATTGCAGGATGTTGTGTAAAATATGCAAAGACTAAGTCTTTTATGTTTCAAAACAAGGACTGTATCCTAAAACAAAGGCCCCAATATAAACCTAAGAACAAAATTATGTTTACACGCTGGAGGCTCTCAAAATATGACAAATGTACGACTAACTCGCTATTATTTAAGAGGCCTAATCTTCAAGGGATAAGGAACAAGGCAAATTGGATTTAGCTGACATTGACATTATTAATTAAGGCTCCTGGGGCCTGATATCCCTAAATCCTTACCGACTGTTTCGTATTTTTTGGGGTAAACTCGGATTACGGCGTAGCTATTGGGTTCTCAGAATCGGCCGGTTACTTGTTTATTCATATTGTGTGCCTTTGCTGGTTAAATTGCGGCATTGAATAGTTATGAACTGTATAGAATTTTGATAGAATATATAAATATATTTATATATATATATTTTTTTTATATATATTTTGTTAATAGCTACAGTTCTTTCGCAGTCATTTAACCAGAACCTGAGGTTTGTGTGGCAGAAAATGTTTTACAAAGAAATCATTCAAACATTGGTTAGATAACTCATTAGCTACAAGTAAATTTAAGTAAAGAGGCTGTAGATAGACAGCGGCATGGTATGCTCCTTGTAAAAGCTTGGTCAAAATGGTACGGACAAATTCTAGATGCGGCTCCGGACAGGCAACACAGACAGAAATAAAGAAATAAAAAGCATTTATTTGTCTCGCACAGGAAAAACAAAATGTTTAAATTAACATTAAAAAAATACACACACACAGACAAACAGACACTTTTGGCAGATACTTTCATAGGTATATCTGTCAGTGTCCAATGTCCCGAACTGCGAAGAAGACAGTTTTTCAAAGAAAACATTCATCCATTTGTGTAAGCAAATGATCAGCCATTTTTTTTAGAACTCCTTTATTTCAAAAAGGAGTCAGTTAAATTTCGTACAGTAATAAAATAATTGCAGAAAACAAAATTGTAACAAATAGTAGCCATTTTTATCCGCGAAGCTCATGATTAAAGTACGAAAGTAGGATATTATTGGGCATTCTACCCCACCTTCCGTTCCATCGGCTCACTCCGTTCGCCTCGTCACTCTCGGTGGAGTAGAATGCCCAATAATATAAATGAAATCCTACATAGCGCAGTAAAATACTGGTTCGGCGCCTATTCCACCCGGTGGATTAAACAGTGTAGTAAAATACTGGTTCGATGCTTATTCCACCCGATGGAGCGGAAGGAGGAGTATGAATTCCTAAGTGCAGTAAAATACTAGTTCGGCACCTATTCCACCATTTTAGTTCTAAAACTCAACATTACCTTGTTAACTTATTTTACCTTGATAACTTATTACCTTATTTTACCTTGATACTTTGTTACAATGAGTTATAAATGTCAATGTAATAAATTATTGACTCATTATTAATATAACCGTTTCAAGCAGTCGTCATGAAATTTGTTAAACAACCACAATCGTTACACGTAAACAAACTTTGTGTTCATTCTCAGGAGACTGGTTTTCGCCATGGAGAATTATTACCTAAATCGGTACGATGCATCATTTGCGGGCCGTCAAATTGTGGAAAAACTAATTTATTAATTGGCCTTCTTATACACGAGAATGGTTTAAGATTTCAAAATGTTTATGTTTATTCGAAAACCTTGCAACAACCTAAGTATGTTTTTTTAGAAAAAGTCTTGCAACGAGTACCAGGTGTTTCATTTCAGAAATATCATGAAAATGAGCAAGTACTGAGTGTTCAGACCGCAAAACCGAATTCTGTAATTGTATTTGATGGATACCTGAGGTTTCAACTCATTTGCAAGATAAGTTTTATACTAAAGCAGTGGTAGATAAATTACTTCAAAAAACTTCGTAATGACAAAACAGCAAATTGTGAATGAAATACACAAAGGGGTACGGAGAAATTTCCTTCGACGTTCTGTTATTTTGAAAGGAATCAACGACTTATGGCAAGCAGACTTGATGGACATGCAAAACCTAAAAAAGTATAACAGAGGTTACAATTTCATCTTAGTGGTGATTGACTGCTTCTCAAAGTATGCCTGGGCTGAACCGTTAAAATCAAAAAATAAATTTGATGTTACTCGTGCATTCGAACATATACTGCTTAGCAGTCGTAATAATCCGGTTAACTTGCAAACTGACATGGGGACCGAATTTTATAACATCACTTTTCAAACGCTTATGAAAAAGCATAACATTAACCATTACTCATCGTTTTCTACTAAAAAAGCATCAATTGTAGAGAGACTGATTAGAACTGTAAAAAATAAATTATATAAATATTTTAGTCTCAATGGAAACTATAAATGGTTAGATCTACCATTGGAAGATACATTGAAGAGATATAACAACACAAAACATCGCACTATTCAATTTAAACCAGTAGATGTAAATAAAAGTAATGAACAAGTAATCAAAGAAAATATTAAAAAAATAAACAAACATGATTTAGTTCCGTGGAAGCCTAAATTCAAAGTTGGTGATTGTGTCCGTATAAGTAAATACAAACATAATTTTGAGAAAGGTTATACTCCTAATTGGTCGACTGAATTATTTATTATAAAAAAGGTAAATAAAACCTTACCAGTAACATATCACATAGAAGATCGACGAAAGCAAGACATATTAGGAGCTTTTTACGAACAAGAACTGCAAAGATCTATTTATCCTGATGTATATTTGATAGAAAAGGTTTTGAAAAAGAAAGGAAATAAATTGTATGTTAAATGGTTAGGTCTGAACAGTGCAGAAAACAGTTGGATTGAAAAAGCTGCAATAATGGACTAAGATATTATATAACCATTTTTCATTTGAAATCCGATCATTATAATTTGAATAATGCAAGGGGGTGGACTAGTTAACGGCATAATTAATAATCTACCATTCGAAGTTCATTTGCCAGGATACAATTATTGCGGACCAGGAACCAAACTTCACAAACGCTTAGCGCGAGGTGACCGAGGTGTAAATAAGCTAGACGAAGCTTGCATGCAACACGATATTGCGTATACAAACCATACAGACTTATCAAATCGTCACAAAGCCGATTTAGAACTACTCAACATGGCTAAACAAAGACTTAAATCAAAAGATGCAGGGAAAGGTGAAAAACTAAGCTCTTGGCTAGTTAACAAAGTTATGAAAGCGAAATTAAAGTCTGGATCCGGCATTAAATCATTTAAAAGCTTAGTTTCAAAAATAAAATCGAAAATTAAGAAACTCAAATGCAAAGATAGTAAGACTTTAATAAAAGCAGCTTACTTAGCCGCAAAAAAGTTATTTCCAAACATTCATCATCGAATTCGAGTACCCCGAGTAATACCCATACCAAAGACTGGGGGAGTTTTGCCTTTAATTCCAATTTTTGCTGGTTTATCTGCTTTAGGAACTTTAGCTGGGGGTGCAGCTGGCATTGCAAAAACCGTCAATGATTACAAAGCAAACAAACAAAATTTACAAGAAACAGAACGACATAATAAAGCTATGGAGGCTTTAGTGTTGGGCAAGGGTTTATACATTAAGCCGTATAAAAGTGGTAAAGGATTGTTTATAACATCTTCAAAAAACTGAAAAATATGCTACCCAATCGACCTCTAACTAATGTAGACATCCGAAATTATTCAAGAGACATCCCATATTTTCGTGGGATCTACATGAAGGATCAACTACCTCGGAAGCCGAAACGCATTGAATGTGGTATCGTTAACTTAGACAATTCTAAGAACGAAGGAACGCATTGGGTAGCTTATGCTAAAGTATACAATCACTGTGAATACTTTGATAGCTATGGAAATTTAAAACCTCCCATGGAATTGATGCAATATTTCAAAAATTGTAATGTGTTTTATAACTACACAAGATATCAAAAATTTAACGCAGTCAATTGTGGTCATTTATGTTTAAATTATTTGTGGAGTTTTTGGAATAAAAATGTAATATAAAATATATACTTTTCTTTCATTTCAATCATTTGCAAGATGTCACTCACTTTGTCGATAACTGGAGACTCGTCAGTGTTAACTACATACTATCCTAATACGTTGCAACTAGATGGAGAATATGAGTGTGCATTATTGCACTTTTCAACATTTAATTCTATTCCAAACATTGATAAAAGTAATAATAAGTTCTATTATGGCATTAATGAAGTTATTGAAATACCGGAAGGCACTTATGAATTACAAGATGTCAGCGATTATTTAAAATCCGAAATAAAAGATGCAGCTATCAAACTACGGTGCAATAATAATACATTAAAAACTACAATATTTTGTACAAAAGACATTAATTTTATCAAAGAAGACTCTTTTAGAAGACTATTAGGATTTAATAAACAAATCTTGAAAGCAAATAAATGGCATGTGTCACAGTCTCCAGTCAACATTCTACCTACGACCGTAGTCAGGATTGAATGTGATATTGTAAGCGGTTCCTATGTAAACGGTGAACCCAGTCATATTATTCACGAATTTGCACTTAATGTGCCACCTGGATACAGGATCATAGAAATCCCGAAGAACGCAATATACTTTCCAATCAATCAAAACAACATAAGCTGCATACATATCAGGTTGTTAGATATAAACAAACGATTAATCAATTTACGTGGTGAAGAAGTGCAGGTGTATCTGCATCTTAGAAGAAAAAAATGATTGATTACAATAAAAATGTGTCTCAACAAGTTAAGAATATCAGTTCTGCTCGAGCTACCTATCAAATAAGACCTCTATCTAAGAAGAAAATAAAATTAACTAAAGACAATAAAGCATTCCTTAGAGCAATTGGATTGCTAAAATGAATATCTTAGACGTTTTATCCGCTCCTACTTGCGATACTACTATAGAAGGAATCGAATTTCATTCCTACAAACCCTATGTAACGAGTTTTAACAGGAACGATGAAATCCGCATATCTATCAACCAACAGGACTTGTACATATTACCATCAGCTAGCACCCTATATTTGGAAGGAACTGTTAACGTTACCAAAAAAGATACGAAGGACAAAGCTACTAGTGTCAATTTCACGAACAATGCTCTACTCTACTTGTTCCAAGACATTAGGTATGAGCTAAATGGAGTGGAGATTGACAAAATAAAAAATGCAGGTATAACAACAACCATGAAATCACTAATTTCAATGAACGAAAGTGAATCAAAAATGTCTAATGCTTGGGGCTGGAATATTGATGGTATAAAAAATATTGATGGAGGAAGATTTTCTGCTTCAATACCACTTTGTAACCTCCTCGGTTTTGCTGAAGATTTTAAAAAAGTCGTGATAAATAGTAGACATGAACTGATATTGTTACGAAGTAATACTAATTTGAACGCTGTAAAACTGAATACTGGCGAAGTAGTGGATGATGTTCAGATTAATAAAATCATATGGCGCGTACCGCATGTTAAAGTATCAGACAAAGAAAAAATTGGTTTGTTAAAAGTATTAGAAAAAGATCGCCCACTTCAAATGATATATAGAAATTGGGATCTGTACGAATATCCAGCTTTGCCTAAAACTACAAAACATACTTGGTCTATCAAAACTTCATCTCAAATAGAAAAACCAAGATACGTTATTATCGGGCTACAGTCAAATAGGAAAAGCAATGCAAGTTCAGACATGTCTCAATTCGATCACTGTCATGTTCGAAACGTTAGAGTGTACCTCAATTCAACTTATTTTCCGTATGAAAACCTAAATGTGAGTTTTGCTAATAACAGAATCGCTTTATTATACGAGCAATACACCAGATTCCAACAGTCGTATTATGGACGTCGTCCGGAGCCCATATTAAGCGAAAAACAGTTTAGAGATTTAGCACCGCTGTTTGTCATTGATTGTTCTAGACAAGCGGATAATCTAAAGACAGGTCCGGTTGTGGATGTGAGAGTAGAAATTGAGAGTGATTCAGAGATACCAGATAAAACTTCAGCATACTGTCTCATTCTGAACGATTGCATTGTTGAATACAAACCCTTAAGCAGCATTGTCAAGAAGATATCATGAAGGCGGATACCATTATAGTGGAACTCCAAGGATTTAAAGATTCTATAAATAATTTTATTGTCAAAGAATTGGCCATTGCGAGTCAGGATCATACACAGACGTTCTTGGTAAAACCACCATATTCATTCCATTACCTAACACAAGAAGAAAAAAAGCAGGTGAGGTGGTTAGAAAGAAATCGAGGAATTTACTGGAGCGAGGGTTACATAGACTACAAAGAGTTTCAACGTGTAATTTTACCATTCTTAGAAAATAAAAAAATTATCACAAAGGGTTTGGAAAAGATTAAATGGATTAAAGAGTTATGTGCAAACTGTGAAGTTATCGACATAGGTGAGAAGGGATGCCCTAATTTTTCAGAATTAAAAAGAAGGTTTTGTAAAAATAAAATTGATTTTAATTGTGTGAATCATAAAATGAATTGTGCGTTGAATAATGCTATCTGTATAAGGAAATGGTATTTTGATAATAACATGTCTGTATTTAATTTATTTTAATTATTATTGTGTTGAACAGTTAATAAAAAATGTCTATCTACTTATGAGTGTTTTATTTAGTATAATCAGGGTAACCTACATAACAAACTTTAAATTAGCTGCAGTAACATGATATAATTATAACATGTAAAATTTAAATTTAATTATAAAAATACTGAAAGCAAATAACCTACAATTATACATCACACTAGAGCTAATTTAGAGTTCGAGTATTAATAAGTAATAAAAAAACGTAAATTAAATTATGAAAGAATATATTTTTATTTACTTTTTTACATTATTTGCAATTATTACAATCTAATTATAACTACCTACCCAAAAATAATAAGTACAAGATAAAATACAAAGAGTTAATTGCAGTAAAACATATATAATTATTTCATATTTAACATTTTATACATTCAAAACACTAAAGAATAAGAAAGCAAATAAATGGTATACATTCCTAATATTAATATACCCAAATAACTAGTAGATTACTTACATAATTTATTATTACTTATTACTGCAAATTTTACACAACAACTTATAAAGTAGGTACGTACAAAATAATGACACCAGTTAATAATAACATCTATCTCCACAAAGTTTTTTTGATATTTTATTAATTAACGATTGCGTCTCATCCATAACATGATCCACTGATTCAGTCACTACATACTGCACACTTAACATTACCATGTCCTGATTATCACTTGCAGGTTCTTGTTGTTCACTGATATCCAACACTTGTACCTGGATCAGTCGTAAACCTTTTTTCTTCTCATTGTTTATCAGGAATGATTGACTTGTATGCAGATATGGCTTCTGTTTTAGACACTCCCGTCTTGTTCTAGGCTTCTTGCTGGCAGGTTCGTAGTCTTGTCTTGCTCTAGGCTCCTTGTTGACAGGTCTTTGTTGTTCAGGGATATGCCAACTTAAACTCGGAGTCGGATAACCTTGAGCGTATTGTGAGAAGTCGATAATATCTGGAGAATCACACATTGTCAACGATCTGAAACAAACAAAATAATAATTAACTAAATTACATAAAAAAACATGATGAAATAATCTTATAAGTAGATGGGTACTTGTACAATACTTACAATTTCGTTTCGTTTTTACTCGATGTGATATGACCGCTCCGGCTGACTGTCTAATGATGGATGTTACTCAATAATATGCAATTAGACTCCATAAAGCATTATGCTGTGATTCAATTTCATGTTTCAACATGTTCAAGCTTGCGCCCGAGCACCTGTTCGGTGTCAAATTCTGCACCGCGCGTGCTTCTTCAAAGCAATCCAATATTTTATCACATTTTCGACGACACGTTTGGCGCATTGGTTATGAACTCGTCTTGATGCATCACAATGGTAAGTATTAGGTTATAAGCGTGTTGCTAGCTGCGACTAATTGCGCCAAATTAGTGTCGCGGGTTCGATTCCCGCACGGAACATACAATAAGTATTTGTTCCGGTCTGGATTTTGTTTTCATGTTTTATTTTTTCGTCATTATTTAATTTAATATAAATAATTACAATATTCTGAAAAAATTAGCAAATATCAGCCTGGATCAAAACATGATTGTATTGATGCACCGTGACTTTGTCATCAATCAGGAATGGAAATGAAACAGATATAATTGTGATCTTAAAATACTATTTATTTATTACAAATAAAAGAAAACATCATGTTCATGCGGCACGACATTTCATACAATTTTTAAAGTCCGAAGTTTTGGAAATGAATAATAAACATGATTTAATAAACATGATACGTCTAAGTAGGATACGATATAAAAAGTTAGTAAATATTTTAGTATTTTTTACGAAATGTCGCGTAAACATTCTTAAAATTAATTAACTACTAAATAAGTTCTAACATTATTTGCTACAAGTAAAAAGATAATAATATCTATTTTTAAATCTATTTGGCACCAAGAAAATATATGTTTTACAATTACATTACACATTACTTGTATCTGGAGCCTGCTTTAGGTAATAGTCATTAGTAGGTACTTACATAATATTTCGTCTTTACATTTAGGACGTTATCTAAAATACATTGTAAAAAATGTATCTACTGTAATTACTTACATTTAAAAATAATGGTAACGCATTACATAAATATGGTTGCGTTACCCCAGGCTAAAGTAGAAACTTTATCAAACGATAACAATCGTTTATCATCATTGTTTGAAAGTGCTATTTTATTTACATCCTGAGTGTATATTTCATGTTTTATTGATCTGAACAATACATTTTTTTTGCGAATTACATTGGAATTGTACAAAACATTTTTATAATCTAACATATTTAAATTTTTAGTAATACATTTTTTTGTACCTTTTGCCTTTTTAATTGTTTTGTTTAACGTTTTAATACAATAAAGCTTTGAGCGCAATCCTACGAATTCTTTGATAATGTTGCCACCCATTTCATCCTTAAACAGTCCTGGAACCTTCTTATTAATAATTGGTAAGTTATAGTCATTGTTACAGTCATAATTGCTGGTATCCAAATATTTTAGAAAATGGAGCTTAAAGTCTTTGTAAACATCATTACTCTGTACATCATATACTAGACTATCTGTGTCAGTATAGCACAATTCAATTCGGTTACCATAAAAAGGTTTTATGATAGAGTAGTGAAAGTCGTACATGTGAGTCTTAGATAATTCTAATACTGCAAACCCTATGTAAATTGGTTTATCAAGTATAATACGTACAGGTTTCATTTGGATTGCCACTAAATCATCAGAAAATACAGAGGTGCTATGAAAATATGGACTGGCTATCAGTTTTTCAGCACAAGCAGTCTTTTTCGTTTTATTGTTCGAGTCACACCACTTGTTTACTAACTTAACGTCTATTCGATGTTCATTATTTTCCAGGGTCTTTCCAAAAATACTATTGTTCAACAATTTGAAAAAATCTTGTTCAAAAGTTGACTCTGCTTTTTGACGTAACTGGGTGTTAATATCAATATATTGCTTTAAAAAAACAACTTTGCTTAAATATAATAGCGCGATGGATCCTTCTCAATACTAAACCGTGCTGTAAACATTTTTTTAAATGTACGTAATGAATAACATAGTGATATTTATCATACAAATTTGGTATTAGCTTTTTATTCTTACCACCAGGTGGCAAGCATTTTTCTGGACAAAAGGGAAAGTCATTGTGTTCCATGTGCAATTTCTCCGGATATATTAAATCAACTTCAAGAATGTAACCGTTTTCCGCAGTATCACTGATGTCTGCTAAGTTCAATTGTAAAAAATCAATTTCTTGTCTATTTATAAATCTAAAATCGGAATAGGGTAGGGATTGACACATGCTATAACCGTATAAATTGTTACAGTCTAAATAAATTATAAATGAATTTGGAAGGGTTGGATCGTAAGTATCTAAATATTTATGATTGGCTTTGACATGTCTTTTGGAACACATACAAACACCTCCTCGAATACCTTTTTGTATCATTCTAAAAATTTCAACATCACTAATCAATTCTAATCGAACTCCTGTTTTTAAAAGCATTGCATCAAAAGATAGACTTGGTGCTGTAAGATAGAACGCGGGATCGAGATTGTAATGTAGTTTACAAGTTTTTCGAAAATTTTCAAATACATCTGTTAGCAACAGAACATCTGTTTTGAGATATAAATCTGTGTACATACCCATGTTTTGAATATTAAATACTGACCAAACAGATCGAGCGTGTTCATAGTCTTCGTCGTTTATTGTTTCATTAGTTATGGAGTTAAAAAATATTTTTTAGAGGGTAAACACATATCTTCATAACGTTCCCATTGAGACATATAGTCATATGGATACACTCCCTTGCGCGTCAGTAGGTTAAATTGTTTTTTATTAGGAAAATAAGATTTTAATTGTTTAAAGTCTTGTTTTTTCATTGTACTAACCAACTTTTCTAAGCTAGTTCCTAAAAACTTGAAAGAATCTACAAACCGTACCTGGATGCTTTCCCCGGTAGAAATCGGAATAAACTTAGTGAATGAAATATAGTTTTCTTTTGTTTTAGGTATCACTTTAATAGATCCAGGAGCTTCACCTAATTCTTTTATAAAAAGATGACAATCGTATCCGGACAAATTATGAAAAAATACTGGCAAAAATGTTGGTAG
>OZ059790.1:1336779-1397368 GCA_964057025.1 Standfussiana lucernea | reverse complement strand
CATTTCCGTAATATTGCTAGACTGTTGTTCAGCGCTGATTTTCAAATGAACTTTATGGCTCAATTCACACCGAAGTGGGAACTTAACGGCTGGCAGTTACACTCTCAAACCAATTCAAGCTTTGAACCCAGGTTTCCTCAATCAATTTAGTAAACCTTTGTTCGATTCCCCGGTATAGTCGTTTTATTGTGGTGTTTCCATTAGAGATTTTTCTAATAATTGAATTGTGTATAATAAACTTTGTTTAAGTAATGTAAATGGAATAGTAAGCCGTGGTGTGTGTTGGTGTGCAGGACATGCGCACGAAGTACAACCTGGAGCAGAAGTCGTCCCCGACGCCGTCGCAGGAGTCGCTGTGCGCGGCGGGCGGCGCGGGCGGGGCGGGCGGGGCGCGGGGGGCGGGCGGGGCGGGGGCGGGGGCGGCCGCGGCGCCCTTCGCGGCCGCGCCCTTCGCCGTGTACGCCGGCCACTCCTCCGACCTGCTCGACGTCTCCTGGTCCAAGAACTACTTCATCCTCTCCAGCTCCATGGACAAGACCGTGCGCCTGTGGCACATCTCGCGCGGCGAGTGCCTCTGCTGCTTCCAGCACATCGACTTCGTCACAGCCATCGTGTTCCACCCGAGGGACGACAGGTACTTCCTCTCCGGCAGTCTCGATGGCAAGCTGAGGCTGTGGAATATTCCTGACAAGAAGGTACGTTTACTAGACGCTTGAAATATGATAGCAGCTACTACTTTTACAAAATAAAAGCGTTGTCTTATTTAAATTGAATGACTTATTGTTAAACAATTTCATTGCAATTATATAGTTTTTTTTTTTATAAATTACGACCGACTTCTACATTCGCACGTCCCCAAAACGTTTGCCAATTCGCGTTTATCGCTGATCATTTTGAAGACGCTTTGTGCTTTAACTTTAGGCAGCGTCTCCCATTGAATTAAGTTGTTTACACATTTCAACAAAATGTAATAGTGATTCTACAACATTAGTTTTAGTATATGCGAAACCCGAAACACGTGTCTAGTATTTTTATGTAAAGAATCTATGTATAAAATTTCAAAACTGTATCATGAAAAATCACAAAGTTATAAGCTTGTTATGTTACCTGGTTGTCCGTACAAAAACCTGCTCACCACGCGGCGCCCTGCAGGCCCGCGCCGCCGCGCCTCCAGCGTCGGCTTGCGCTCATTGATCACAATTTGTAATCAACTGGTGATAACATTTTCCATAACTCTTGCAGGCTTTTGACTTTCGTAATGATCAATGTGTTGCGCCTTTGCAATTTGTTGCACCTTATTTGTTACCCATTTAAAGTTCAAATTCAATGAAAAATGTTAAACATCACATTACTTAACTTAACACAGCAGGTTAAAGGTTCACAGGTTTAGTCCCTACATCTTTGTGTGACGGAAAGCATTGTGTTCCACGATACTCTGATGCCGAATTTCTCCTCGTACCGCCACTCTGCCGTTACCACCACACGTTATCACCACAAACCGCTAATTTACGTACCATTTCATCTGTGTACTGAACGTTTGTGTATGAGAAAGACATGGGTTCACATTTTACATATGATTAACCGAAACACAACTGTAATGACCACGGTGGGCGCGATGTAACGGGACGGGAGCGTGACGCGTGCGCGTGAGCTTGTAGCATCCGGCCGACTGAAGGGGGTGTTTTACCCCCCCCCGCTGTGCGCCCGCGTCGAATGCCTTTGTCGTGCGCATATTATTGCGGATAGGTATTTAGTGTCGCTCGGTGTCCAACTCGTAACCTTTTTCAAATATTTTTGGGACAATATATAACAAGGTGTAAAAATTATTGGAATCGATTCAGCTACTTATTCTGAACAAACTATATTCAGGTTTCGCATATACTAAAAATAATGTTGTATGTAGCTATTTTCTTTATAACTACTTTAACATTTATCAAAAATCCTATAAATACGAGAAACGAGTGTTTGATGATCATAGTGCCGATATTATTTTCACACGAGATATACATAATTACACTATTTTCTGTGCTTTGTAATTTAACTACAAATAAGACATACCATTTTTTTGTCAATCTCTTGAACCATGTCAAACATCACATTGCTAACAGATCCAAACCCCACAGGTCGCCGTATGGAACGAAGTGGACGGCAAAACCAAGTTGATAACAGCCGCGAACTTCTGCCAGAACGGCAAGTTCGCCGTGGTGGGCACATACGACGGGCGCTGCATCTTCTACACCACGGACCAGCTCAAGTACCACACGCAGATAGACGTGCGCTCCACGCGCGGGAAAAACTCCACCGGCCGCAAGATCTCCGGCATCGAACCCATGCCCAACGACGACAAAATCCTCGTCACATCCAACGACAGCCGGATACGACTGTATGACCTCCGAGACCTCAACCTCTCCTGCAAGTACAAAGGCTACGTCAACGTGTCCAGTCAGATCAAAGCGTCGTTCTCGCACGACGGCAAGTACATCGTGAGCGGCTCGGAGAACCAGTGCATCTACATCTGGAAGACGTACCACGACTACTCCAAGTTCACGTCGGTGCGGAGAGACCGGAACGACTTCTGGGAAGGCATCAAGGCGCACAACGCTCTGGTGACGTGCGCCGTGTTCGCGCCCAACCCCGACCACATGATCCGCACCATCAGCGAGCGCGAGACCGAGCGCGACGCCGACCTGGCCGGCGGCGGCGGCCACGACAGAGACGAACTGGTCGGTACTTTTTCTATATTGTGCTATGTGACTGCCTCGTCGCTCCCGTAGTTGGGTTCGATTCCCAGATCGGTTTGCCGTTCTGTTAGAATATCTCAGTCGTAGCCACGGAGATTTCTGCCCAATCGATGGTAACTGGCGTAATATGGGTGTACTATTAGGTAATCCGGTACCTAAACTAAACGTAACAGCTAGCGTAAGCGTGCGCACGGGACCTTTTTTACTTCATTGTACGTTTCAAAAAGTCCACAAGTCCAGGACAATGTTATTCTTCTTAGCGTCTCGATGGCAAAAAGTTCAAATATGTTTGACCCAAAATTAAGCTAGGCGAAATCCACACACTGATGTAGACAAAAGCTCATCAAGTGTGCAGGTGTCAGGGTTCGCGGCGCAAGATGGAGGGTGGGCCATTGTCTGTGGAGAGACTTGCTATCTATGCATCTGGGATCTGTGGAGATTGTATTTTCTCCGGCCGACTTGGGTTCGAAGTCTTTAAATAGTATCTTGACGTGGCGTATGGCTAATTAGCTAGCGAAACTGGACATACATAATGCTGATGGGTATCAAACTCAAACTCAAAGCATTTATTTCAATTAGACCATTACAGGCACTTTTGAATGTCAAAATACAAAAAAAATAAACTAAGCTACAGTCCCAGTCACAGGGTATAATAACTTGTGAAAGTACTGTAGTTGCCCATTCGAAAGCGTAGATCCTATGGAGAAGAATGGGCAAGAAACTCCATGGACACTCTTTTAAATCAATATGTTTTTACAAAATCTTGGTTACATTATTCATGTCGAGATTATAAATATATGTGAGAACCATGTAAAAAGACGTGCGCGTAAGAGCGTCCAGAGTAAAAAGATAAAATCAACAATTCAAAAATACAATAATCCATGGCAGCTGCGAGATGACCAGTCCCTACTGACAGCGCCCGTTCACGAACATCACACATGGATCAGCCATCATTCAACTCAACCATTTTGAAGGGAACTAAACGACCCGACACACGCGCCACCATCAGCGAGACATTTTAGTGATCATGACATTCTCTCAACCACCGGGGAAAATGCGAGTCAATAAAAGTTGTAAATGGTAGCTTTATCGTACATAGTACTCACACATGTGGTATGCAATTATATAATACTAAAAGATTGAATCTATACAATGCAAAGATAAGTTTACAATCTTCTGCAGCTTCCACAATAACTTCACTTGGTAATCAATAACTTTGCCCTTAAGGTTGTGGAGCAGGACCAGCAGTGAGCCAAGCATTTTTATCATCAATGTAATCTCCCAACTTATAGTATGCTTGCCTACATAGTGTATATATTACATAGTGTGCGTTTTATACAAGATTTAAATTTCGTCTCATTCAGTTGAAGAATGCCGGGAGGTATTTTATTGTAACATTTTAAACAGTACCCCATGAAAAATGAGTTTACTTTAGCTAGCTTGAAACCTGGCTGAACTAGATGGTCCCTGGTTCTAGTATTATTGTGGTGTCTGTCGCCTCTTTTACTAAATAAATGCAGATTTTTCCTAACGTACATGATGTTTTCATAGATGTATTGGTTAGGTACTGTCATGATGTTAATTTCCTTAAATAGTTCTCTTAGAGAATCGCCTACATAGATTATATATGGCCCTGATGGTTCTTTTCTGCAGAATAAATATGGACTCGATGTCTGCAGCCCGTCCCCATAGTAAAATACCGTAAGACATAATACTATGAAAATAACTAAAATAGACTAGCCTCGCGGTATCTACATCAGTAAATTGACGGACCTAACAGCATATGCTGCTCAACTCAGCCGTCCTGCAAGAGATGTTAAATGAGGACCCCATACTAGCCTTGAGTCGAGCGAGATCCCTAAGAAAACAGATTCATCGACGAATTCTAGTTTCTCTTGATTCAATACTATGTCACAATCACTAGTTTTGACATTTGGTAGAGCAAATCTTATGCACTTAGTTTTTTCCCATTTAATACTAAATTATTCACGGTAAACCAGTTATGGACCTGCAGTAGGGCGCTATTTACGTCCTCAAGATTTGTAGCACGTCTGTTTATCTTAAATATTAAAGAAGTATCGGCGGCAAACAACACCATTTGTGGTTGGTTTTTAATTAAATGGTGTAGATCATTAATATAGACTAGAAAGAGGAAAGCACCTAATATCGAACCTTGTGGTACACCCATCCTTACTTTTAAAGCCATTGAATTGACACCATTTATTTGTATTTGCTGATGTCTATCGTTTTAATACGATTTCACTAAACTGAGCTCAAGTTTCCCCAAACCGTAATGCACGAGTTTAAAGAGTAGGGTTTCGTGGCTTACGCAATCAAATGCTTTCGAGAGGTCACAGAACATTCCTATGGCATCTTGTGCCTCTTCCCACGCAGTGAATATGTGTTTTAATAAGGTGACACCGGCGTCAGTCGTACAACGTCCTTTGGTGAAACCATACTGTTTCTCATGTAAGATCTTATTGGTATTAATTATTAAAGTGGTTAAGCATCTGATCAAGCATTACCTTTTCAAACACCTTTCTGAAAACCGGCAATACGGATACGGGTCTATAATTATTCGTGTCTTTACTGTCCCCGGATTTGAAAAGTGGTATTACCTTGCTGTACCGGTGGTGGTGTTACCGGGAAGACTCCTTGGTCCACACACAAATTAAATATTAAGACTAAGTACGGTGCTATAGTCTCAATAATAGCTTGAAAAAATGTTAATAGACATTCAAGAAGGTACCTGTGTGTTGTTAGTTAGAGTAACATTTATGTTACTGGTATCTTCTGTTGTCTTACTAACTAGTTTAAATGAGCATCCGGAGTGAGCCCCAAGACTCCTATGCCATCACAAGACAATGAGACCCTACTACTAGTGAACCCTACTGGAGAATCTTCTACAGTTACCCGTGGATCCTCCTTCGTAAAGTAATTGTAAAAATGAATATTGTATTATTACTAATAGTCGCAGTGTTAATAATAGAACTAAACATAGACATACTACTTATGTCTGAGTGAATATTATATGCTAATAGCCGAGCTATTTTGTGTCCACAACTAATAGGTAGATACACATTACCCCGTGTCGACCTAAGTTTATCAATACATAAACAAGATAGTAGTCCGCAGGTTACTTGAAATATCACTTTAAAATCTTGTTTAAACTAGCTTTACACGACAACACAAAAAAACAGACTCATAGTCAGAATAACTACATTACCAGCAGTACGCCTCAACGAAACAGCATTAAAAAAACATGTTTTGATACTTACAAATTAAATGTAACCTTGTAAAGACGTTGATGCTTTTATTGCAGAAGGGAGCCGAGGGCGGCATGGTAGCGTCGTCGCAGACCGGCCACGTACTCGTCAGCGCCGACTTCAACGGCTGCATCAAAGTGTTCGTGCACAAAGCCAAGCCCAAGCACTCGTCGCTGCCCGCGTCCGCGCTTGCCTGAGCCGTGGGCCACGGCGGCACACGCCTGCCCGATGTACGGCCAACGCGTAATGTACCCTCAAGTCTTTGTTTGTTTGTTCCTTTTCTTTTCTTATCAAGTGAGGATACAAGAGACCTTTTGAAAGTGTACTGTACAAAAACCTATATTTAATTACTTGAAAAGAATTGTCTTTTTCTATTTCACGTCGTAAAAAAAAAACAAACCCAAATGTATTGATCACTACATCGTCAACCTATCAGCTGCCTAAATTGATATCCATCAATTTTTTTTTTTTAATTTGACGTGGAAATAGAGAATTTTCAAAGGCAGAACTGGCTGCTCTTAAAATATGCACACCCACACACACTTACTAATGGTAAGATTGTTTGTTTGTTTAGGGAAATTACTGGCCACACAGGCGAAGTCGCGAACACTATATAATAAATAAAAGCCAAATAACCATAACGAGGCTTCGATTTCTATGAAGCTTTTTATAAACTAGATATTTTCTACGACTTCTTAAAATGTGCCCCAAGGGTGACAAATGACCTTCGAAGTTTCTTATAATCTATTCCGCGAAGGACGGCTTTACTCAATATAAGCCAACGACAGAAATAATGCGAGAATAAATCTAAAATGCTACGTATGACTGTAGGATGGTATAGGACACCAGTTTTGACTGTATTTTAGAACAGTGTGATAGATGTTTGTAACATCGTTGTAACTTGTAGTGACGTGATACCTGAGATTAAAATATGAAAGCCATGCGATACTTTCAACGATATGAAATATCAACAACCAGCAACCATGATCTTAGAAGAAAATATTATAAATGTAACACTGACATTTAATATTCTTGAAAAGTAGGTAGCATTTCAAATGCTATACAGGGTGTAACAGAATAAGCGCAAAACCTCTTAAGTGGTGATTTTGAACATCAAACTGGACAACTTCGAGCAAGGAAAAATAAATTGGAATTACCATACAAAATATCTCAGCGGCTGACGCAATTAGTATGAAGATTCAATTTTTTATTTTATTTTTGGTGCTGTGTTCCTTAAAGAAATTTATCCAGTTTGATGGTCCGCATCACCACATAAAAGGTATTGCGCTTATTCTGTTACACCCCGTAGAGTATAGACTAGAACAATGTTCTGTCTACGCCGAACGCGGCAAAAAACTGATCAACATTTAAGTTAAAACTACGCGTTACGTTTGTATTATACGTATAGAACATTATGTCGCAAATCGTGTATATTTTTAGTTAAAAAAAAATGTTTGTGCAATTTATTTTGTATTTTACTGTAAAATCTTCACTTGTGAGTACGCGGCCGATAATATACCACATCTTGTTTTAGTCCCGAATTCAGATTTGTAGATTGATATCTCTGTCGCACAGACTCTTCGTTAAAACCCTATGCGACATGTTAACCTGTGTACTGTATACAGCGTGTAACTGAACAACTTTTCAACGGGACCAACACCTTAATGCCGAAAAAATGCTCTGCCGTCCCTTCCGTTAGGGTTGAACAGGTATTTAAATTTTGTATGGGACAGCTGCTGCTGTTGAGCTGTTGGTCCCATACAGAAAGCTGTTCAGTTTGATGGTTTGTACCACAACTGATAGCAGCCAAAGTTTATCGGCCAATCGTAAAAGTTTGTGTATCCAGCACCGAGATAAATAAACATGACTTTTTTGCTTTCTCTTGTAGTTTAAAGGAGTCTGCCCGCTACAGCGTATCATACCATAACCGTGCTAGGAACGTGTCAGGCAAAAAAATATTCTTTGTATTGAAAAGTATGACATTATGCCCACTAGACAACAATTGTCGGCGAGACTATTTAACCGGCGCCGATACGCTCCGTGCATGGAACGCTACGGTGTTGATCTGTGATGGAACGGTCTAGTGGGCATAGTCTCATACTTTTCAATACAAAGGACATAGGGTAATAACCGCCTATGATAACAGTTCAAAACGCGTTATAAACGGGTATGATACGCTGTTGATGCAGTGATTAGTGAGCATAGTCGGCCGTGTCACGTGAACATTCAGTGCGCGGTCATGGCATGGTACGGTGTAGTGGGCAGACTCCGCAAGAGTTGCGAGACGTTGACAGATATTCTGTTTAGAAACGTTTTTTTTTTTTATCTCAGAATATAAGTGTATATAAACAGAGTTAGCATATAGTAATTCATGGCGGCTTACCCATTTATGTTATAGTAGAAATAAGCTCTACATAAAAGCTCGCATATCATCAGACATCCTACAGTAGTTGTGAGACTTGTGCTACAATTATACGGGGCGTAAGGGACACCGACGCGAAAACGGAAACCACATACTCAGTACATCATTCTGAACCCCCCACATAGAATTTTTTCGTCGGTTATAAAAAAAAATCTGCTGTTTTCTACAAAAATGCAATACCAACACGGTCAAAATGTATGGAACAGCAATTTTTTTTTTATAACCGAGGAAAAATTTCTATGTGGGGGGTTCAGAATGATGTACTGAGTATGTGGTTTCCGTTTTCGCGTCGGTGTCCCTTCCACCCCGTATTCGTATGAATTTTCGAAGTTAAAACAGACGTGATTTTGTATTTTGGTTTGCAACCGGGTATTCATTAATTAATAATAAATAATGTATCCCGTAAAATAAGTTAACTTAAATGAGTTAATTCGTTGTCTTTACCATTTTACGCAGACAAGGACTATGTAGTTTTTAAGTTGTGTACGAATAACTGGCAAGAAAATAATTAAACGAAATCCGCTTCTCTCTCTATTCTCTATGTCTACTGTTTCTACTCGAATTTTCGTTAAAGCCTGAAATTTATGATATTTCACCCTTATTTGATGTACACAATTCTTCTGAAAATATGTACCTGCTCGTGTAATCGTTATGTTTATGGCGTGTTTTTAATCTCGATTGTCGTGTGTCGTTCTGCTACATATATTGTTTCTATATCTATAATGATACGTGTATATTTATCGACAAAGATGTCTACTCTCTCTTTCTAATGAAGCATTCTGATTTTGTCGTTGTAGGCTCAATTCAATGGGTGCGAACTTTGATAGGTATTAGCTATTGTTCCAGTAAAATATATAATTACATTATCTGTCATTGATACTAGAGGTTGCCAGCTTATTAAATGTGCGTCCTATTGTCAACCCACCTTTGAAAAACTTCCAAAAGATAAAGGTAGACCCCAGAACTAGCGCAGTATGTTACCCTTTACATCGTCACATCCGTCGTTATTCAAAACTACGTTAACATTCTTCACCGATAAATACATTATATTTTATAATATACTTAGAATAAAATGTTAAATGTATATTTATATTTTAGGCTGTGTTTTCTTTTATTATTTAAAGACTAAACAAAATTATTTTCGTTAAGTTCTTGCCCAATGTGAATGAAGTATTGTTTTGTATGTAATAAGTGTACATTTAGTGTTGTATAAAGATCATGATGCCATCATAATTAAATTGGAATATATTTTTAAATCGCATTTACCTTCATAAATAAATAATCGTTACAAACATTTTGTATTATTTGCAATGATCATGAACCCATCTTTTTTTCTAGATTCTGCTATTACCTACATATTTTTAGAGCAGTCCAGTGGTAGAATCCAGACAAGCGCGTTATTTTATGTAATTATTTATTTCATCACTTCAGCTCCAAAACGGCGAAGGAAAACATCGTAGGGCTTGGCCTTTTTTTATAATAGCCTATTGATTGTCCCACAGCTGGGCAAAGGTCCCCCCTATCTTCTTCGTCCTGTGCGATCTCTAGCCGCGTGTCGAGCCCTCCCACTTCAGCTTGGCTGTTTTTTCCCCAATACCACGTATGCTGCGCTCCATTGCCCGCTGGCAATTCTTAAGTTTGGACTTTTGTTATTCAGTAAGTGACCAACTTTGTTCACCTGCACCTTTGGGGCTTGTCCTAGAACCAACATTTTTAAGACATGTGACATCTACATAACCGCACTGGGCACGCGTTGTTGATTGCAGATATTTTGGCGAACAAATCGTCGATTAAATTTAATGGCATAGAACCTTTTATTAATTTGATTGTATCATACATTCATAAAACTAGTGAACAAAGTATTACATTGAATGATTTGTAACAGGCATTTAATACAATAGAAAGTTTGCTACCACTAATATCTACTAAAGGACATATTAGCAGTTTAGCATTACGCAGAAGAAACTTCGGTTTTGCTAACAGACAAGTAATAAAAAAAAGAAAATATCACTTTTAAAAATATAATTTATTTTCTCAACATTAAAATATGGAGTGCAATCTGGAATGTTTAACTTCATAACAATATTGAATACAAAATTATGATAATAAGTCTTACCTTAAAGTTTTCATTAAAAAAAAACATATTACTACTTTACAAATACAATATCTTTCTTGTCGCTATACATAAAATGAAATCAAAACTTATAAAACTACAAATAAAAACTTATTACGAACGAAGAGTGTTGGGACGACTTAAAGAAACAAAATGGTGGGTATTGGGGATACGAGTAGGTGGCAAGATTAGCCTAGGCGGATATTGAGGGACCATGCATTCATAAGTTAGCTGGTACAATACTGCTTATAAATATAAGGTAAAAGTAGCTAGCGACTCTGCAGACTAACTAACCAATAGTTAGTCTGCAGTGTCGTATCGCGTTGAATCCAAACTAAAAGTAATGTTTATTTATTTAGATATAGGAGCCATGACATCGATGGACTTTCGCTATCTAAGTTGACGCTGTATATTTTAAATTACATTGGAAACATACAAGCACATTCATTTTATTACATCGCATATTAACCCCACGTTGCTACAGTCATAGATAACATAGATTCATTATTCAAGAGGGGGGGAGGCAAGAGCCTTGTCGTTATCCATAATCACAGCAGCCATACTTCCGGCCACTAAATTGGTGCTGTCTTTGTTAACAAATTTACATCAGGCTACATGGCGTGCCCTCATGGTTCTTTTGGCATATAGTCGGGACTATCACCGCCATCTTTTTTTTTTCAATACAATTATCAAATGGTTACCAATGGCTCCCTCCTGACAATGTCATTCAAGCGCATCTTGCAAGTGTGTCATGGTTATCTTTGCGCTTGAATGGAGACGACAATACGACAAGAAATTAAACTGCATATACCTCATGAAGTTCCCAGTATCCAATTCATATATAAATGCATGTAGTGGGAGGTAGAAACAGCCGCAAATAAAATCATCATTGAGTAAAGACGTTTGTTATTTTTCTAAAACACCGTTCCATTAACTTAAAGAAAGTGAACCTTATGTACATAAACACTCAGTCTGCATTTTTGAAATGGCACAAGCCCGCCACACTATTCCCAACATGGTCGCCGGCAGGATTATATCCAGGCGGTTGCATTTTCAGTTCCATGAAAACAGCTCGATTTTTTTTGCATTCAACTTCGGATATGTTGGATTTTCGTTTGTCAATTTATACAAGGGTAACTTTGTCGATTTATACAGAAAAGCCATCAATAAAAAAAAAGGATTCAAAAGCGGGTTTGAGAATTTTAGCCCCCAACTCAAATTTGATAGGTTTTCTTTTGTCTCCTGTAATATAGAAATTGGGCTAATTCTGCCTATTTATAAAGAGAAGCTTATGGACGCAGAGGTCAGCGTCTACGTCTGAGCGAGCGTAGCGAGCTCGAAAATTTTAGGATATTCATAAATCTTTTCTATGTATTTCATGCAGTGGGGTGCAAGTGTACCCCCTTGCACCCTGCTGCCGGCGCCCATGATTCCCAAACCACTGCAACTCCTGAAACTCAGAATGTGTGACCTCAGAGTGGCGACCACCAGAAAAGCGCCGAGACAATGAAGCTCGACGAAGTCTCAGAGAAGCAATTTAACTTTAAATTAAAATTAATCAGAAAAAAATAGCGGAGGAGTAGGAAAAACATAATTTCCACTTCCCTCCATATCAGCAGGAGACAGAACAAAACAAGACCAATTCCAGATGCACATTAGTGCAAATGATACCTTTGCGTTATTTGTAAATGGTGTTCTATTTTATTAATAGTTTCACGTTATTTAGTTTGTTTGTTTGCTTGACAAACATTTGTTTTTATATTTTTTAAGTTTGGAAGTTTTTGAGAGTTTAAAAATATTCCTATGAACTAGTATTACCACTGTTTTCATTTATTGTCATTTTGTCGTCTCTTTCTTGTATAAGACGAAAGTGGTAATTTGCTTTCACCTGAAACTTTAAAAGGGGTAAAGCGGAATGCCAGATACAGTAATTAGCTGCCTGTAGCGACAATACGTAAATTGTACGAGCACAAGAAAAAAAAATCTTAATAAGTCTGCATCTTAATTGATTTTATTAAACTATAAGAAATTTTAATATGTCCCTGTATTTAATATTCTTTGTACTACAATATCTTTATCACAAAATAGTCTATAATTATTGGAACAATATTTATTTTCATACGGTGGTCGTTTGTTTCAGTTACAGATATACGTACAGTTATGTGTGAATGAGAAAGTTGTTGAGCGGGAGTGCCATCGCAATAACTTACATATCCAATTCTTATAATGGGTGTAAAAAGACCCTTAACGAAACCGAAAGACTTGTTCTCTTGTCATTGCGAGATCTGTTAAACAAACAGCTCGTAACGTCGTTCTGGGAGAGCTGTGCGCTACGCTTTCCACGGCGCCTTGTAGCCCGCGCGCCGCTTGTCGCGCCGCTCGCCCGGCTCGTGCGGCCCCTGGGGCCCGTGCGGCCCGTGCGGCCCCTGGGGCCCGTGCGGCCCGTCAGGCTCGGGCCGGTCGCTCGTGGGCTCCTCGCTGAGCGCGCGCTGTAGCGAGGACACGTCACCGCTGCCATCCAAATTCGGTGGCTTCGTTAAAAGCTGGAATGCATTATATGTTTACACTAAATTGCCATTATATTGGAACATGTTAGTCTCATACATGATAAACAATAGTTGAAACAAGATTTTGAAACTTTCCGACATAAAGCTTGTCATTGTACTTATCACACAGCCTAACCTTTTCCTAACTATGTTGAGATTGGCACGAAAACAAAAGGTTGTATTCGAGGCTTCAAACAATGTTGAAAGTGTGAAAAATAAAATAAAACAAAAAAAAGGTGTACAATTACCAGTCTAACGTACTGTTGGAGCTCGTTGTCGCTGAGTCCGTCAAAGTTCAGCTTGTCACGGCGCTCGTCCGTCCGGCCGGCCGCGTGCCCGTCTGTCCGGCCGTCCGTCCGGCCCTCCGCCCGCACGAGCCCTCTCTCCGGCAACGTCAGCGGCGGCGCTTTCACGTACTCCGCTACCGATGTCGGCACTACAAACGAGTTCAAATTACTTCCGCGAAGATCTTTAAAATCACGGTTATTATAAAATGTGCTGAGCTAAACATTGCAATGATCTTTACTTTGCAATGTTAAATACTTCGGATATTACTGGTTCTTCTAACGAAATAGACAGATGTGTTGCTCGGGAGTTAGTTCTGCGACTTCTCGTTGCTAAAACACCAGGACTTGCGTCCCTCAGGCGGGCGCCGGGCGTTTTGAGGGACTGTCATCTATACATATAATAAAATTGTATCAGGCCGATGGCTGTACATTGAAGATATTGAAAAAAATAAAATATAAATCGGGGGTCTTGATTAGAAACAGGGGCCAAAACAACAGTTTATAGAATTTGTATCTGTTTTTCTTTCTGTATCTTTGTACGCGCATCACGCAAAAACTACTGCATGGATTTGAACGCAGTCTCTACTGCTAGATGCCTAACTTAAACTATAGGCTACGTTTAACCACAGGAAATAATCTTTTTTTTTTCTTCTAGAATCTAATTACGTGTACGAAGTCGCGGGCAAAAGTTAGTAAATAATACTGATGTTCAAACTAATTTGACGGGATCCCTTCTTTTCAAATGTTTTTTTTTCTCTTATACTTTGTCATAACTATTTTGGCATATTTTTTTGGCATAATAATACTTTGCCAATTTTTTTTTTGCCATACAGTTTATGTTGGCATAATTATCTAGTAGGCTAATTTGTTTTGGCATAATTTGAATTTGCATAATGTTACTAGGCCTAATGACTATTAGCGTAATAGTATTAAGGCATAAAAAATAAAAGGAATAACGGAAAAAGTATTTTTTTCGTATTTATGTTTTAATAAAACAAAAAACATAGGATTCAAGAGTGAGCTCGGGACTTGGGGCACCCCGACACGGACAGGTATGGTTGGTTGGTTGGTAGAGGATGGCGGGGTCTTAGTTCACTCGGTTCGCTCGCTCACTAGACCCCGCCATCCCCTTCGTGTTAGGTTATTTTAAACCCTGCAAATAGAACTAGGAGGCTACATTGACTACGCCTTATTACAAAATATTGATATTTTGAACCATTAGGTAAGTCAGCCGTTACGTATGTTAAACTTTTAGTTTTAGATATCTAAGTACCCTCATGATCGCTTTGTCTAGTTTAGAAGGTTTATTATAAATTTATATTTGGGATAAGTAAAAAAAAATTGTGTTAAAATGTGTCTTAGTGTTTAGGAGTTAACTTTTATGCGTATCTGTTATGCCTACAAAAATTATGTTTTAATATCATTATGCGTAAATATATTTATAAATATAATTAGGATTAACAAAAGTATGCCATGTGTCTTATATAATGTCTTGAAATTTTATGCAAATGGATAGGTAACCTAATTTGACATTTTTTAACTACGTAATTTGAAAGAATGGCTTGATTTTATCTTGTTTTTTTGTTTTTAGCTCAGTAGTGCAGTGGGGTGCTGTGTGTGTGCGTGCGTGAGGATGGTGAGGGCCTGCCTCCACTGCGCCTCCATGACGCCGTGCAGCTGTGCCGCGAGCTGGTAGTGTGTGTGTGTGTGTGACAGTGTAATGTTACCGGTATCGGCGCGAGAGAGCTCGAGGGCAGGAGTGTGTCCGTGCGTGAGGATGGTGAGGGCCTGCCTCCACTGCGCTTCCATGACGCCGTGCAGCTGCGCCGCGAGCTGGCCGCGCCGCCGCCGAAACGACTCCAACTTGCTCTGCACACAACAAACAACTACGGTCAAGCGTACGTCACTGCTAACACATGTACAAGGGTCGTTACCCTTACTGCTAAGAAAACGAAACTGTTACTGAGGACGTGCGATTGGCTGTGAGACAAGAATATTTATTTGCCCAAAACACGAGTATACACATTTATCATGCGAAATTAGGGTGAAAAGGAGGGTAGCGGACATAATCAAATCGACAAAAAGAACACTAGCGAGCGACAATATGACGCAAATGACGCAATAACATCAAAATCCTGAATCGCAATATTAAAGGTATCCGCGGGTTGAGAACATTCAGAAAAACCCGACAATAACCGTCGGGCAGTAGCCCACCAGACACAACACCCTTCTGATCAGAGGATCATCCCTCTTCAATGGAGTAATGGGGAACTTTACAACCTGCAACGTATACTCTTTACCCAAATTTAAATGTAAAACTGTAGTTAGTAGTTTTCTTCAAAAGTTAACATACGATGAGAATGAACAACTCTTTGCAAAAAAGTCTTACTAACACATGTAAAAACAAATTTGAATTGTTACTTTTTAATCCCTATCATGTGACACAAACGAAATACACAACTAAACCCACACACACACACTCTTACACCCACACCACACATACACCAGCACCACACATTCCCCCACACCACACACACATTGCTTGTTTATATAAATTTTATTAAGTGATAAGCGTTAAAATTATGTCAAACTAAGTTTTTTTTTATGCTTACAAAACTCCTAAAAAGTGCAGTAAATTGTCAATGAACTGTAAGAGGAAGGCGCCTGTGTCTGTAACACAGTTTATACTAGCACAGATACAGTCGTTCACTGTCTCAAATAATGCATATGTTGTACTTCATGTAATGGCGGTTTATTATGTTTTGATTGAGATGGACGAATTGTAAATCTACGGCGATGTGAATGGTCGGTCAGCTTCAATTCCTGCACCAGTTAAACCTTGTAAGGCTTCAAAGCCAAATCCTTACGCAAAATTCGCCATGTGGTGGTTTTGGATAACCCCAATTGTTGAGAACGTCGAGGAATTGACAGATTTGGATCTTCTTCAACACTGTGGCTTACGGCTGCGATATTTTCATTTGAACGACCCGGTCGAACACGCGTTGGTGTTTGTACATTTTGTACTGAGCCTGTCAACTCAAATTTAGCGACCAAATTCTTAATAGCGGTCTCAGAAGGACGATTATGTTGTCCGAAAATATCACGAATTTTACGAAATGTGACTTTAACAGAACCACCATTTTCATAGTGGATTTTAATTATTTTAATTCGATTTTCGAGCGAAATTGAATTCATTGTAAGAATTGACAAAGCTAGAGATGTGTCCCTCACTCATGAGGTGCCTCGTTTGAGGTACTCGTGATCGCAGATTGAAAGAGTTACTCGAATTTCAACATTGTACCACCTCACTCGTTCACGCGTCCTCGTGTGGTCCTCTGTGGCCGGACCACAGTTTAGTACTCAGATGCTATAGTTCGAAATAATACCTACCTAAAGTCTACTTTCATCGGAATATATATATATATTTAGTACCCCAAGAGATATCTTTTTATTTAACAATTTATGTGGTCCGGCCGCCAAGCAGTGCTCTCTGGCCGCGCCACCTCAAATTAAATAGAGTACAATGAACTATTAATAAATCAATATCCCGAAAAAAACTACCTAAAGAGTACCTTGCATACGACAAGTATGGTCCAATAAACCCCTTTAGTTAAAGAGTTATTAGTCGTAGGGTGTGGTCCGGCTGGAAGGTATACTCTGCCGCAAGTCAATTTTGCAATATTTAATATTAACTATCCTTAAATCAATTTATATAATAGTACCTTTTCTCTACTCTTCGTTGATACTTTTTTCTCTCAAGAAACTATTCATTTTGATTAATTAAAAGTATGTGGCGCGGCTAGGGAGGATTACTTTCAGCAAATATAACGAAATATGCTTTGTTTCTTTATGCCGACGAAAACTGCATAATAAGTACTTGATAAAAAGACCTGGACTGCATCTATAAACTTCGATCATAAATAAATTGTATGTCGAATATTAATTTTGTTTTAGACAAAATTTTGTTAAAAGATATTCCTATAGTTATACCGGAAAAATGATGCACAAATACACAATGCAGTCAGAACAACTCCACATCTCAACGAGTATGTTCGTACATGCCACTGAGTGAACAAATTTTGTCTGATAAAGGCATTTCAGCCCTTGAAGAATCGGCTCAAACAATGTTAGAGATTGATTCAGGTGTGCTATGTGTTAAAAGTAATGACGACAGTGTAAAATTTACCGGTAAACAAATTATTAACTACACATTGAATGATTTATTAATATTTGAAATTGATTTAGGCGTTGATTTAAATGACATTCCAGACACTATGACTAGTGATTGAGTATTTACCAAATATTCGCCATTACGTCGCTCACTGCAAGCGTCTGGATGATACTTGGGAAACATATGATGATTTAAGTACCAAAGTTACAAGGACTAAAAACCAGCAAATGAATGTTCTACCAGTTCTAACCAGTAAATTGTATATTACAACTTATTTTTATCAAAATGTTTATTTTTAATTTTGGCCTTGCATTTTAAAGTTGGAAAATAACTTTTTTTCATTGTTATTTCTTGTTTAAATTCAATCTATTGACTTACGCCCGAAATTAATAACCTATCTATCCATGGATTTGCCTACTAGAGATAGAGTTTTGACATATTTTGTATGGAGCTTATGTCAAAATTCTATCTTTAGTAGGCAAATCCATGGATAGATAGGTTATTAATTTCCAGCGTTAGGTTGTTATATAAAAAAACTTTTCCATCATTTACAATACCTTGTATTAACAATTGTTAATATTTAATTATGAAAATATATTTGTTATTCGTATACTTATTGTTTATTTTCAACCAAAATTTTCACTTACTTCGTCAAATCAACTACCTATTCTTAGGTAGATAAACAAAAACCAAAAAAAGCTCCTTTTTCAAAATCATTGTTGGTTATAAAAATAAAAGTTTATAAATGAAGTCCAGGTCTTTTTATCAAGTACTTATTATGCAGTTTTCGTCGGCATAAAGAAACAAAGCATATTTCGTTATATTTGCTGAAAGTAATCCTCCCTAGCCGCGCCACATACTTTAAAGATTAATTAATCAAAATGAATAGTTTCTTGAGAGAAAAAAGTATCAACGAAGAGTAGAGAAAAGGTACTATTATATAAATTGATTTAAGGATAGTTAATATTAAATATTGCAAAATTGACTTGCGGCAGAGTATACCTTCCAGCCGGACCACACCCTACGACTAATAACTCCTTAACTAAAGGGGTTTATTGGACCATACTTGTCGTATGCAAGGTACTCTTTAGGTAGTTTTTTTCGGGATATTGATTTATTAATAGTTCATTGTACTCTATTTAATTTGAGGTGGCGCGGCCAGAGAGCACTGCTTGGCGGCCGGACCACATAAATTGTTAAATAAAAAGATATCTCTTGGGGTACTAAAAATATATATATATTCCGATGAAAGTAGACTTTAGGTAGGTATTATTTCGAACTATAGCATCTGAGTACTAAACTGTGGTCCGGCCACAGAGGACCACACCGCGTCCTCACTTAAAAATTGAAATTGACAATCATTATTGACGCGAGTGCTCGCGAGTGATTATCGAGTGATTGAGTGAGCGAATGAACCGACTTATTTCACAATTGTACAGGATTTATAGAATGAGTGAGGTGAGGTCTCGACATTTTGAAAACACGTAAACATTATGATTTTGGTATGTTCCTAATGAAATAATGATGTTTGACGTCTGTTTGGTAGGATATTATTTAGATTATGAAGAGATACAAAAAATTGTGTGAAGTGAGTTGCAGGGTAAATAAAACCCACGAAGAAAATTAAAAAAACTGAGTGTATTAATTGAGATCAAAGGATAAAAAAGTAAAAACAAATTCGTATGGAACAAACCATCACATATTTGCGTGTAAAAATCGGAATCGAGAGTACTTAAGAGTCGACGCAACCGTCCGCCCCGCTGCCTCGGCTAAATTCGGCTGTGTTCGGCTCGGGTTCGGCTCGTGAGGTGAATACGCTGACGTACGACACCTCGCCTCAAATGAGGGGTACCTCTTGAGGACCTCGCGAGGTAAAATGAGGTACTCCCTCAACCTCACATAAAAATGATGAGTTACCCATCACTAATCTACTACGAATACGTCAAAAAATTAAATGTCAAAACTGTCATGTTGTTGGTGTTGCCCCAATTGAAAAACAAAGTTCTTGTTAAATTCTGTTAATACCAAATATCGAAATAAATAATTAAGATCACAACGTGACAACACCAAGATCAACAGTACGTGTTTAATTCTAATATAACAATTTTATCAATTTTAATCAACTAAGTTAAATCTCAAGCCATTCGGAATTTCACATCATATCCAAATCGAAACAGTTCATCCAAAAAACATCCAGAAAACCACAAAATGCAATATTATATTTATTTTCATCATCAATACATGCGACCGAATTGGCTTTGACAGCTAATGTCAAGTCAAGTCAATAACAAATATGGGGCCGTTCTGGATTCGCATTGGTCAAACTATTTTGATAACTGCGAAGATCTCACTGATGCTCACTCAATCCTGTATTTTGCGGCTGTAGCGGCATGTCGTGTAGCTCGCGTCAATTTTTCTGATGACAGAGCTACATGACCTAAACCAGCCGTACCGGCCTGGCAGTGCAGGATTGAGCGACGTATTGGCGGGCTAGAGCACTCATAAGCAAACTAATCTGCTTCAGGGAGGGCAATACACGCCCTAGAGTGATGCGCTTTGGTAGGAGGGCGTTCTCGGGTACTGATATCAGTCCTCGAGACTACATCTCCCGTGTCACAGAGCGCATCGACTTCCTGAAGCAGAAAGTGTATGCATGGGCAAACCGTATTCGTAGGTATAAGTGGCGGGTAGAACGATATACTCAGAATCGCACTTTCCAAAGAGATGAAAGGTGGGTTTATAGAGTTTGGGAGCGACCGGACCAAGGTGTGGTTGATACGCGCTTGCCGGATGATGACGCCATGACTTCATTCTGGCGCAGTATCTGGTCGGTGCCTGTCAGCCATTCCGAGGGTGAATGGACTCGGCAGGTCGAGCGAGCGTGCGATCCAGTACCAGAAATGGGGGCAATCACTATCAGCCCAAAGACGTAGTTCGTGCAGTCCGTCCGTTGCCTAACTAGAAATCTCCAGGGCCGGATGGGCTGCACAACTTCTGGTCTAAGTAGTTTGTAAGGTCGCACGCTTGCCCTGTTCCAGTCAGCCTTAGAGTCAGGGTAGCTGCCCGAGTTCCTGACAATAGGTATAACCCACCTGCTCCATAAATCGGGTAGTACTGCGGAGCCCAAAAATTATAGATCGATTACCTGTCTTCCGACAGTCTATAAAGTTCTTACATCCATTTTGGTAGCTAAAATTAGCAAACACATTGATGACAACTCTGTCATGTCCGCTTCTCAAAATGGATGTAGGCGCGGGTCCCGCCGTACGAAGCAGCTGCTCCTCATTGATACTGCCATTAGCCAACAGGTTCGCCGTTCCCGAAAGGATCTGTCGTTGTACGTGTTGGATAGACTATAGGAAGGCCTATGACTGAGTGCCACACATATGGCACATGAGGGAGCTAGAGTTGTATAAAGTTGATGCACCTCTGCGCACCTTCCTGATATTGTGTATGGGGGCATTGGAAGACAGTCCTTCGATATCCAGGATATCGGCAAATCCAGAGGAATAGCGAGCCGATAAGGATAGCGCGAGGTATATTTCAGGGCAATAGTTTCGAGTCCACTTTGGTTCTGCTTAGCCTTGAATCTTCTTAGCACGCTGCTGGAGGATTCAGATCTAGGCTGTCGGTTGAGGAGAGGTGGTCAGGTTATATCTCACCTCATTTACATAAATGACCTGAAACCCTTTGCCCCCAACGATTTGCAACTGATGGAGCTACTGAAGGTAACTGAAACTTTCAGTAGCGCCATCAGGATGGAATGTGGTGTGGACAAATGTGCGGTCATGCATATTAAGCGAGGGGAGATTGTGGAATCTGTGGGAACCCAGCTCTCGGATTCCATAAATCTTAGATCCCTCTCAGCAACCGAAACCTACAAGTATTTGGGTATGTTGGAAGCACTGGGTATCAATGTTGCTGACATGAAGCAATCGTTGAAGGAACGCTTCTTTTACCGCCCGAGAAAAGTATTTAATAGTCGTTTTATCAGGAGGAAATAAGGTTCGTGCCTTCAACGGTTGGGTCATGCCGGTTTTGATCTACTCTTTCGCCATACTCAAATGGACACAAACAGAACTAGATGCTCTGGACAGGGCATATCGAATGCATCACCCGCGCGAAGAGCGCGGGTGATGCGTATGTATAATTCTATGGTTATGTATAATTCTATAATTTTTCCTAGAAGCTCACGTGGGGATGCATCGAGATGTGGTGGCGGTGGACAAGGGCCTCAGCCTGCTCTCCTTAGCTAAAGAGAACTGGCGCAAACCTGTTGTGCTTGACACTAACGACCGCAGGGAGGTATGGCAGAGTCAGATCTATCAGCGTCCGTAGCCTGGCTACGCTCCGGGGACCTCTTCGGAGAAACCGAAGGTTTTGTCTATGCAATTATGGATGAAGTTATGATGACGAATAACTACCGGAGATTTATTGTGAAGGACGGCACGGTTGTCATTTATGTCGGGCATGCCACCGTCCGGGCGAATCAATCCTTCACATTATCTCCGGTTGTTCTCGTCTAGCTAACGGAGAGTACTTGCATAGACACAACCTTGTAGCCAGGATTATCCATCAGCAGCTTGCTCTAAAATACTGCCTAGTGGAATCGGAAGTGCTGTACTATAGGTATGTGCTCGACCCAGTTCTCGAAAATGGCAATATTACACTGTACTGGGATCAATCCATCATCACTAACAGGACTATTGTGGCCAACAAGCCTGATATAGTGGTGGCGGATCGACCAGGGTGGCGCGCAACGATTGTTGACATAACTGTCCCACATGACGAGAACCTCTGAAAGCCGAGAAATATAAGCAAATCAAGTAACTTGGCTCGCGAGGTTGTCGACATGTGGGAAGTGCCCTCGACGATCATTGTGCTGATAGTCGTTTCAGCCAATGGTTTAATTGCCGAAAGCCTCGACCAATACCGGAGGAGACTCTCGTTAGGCAATTGGATCAAGGGCTTGATTCAGAAAGCGGTACTCCTGGACACGACTCGTATAGTTAGGAGGTTCCTCTCTCTGGGGCCCTGACCGCCGGTAGCTTGGACCCTGTTCCCGATACCGTTGGGCTACTATTTTTTTATATTTTTAAATGTTTTTTTTTATGTTTTCTTAAGAAATATTTTAAAATGGAAAACAATGTGTAAAAGAAATAAATAAAGGATAAATAATCATAATTATTACTTTTTCAAAACTACCCTTTAAAGGGGATGGAGGGGGTGTACTGGGTAATACGATACGCCTTGGTAGGACTAGTTTTCAGACTTTCGGTCATAGATTTAACTATATTATTTGAATTATTCTTCACAGAGAAGATTAAACCATCATCGTATTCCCCAGCAGTAACTGGGTTGTGGAGGTCAGATAGGCAGTCGCTCCATGTAAAATACTGGTATTATGATTGTTACAAGCTATGAAACGTAATGTAGGATTGCCAGACGGTAAAAATGGTTCAAGAATAATAAACAGTGATCGGAATAGGTAGAGCTAATATACCTAAAGTTTAAGGAACAGAAACGAAAAGTGGGGACTTCCCTACTTCAATTTTTTTTTTTCGAATATTTTTCTTGAAACTCGGAAATGTCTCAAAATCAGTTAAGTACATTTAATAATAATGTTATTTATCAATCAAAACCAATTAAAATAAAATTAGAAAACGTCATAAACAGAAATCCCTATCTAAGCATTAAGAGACATTTGTGACAATATAGAAAAAGGACTTGACCATGAATTTGAATCATTGTCGTACTATAAATATGTACCTATAACTTCAGTTGATGTTGAAAGGTCCTTATCTACCTATAAATGGATTTTAAGTGCAAAAAGAAATCGTTTGAATATGGATAATATGGAAAAACTGCTCATAATTTATTTTAATTCTCCGGAAGAAGATAAATCTAGCGATTACAAAGAAAACTCCTTTCCTGGTGAAAACTGTACCGATTCAAATTAAGGGACAACTTTCAACATCAACGGAAATAATATTCTGAGTCTTAAGATTGGTAACTATCTTAATTATTGAGGTTGATTTCTGTTTACGCTTAGTTCCAATAATTGTACAAAATGAATAAATGGTATGAAAACCTATAAATAGTATTTTTTTACCTTGTTAGTTCTTAACTATTAAAGCTGGTATCAAAATTAAATTAGCTTCCGCACTTACGGCGTTCAAACGAAGATAAGGAGATTACCTTTATTTTATAAACAATAAAAATCGTGCACTTTTTTATTAAACAGAAACAGTAAATAAAATCGATAGTTGACTTACTTTATTAATTTTAGTTTTACTTAAGTAATGTTCCGAAATTCGGAACAATAATTCCGAAAAAAAATAGTCGTAAGGAAGTCTCCACTTTTCGTTTCCGTTCCTTGAACTTTAGGCACATTAGCTCTACCTAATCCGATCACTGATAATAAACATACTAATTGAATGAACAATAAATGCGTATATTTTTCAGTTTTTACAGTTAAATGTCTGGACCGATATTGGTAAAACTGGTAAAAACGGACGAGGTCGCTGACAAAATGCTATTTCCATAATTCTAGTTAACACCACCAACCAATTGTCGTAGTTTAATGAGTTGTCAAAATGATTGTGTATGTGTACGGTGTATGGCAATCGCAACCTGTGACGTCACTACTTTGCCAACTCAACGACTGAACTATTTATTGATTTCAAAGCAACTTAAAAGTTTAATTTTACAGTTAATTGAAGATTAATCGGGTTTTCAGGCCTAAAGTAAATACCTTCTTTTGTCTTGGAATTATTAGTTAATAGTGTCAACAACTCATGTCACTAATGAGCAGTGAATGAGAGGATCATAATGAACTGTTTACACTACTTAGAATTATTTGAGGCTTTCGCGTCGTTGCATCGAAGAAACGTTGTGTTTGCGATGTGGCCGGCCGCTACTGCGCGGTGTCGCTGCTCGTTGCGATGTGGTTAATATCGCCACATGCACTGTTAAATTTGGCGGCAAAACATGAGCCGTGTGACATACAAAACAGTGCCGACCACGTGTTGTTGTGGTGGTGGTGTACTTTTAGTACGAGTGAAACAAGCCTTAAACTTTATTACCTCGAGCAGGCCGATCTTCTCGCTAGCCTGCGCCAGTTGCAACCTGTATAGTTTGATTTCTTCTCTCTGTTTCTCTTCCAAAACATTAACTTCAAGTTTGTGCCTGAAAATTGAATAATAAGCTAAATTATCGCACAGTGGGGTGCACCCACATTTCGCCACTGTTTTGTTCGATTGAGTAGATTATGTAATAGGCGAGACTATTGCCATCCACCGTTCACAAATCCAGACTCCGTGGCCGCTACTGAGATATTCTTGAAGGAAAAACCCAATGACACTTTGCACGATCTGGAAATTGAACCCGGGAGCTCGAGCCAAGAAGTCGAGCTTGCGGCCACTAGATCAACGAGACAGTTCGAACAATCCGATACACATGGTAGGCAGAAATAGGCTACTACGGAAAATTCGCGACAGAAACAGGTGCTTAGGGCTTCAATTTACAAGAAACAACTGGGAATTTGACACCACCAATCAGCTGGCGTTCTCTTGAGCTGTCAAAACGCAAATCCCCCATAGATTTTGTATGGCAATAGCAACTTGTTATGACGCGTATTTGCCAACTCAATGACTATTTATTGGTTTAAAATCCTTATTTCAAAGTTAATTGAATGATTGGAATACAATAGTGTTTTATTCGAAGATAAGTTAATAGTATCACTACTTAATTGAATTGAGAATAACGAGTAATTGATAGCGGGCGGCTGGGAATGAAAGAAAATAACACGTGTTGCGCCGACCAAAGTAATATGGGACAAGGGTTGGAAGATGATGGTGTCAAGTACAGGTGCACGTAGTTCTGTGTACTCACTGGTCGTGTATCCTCGCCAGCTGCTTGTGGAAGGCGTCCTGCAGCGCGCTCTCCCGGGCGCGCGCGTCCGCCTGCATGTCGCCCTCGGCCGCGTCCAGCTGCTGCTGGAACTCCCGCAGCTTGCACAGCACCGCCTCCTCCAACTGCTTCTGATAGTGACCCTTCAGCTCCGTCTTCTGAAGCTCCAAGTGTTTCCGAAGAGTCATCGCCTCAATCTCCAAGTTGTCCTAAATGGTTGACATCGTTAAGCTAAAATTGCGCGTTCCTCATTACAGGTGCTGCCAACTGCTCGTCTATAGCTAGCGGTTCTCGGGGTTCAATTGTTACCACTATCGTGCAATTGACTAAGCAGACAATATCATCCATAATTATTATGTATAGTAGGATCAATAAAGAAAACCGTTTTTTTTTTTAATAGATTAGTGGACGATACTAACGGTATGGTTTGTGTGGTTGATATTTTGAACAACAATAAGTTTGTGCCTTTCATTGGAACATTAAGGTCACTTTTTCTAGTCAAATACAGTTCTCAAAAATGATAGCTTATATCATTGGTAGACCAAGATATTCAAACCCCTTAGAGTCCTCTACGGGGTTTGTCTACCTTTGAGGCATATTTTATGTTTTTCGATAATCTGTCATTCTTAAAACTTGTATCAGCACACATCATACAATAAATCTAGAATCTGTTCACAGACGGCGCCATCAATAAAACCTTGATAGCTTTTATTTCAGAAGCTTTAAAAGGTTTTGTCTTGTTTGTATTGATGCCAGCTATTGTTGATACAGGAATCAAAATAGCGGAAAGTTAGGCGAGCCAGGCGGGGTCTAAACACGCGGGTTTTAATATTTTATCAAACCTCTTTGAAATACTGTATTGTGTGTTGTGTTGTCTCGACATGAATGATGTAACCAAGATTTTGTAAAAATATATTGATTTAAAAGAGTGTCCATGGAGTTTCTTGCCCATTCTTCTCCATAGAGATCTACGCTTTCGAATGGGCAACTACAGTACTTTCACAAGTTATTATGCCCTGTGACAGGGACTGTAGCTTAGTTTCTTTTTTGTTTTGACATTCCAAAGTGTCTGTAATGGTCTAATTGAATAAATACTTTGAGTTGAGTTGTGAGCTAGAATTACATTTACAACTCAGCTCATGTCAGACTTCAGTAGTTTCCGAGGCATGGAGGAAACTCGATATGTAATGGATGGTTACCCATCCACGGCCCGACCTAGGTAAGCGCGGCTTATCCAAAAGTTCGACCTGTGCGGCTGTTATTATTTTAGCCACGAACTCCTCATCATTTATACTAAAATAGACTTACGCATTTTGCCATGAGCTCAGTGGCGTGGCTCTGCTGGTCAGCTAGCTGCCGCTGCAGCAAGTGGTTCCTGGCTCGTTCTTCATTCATCTTCTCTTTGAGCAAGTCTCGCTCCTCCACCGCCAGAGACGCGTCGTCCTCCAACGTCTGAATCTTACCACTCAACTCACTTATCATACGCTTTGCCTCGGAGTGCTCGGATTTTTCCTGAAATTTAAAAATAATTCATATAACAACATCTAATTAAGATGATTTTTCCGTTCTGCAGGTTAATCCTTACTTAATGTTGTAAATTTAAAAGTAACAATGCTGTGTGCATGGCTGTTTGATATCAAGCACCAGTCTCTCACAAAGTTAATTCCATGTTCGTGCTCCACTGTACTCCACTGCATTAAGAACTTGTGTAGAGAAAATAAATTGATAAATTGAAATAAATAAAAACTAATGGAGACAAAATAATGTCGAAACAGCTACATTAATATCAATTACCAATAAAGCTTGCAAGTACCTTTTCCAAAGCATCTTCTAAATTTTTAACACAATCAGTAGACTGTTTATTTAGCCTCATGACTGTTTCACAGTTTTCCTTCAACATTTCTATCTCTTTATTTTTCTTTGTAATGATGTCATCTCTCTCCTCTGCAGAGTTTTGCATTCTCTCTTCAACTTCTTTTTTCTTTGCAGTGAGTTGCTTACACTTCTCTTGGTAATCATGAGCCAGGTCTAAAGCTTTGTACAGTTCTGCTTCAAAGTGACTCGTTTTCTACAAATAATTAATTGAATAGATTATTTTGGTGGACTTGCTACAAAAAAAAAACGAAGTTGTCTCTCGTGTGTGGCCTTTTAGACCCAAACTGCATACTGGATTTTTATGAGGTTATCACCATCATTGAGATATTCGGGATAGTATAATGTTATAATACATATTATGTAACTATGTGACTACGATTTAACACCGAAATCTTGGTATTTTGACATTTCGGCATTGCACCATAGTTTTTTTTTCTATAACAGTGACAAATTAATTAGTAAAGGAATAAAGCAATGTTCTAACAGAACGTGAATATGAGACTATCGCAAGTTCGCGCCAAAGGACATGGCCGAATCCTGCCCTCAGAATCAATTCAGAATGTTAATGTACATTAATTATGATTATATGAAAATTACTTCCAAAATAAATAAAAATTAATCACAACAATTACATTTCTCTAGAATAGGCGAGGAAAATTCCCAAAATAATATGTATGTTAATTGTTTTTTTCCCGTTTTGTTTCATTGCAATCATGGAGGATAAATCAATATAAAGTGCATCCACGTTTGGATACACGCATAAGACAAACACTGTACCTATCTGTAGTACGCCTGAAGGTCAGACTTAAACATAAAATACCCGTGATTGCCAGAATTGTATTGCTAAGGCACCTTTAAAAAGTTAACGGTTTCATGATTAACGTAGACATCACTTTTCAAGCTGCCGCGCGTCTGGATGGCACTCACGTTCCACATTATGAATCAACATAATATTCAAGAGTGTGTATCCAAACGTCCTAGAGTTATTTTCTCGCTGACAACTGTCAAAAGTTCAAAACATATTACTGAACCCACGGTATCGTTTATCGGACTTTCGTTTACGCTTCTAATATTACCTAATATTCTGCTGTGCATATTGTTTGTTTACGATTTAAATTCTGACGCTCACGATGTCAAGGTGCCTGAATTGTAGTGTGGCCACTAATCGAATGCGAAGGCATATTGTAACATATTTGCCACCGCAGTTACAAAATACATTGACGGAATGCTTATCTGTACTAGAGGTATGTATGTACCCACGTAGTAATTATTTTCATATTTTACCAACTTCACCTGAAATTATTATCAGCTGAGTTCCATAATCCGAAAGAGTAGCACAATATAACTATCATGTATTACTTTACTGAGTACAATATTTAATGTTTTTCAGCTTCCCTCAGATAGAGTGATTTGCAATGCATGTTATGTATTGTTAAACCAACGCTCGGCAGAAGGTACACATAGCAGAGCACTGGGCTACCCAATGGTGTGAATTGGTTGTGGATGCTCAGTTATGTATATTACTCAGTGCGATACCACACACTTGAAGAAATCAGTCCATTAATCAATATTTTCTTCTCATGGAATACCCACAATCAGGTTAGTGTGCTGTTGCCTACCTTGCCCTGGCTGCTATAAATTATTATTGTGTTGTGCCCATGATAAAGCAAATTCCTTATAATTAATGAGTCCGCCAATTACATGCCCATGTGCATAATGTGGACGTTATATTGATAGTATTATTGGGTGCTAACCCAGGCAAACAAACCCGCCGCAAACTATTAAACCAATTGAGACTGCGCCCTAATAATTACCAGTTATTATAAATACTTACCACATTTATTAGACTGCCTGAAACATTTCAACCATTTACTTAACAAACATTGTTACAGAATCGTAGGACAAACAGGCAAGCATTTCATCCCTGTTGGATGAGAGCTAATCGGCACTTGGTACTAAATATACATAGACATGTTAAAGAACTACTCGTAAAGGAAAATTAACCTGGATTGTCTGAACCACCTCTAATTCCACCAGTTGCTAATCCTGCTGTCGGACATGAACCACCACCACCTGCACCAGCTGATAATCCTGCTGAAGCACGAAGAATTGACCAAATGAATTATCTGCTTATTAACAAAAGTGCTCCCAATACTTCTAGCCATTGTATTTTAGGGAGTGTAATTAGGCTGGGCCAGGCATCAAGCAAACATAACGGCACCAGCCTCATTCCTTGATAACATTTTGTTCATCTCTGAAGATGAATAGGCTTAAGATTGGATGAAAACATTGAATGTGTCTTGTCTGAGTAATTAATAAATAATAATAATAAATAAATATCGCTAGACATTACACACAGCGCCATCTAGTGCCACATTAAGCAACGAGGCTTGTGTCGTGGACACTAGATAGTTGATATACTACATAGATACTTTTTGTTTGTAAATACATACTTATTATACATATAAACATCCATGACTCGGTAACAAATGTCCATGCTTAATCACACAAACACTTGCTCCTACCGGGATTCGAACCCGGAACCCTATGAACGTAAGGCAGCCTCACTACCGCTGCGCCATTCGGGTCGTAATTGCAATCATGTTTTTCTTAACCTTTTGAACGCCAGAGCATAAACGCACGCGCGTGCCCTCCACGCCAAGCCACAATGTCACCGCATACAAAAAAAATACCTACAAAAAGAATACGGATTCCAAAACTTTATCAATAAACAATATTATTAAAGAGTCGAGAAAAGAGCTTAAATATTTAAGGTTTACAACAAATAAAAACACACAAAAGTAATGATTTAATTGTTTATTTGGTGTTATAGTGCATCGCATTTTTTGTCACATATTTGTGTCGTTGGCGTACAGGGCACGCGCTTGCTTGTCACGTATATGTGACAGTGGCGTTCAAAAGGTTAATACTTCTGTAAAACAAGTAGAAGTAGGTAAATATATTTTATATGCAAATGTATATCCTACCTACATATTTAGATACTTAAATAAAAATTCAAATACCATTTTAGTGTTTTACTACCTATCTAATTATATATGTTTAGTCGCTTAGGGAAGAATCATAATTTTCAGAAATATCTGTTGGCGATTACGAGCTCTTCTTCGCTATCGTGACCTGCTTTGACGACGCGCGACGATTGAAAGGTCTAACCCATGGACATAAAGAATGGAATGAGCATTCGCCTCACAAAACTGACCACTTCTTTCTAGAAAGAGAAAGCGAATACGCGGCCAATACCATGTATCTTTTCTGCAAACCGCCGGCAAGGCAAGGCGTAAAAAAGACAGAACTACTGGCTGCAAATTCGCTTTATCTCTCTCGTACTTTTCGGTCTGTATTCACTGCACAACTGAATACAGAACGCTTATATCTTTTATATATAGGTATTTATATCCATTGATAATAGCATTTCTCGTATTGTTTCGACTCGAAACAATACGAGAGAAATGTGCCTAAACATTTTGAATAGCAATGAAACACTTAAAAAAAATACTATTTCTAGTAAAACTTTTTTTCGTAAAACTTTTTCGTGTAAAACTTTTTGCTATTGACTTTTTTTTCTTTTCTTTGTTGACAATTTGTGTCAATATGGCATATGAAGATTGACATAAGTATTGTCCTGCAAAATGTTTAGGCACATTTTTTGTATCCTATTTATAGTATCTCTCGCCTATTCTCTGATCATAAAACTTAAACTATTTTGAAGACATACCTGTAAGCTTTAATATGACATACTGTATGTCATTGTACATGAAATTTTTTTTTCAGGGCATAGCTCTCCTGAAACGTCGGCCATGTCCTTTCTTACGAACTCACGATCAAACAAGTACAAAAGTCAAGTAGGTGTTGTTATTCATAATGAATAGCTGACAACTGCATTTTATTTGAGAAACAGTTAAATATGTAATCATTTACAATAGCTAGCAAAGCAAAATAAAAATAGCGAAATTAAATAAACCATACCTTTTGAGCGTCATCTGCAACCATTCTAAAGTTCTCTACTTCTCTAACCATCTTGTCCAGTGCCCCTCGGTGCCTTTCCTCTGCCTTGTCCAAGTTGCTGGTGAGTCGTAACCAGGCTTCTCGCAGTTTGCCAATGGCTGCATCTTTTGCACGGTCTACCTTGACAGCCACGGCTAATTTTTCTTGTTGTTCTAAAATCTTTTTTTGCAGCTGTTGTATCATGGATTCACAGTGCTGAGAAAAAAAAATTGTACATCAAACATCTTTGAATATGATGTTTACATCCTACAATATTTACATAGTGAACTTACCTCTCTTTTAAGTCTTTCTTCTTCCAGCTTCACGCTGTCCATTCTTTCAGCACGATCACCCCTCTCCCCCCAGAGTTCACTCAAACTCAACAGTTCTGTGTCTATGGATTCTACATATTTATTCTGCAATGAGCCGAGCTTTACACTGTCCTTATTTTCATGGTTATAAGGTCTCAATTGCGGCATCTTGAACTCTTCCTTCTTAGGTGACGAGTAGCTGTCTGTCATGGAACCCTGAGTGTTTCTACTGTAGCTCTGAGACTTGTACTGCTCCAAAACTTTTGATGCCCTGTCATATATTTTATTTGATGAGGGCCTGAACGTGTCCAAGTAGCTCGTCTGTGGCCTTTTAGGAGTAGATGTTGGTTGCACATCTTTATCTGAGAAGTTTAGCTTTCTAATACTTGGACTGCGGGTGCCCTGTTTAGATTGTTCTTGTGACACAGTAGAAGTGCTTTCAACATGACTAACACCAGGTTCCTCATTGTGACTCTTGCAATTCATGGAAGGAAAATACTTTTCTGCTTTGGAGGTAGCAGTATTATTTTTGACTAAATAAATGTATTTATCTAGTATATGACCTGGCACAACGCGACCACTGGGCAGTTTTACTTCCTCTATATTGCTTGTTGAGTCTAGTTTTTGTGAAATATAATCTCCTGTAGCCTTTATTACATTTTCTGAACTTATTGCTGGCTCTTGATCTTTGTATTTTGTGTCGGGGCTTTCATAGTTTTCTACTTTTGTAAGAAATTCATCTATTTCATGTAAAAGCAATTTGTCATTTTTTTTACTAGGTGTTGAAACTATACTGCTAATGTCACCATCCATACTTTGAATATCATTTATAACTTCAGTAGGTTTAAGGTAAAAAGTTTCAATTTCATCTAATTTTAAAGGCGGGACGTTTCTTCCACGCGTGCTGGCAGAATCTAAGCTAGTCAGAGACAAATCACGACTTCTTAACTTCCTAGCTGATTTCCTTTTACGCCTGCGTGGGAATGTATAACACTTGCGATCTACACTTCGGCTATCAATGCTGTCGGTGGTATCCCAAGTTTTAGGCCTCCTTACAGTGCCAAGACTAGACGCATCACTGTTCAACTCTAAACTTTCTAACCTCGACTCCAATGTGTGAACTTGATTTACCAATTTTCCGAGTACTTGCGCAGTGCAGGATTTAGGCTTATGTACAACAGTCCTGGAAGATTCCAGCAAAGAATCCTCTTCAGAACCAGAACTTTGCACCAAAAAGAAATTTGGTGGTATCAGCAAGAGAACATCAGTGTCATCCGTCTCACTCATCACAACAAACAAAATGCTTTGCCTTTAAACAATCACGGGCCATTATTTGATTCACACAATAAATATTATCTAGACAACTTTGTAAAGATAGAGCTAGACGACATAAATGTAAATCTACACTCGCTAGTTTCCGTTTGTTTATTGTTTGCGTACTTTGCGTTGTGGCCCCACAGACTATGATGCAGGGGGGGGACAGATGCCTTGAAGTGACATTTCGTAAAGATGGTAGTGCCATCTGTTACTCGGCCCCATAATAATTTCCACATTAGTTCTCAATTCCTTTCTAGATGTCGCTGCGTTGTCTTATGATAGTAATTGAAAAAAAAACAATAAAATAAATTGGTATTACTTTGTTTAAGTAAATATTGAAGACTAATAATCAACACAAAATTGAAGTAAATATTAAATATGGGATAACAACACTCTGAACTACCTTTCAGTGTGGTATGTAATAAAAAAAATACCGCAAGCAAGGTAAAATTAAACTCAAATCAGAATTACAAATTGGCATCGAATAACGGCTACGTTAGTAATAAGTAATAGTTTTAAGTTTTTCTTTTTGATATAAATTCGATATTATCATTAAAAAAAAAACAAATTAAATTAAACCTTTAAAAAAATATTGCATGATCAATTAATTCTGATTCAATTCCAATTCAAGTATTTTATCTGGTAACACTCTTTAATTAATGTCAAAATCAGTTGGTAAATATTGTTTTTGTCAAAAATGTCACAAAATGGCGATGGCGGTTACTTCTTGCGAGCGCGCATGATTTTAGTTTTCCGTCTATTTTGTATATTTTGGTTGTTAAATGTCCAGCGGTTAGTGCGTTGAGTCGAGTCTTGTATTCCTCCGTCTCTCTCTTGTGAATTTACTTCTGAAATTCTTCATATTTTGGTGATAGAGACACTTCTTGTGAACATTGTGAGATTTGTGTTTTTGAAACATAAACATTATAAAAATAAAAAGTGATTAATACATAATATTTAAACATTTGTTTTATTTTATCTTCCTTTTATTAAATAATTACTCTTAGTAAATCGATTCTACCTATTTTTCTTGGCGTAAAATTAATTATCGACCCTATAATAGGTACACTGCTTAAATTAGTTTGTTAATTTGTAAGTAAATTATGTTGTAGCGGGTATATTGCTACAATATATTATACTTACAAATTAACAAACTAATTTAAGTAGTGTTCCTATTGTAGGGTCGGTCGTAATATAGGCAAGGAATAATTTCCGGGGCCAATGTCCAGATGTCGCTGGCGTTCAAACAGGTTTGCTCTAAATTGCCTAGAGAGGGCTCTCTTTTCCCATTATATATTACTTTACTCTTTGCTATGATGGATGTCAGTGGTCATGATTGTTATGACATTAATGTCATTAAATTGTTTTTTTTTTTTTTTATATTTACCCCGAAAGGAAGGCTATAGTCTTTTGACCATACTGCCTGGTCTTACGTCTTTAATTTCTTGCGTGTTAAGTTTTATACAATAATGTCTTTCGTATTTATTATCATAGTTTTTTAGTTTTGTTATTTTGTCTTTCGTAATAAATACAATATAGTTTTGTCTTATCCATTTCTATCTTTTGTCAAATCCGATATTTTATTCTCATATTTTGTCAAGGTTTGTCAAGTCAAGTTTTAACATGACTTGAACAATCGTCACAGACCTTACATAGTCTAATGCCCGGTTCCTATATTTAACGAATCGTCGTTGTATACGAACTACTATCCGTTTTTCGAGTACCGACTACGAGTCGTAATTACCGTTCCACAATTTACTTTCTCTAACTGCTTTCGACGAACGTCCGTTGGTCATTGAAATACCGAGTCCCTCTTCACTCACAGATGTGCGTTTCGTTATACGCAAAATTGAAATTTAAAATAACACAAATTTCAAGATAAAATAAGTTAGGTTTACATACAAATTAATCTTTTAGTTTTATAAGATTGTGTAACTAACCATACCATCGCAGGCATCTGCGTGATACACTGAGGTATTACTACTACGCGTGATATATTTTTTTCTTTACCAATCACAATTGAACGCTGCTTACATTAGTAGGAATGGAACGTTATAACAGTTCAGCGCGCGCTTGACACTGACATTTGATATCCGTCAAACAAATGTCCCTCAAATCAATGCTTCTAAGGTGGAACCACCAGGGTAGCCCGCGACATTCAAATTTTCTGCATTGCTTCTGCATCTTTCTTTATACTTTACGCTGATAATACGATACCTGTTTGCTGTAACCAAATATTAAATAGTAATAGTTTTGTAAGTAGGAAGTTTAGTACAACAGTACAGCTCCAGTAGTGTTGTTGTACTATAAGCGTCTTCGTTTAAATTAAAATAGAAGTCATTGTTTGAAATGGATATTACGCCGGTGAGTACCTACAGATAACATCTATTTGCTCTATTTCTACAAAGTTGTACGGTTTTGCTTCGGTAAAGCTTCTTTCAGGGATATTTCTGTTATAGAAAACAAAGAAGGCTATGAGCAAGGATGAGGATTCCCTACTTGTGGATCTGATACAAAGCCACGCAATAATAACAACTAAAGAGACCAATGCTGCCACAAACAAACTTAAAGAGGAATCTTGGACTTCTTTGACCAACATTATCTGGCTTGTGCATAATTATGTAGTTGCATTAAAATAAGTTCACTCATAATGAAAAATAAAATCTTGGAAGTTTGTATGGAATGCATCCACATGAAAACACGTTTTTTTTTTAATTAATTAAAACCTGTGCATTATAGAATGTAAATATTTGTAATAGCGAAACCTAATCTGAGCTTTCTTTATTACAGCCAAAAAGTTTAAAACGAACCAGGATGATGGACGGCTCCAACGTAATTTGGCAATTGCAAAATACTATGATAAAAAGACAGAAAAATTAGACATAGAGCTTAAGATATTAAAATTGGAGTTAGCTAATAAGGAAAATAATTGTAATAATAATATTTAAATGGTATGAAGTATTGATATTGGTGGTTTAATTGGATATTTGTGCCATATTAGGCTAAGTTTCTTACAGTTGTTGTAAAATAAAACATAGTTTATAAATTAATTGTTCATTTTATTACTTTTCGTTAAATTTTTCAGAGAACTAATACTTAGCAGTTCATTATTGCTCCTACTCTTGATATCACCATCCATTAGTGTAAACTGAAAAATATAAAGAACTTTGATGTAGTGATATTAAATAAAAAAGGAAAAGGCCTCTGGTAGTACATGTACTACCTATACATCATTGGATGATAATGTAGTTACGTAGGTACACCATCATTCAATTGAAGTAATACTCACTTATTAAAATATTCTGCAATCAATATGTCTCTTTCCATAGAGTTATTCATTTCATCTGCATTATTGACTACAGGCACTGCCTCTGTATTAGGTATTTCTCCTCTGATGTATCTCTGGAGGTACATCTACTAAACTCTTTGAACGACAAATGTTATGGAGCACTGCTGTAGCTAAATCTCTTTCTTTATATTCTATCACGCCTATAATCTTCTTCTGAATCAGTCTCACTGGAGTTTGATATAATATCGAACACTTTTCTATCACTATCTAAACTCGACATTTCAAAATGCAAAAGCGAAAACAGTGAAATACTTTAAAAATTCTACTATAACCGACCGAAATTGGCAGGTAACCAAATGACATTACGAATAGTCATCTTGACAGTCTACGAACGTTTAAAATATTTATAGGAACACCATAAACTGCCATCTCCATACAATACGCTTACCGGTACCCTCCCATCCGTTAGCAGCAAGCCGTCAGTAAGTTGCACGACGAGACGTTTTTTATAGGAACGGTTTTAGCTTACGCCTCGTATATAAAACTACTATTCGTAACTAAAACGGATCGTTTTTAAATTATAGGAACCGGGCATAAGTCACAGACAGATTACTAATACTTTGTTTATTTGACAACCGTCAAATTCTAGCTATCTCCTCGTAAAACAAAATATAACCTACAAAATGCTATATATTTACAACGTAGAGTTACAATAAAAAAAGCCATAAATAAAATTTATACAGTTTAAAAATACGAAATGTAACTTATATGTCATTTACAGTCTCTATTATAAATTTGTACAAATATATATAAGTTGAGGCATTCCTAAGTAGCTCCTGAATGCAATGCGGGACCAAATCAGGTTTTTTATAAATTTTTAGAAGCTCATCCGACAACACAAGGCGCTGAATGTTGAAAGACGAACACTCAAAGAAGATATGATGTAGAGATTGAACTTTTTGTGATTGACAATACTCACAATAAGGAGAATCAACCATTTTAAGACGATGAAGATGATAATTTAAACGACAATGACCAAAACGCATACGACAAATAAATGAATAAAATTTCCTATTCATAAAATTGTTATTCCTGCTAAACCAAGGTATGGAGTTTATTTGTACATCAAAAGCGGCAAACCAAGTGCCTTTATTTTCTATCTGTGTGTACTGGTATGAATGTCTCCCCCACGCTTGACACATACGCTGTCTTAGAAGACAAACAGCATCTGTATGTGGTATGGAAACACTCATATCAGCATCAGAATTTGGAATCAATTCATCTAGATCAACAATTTTCTTGGCCAAGTAATCTGCCTTTTCATTTCCTACAACGCCAATGTGTGAAGGCACCCATACAAAACTAACTACAATATTGGAATGAGACAGTTCAATCCATAACTTTTTTATCATATAGATTATGTAGTTAGTGTCAGCATGAAGTTTATTATAAGCCAGATTTTTCAGAACACTCATGCTATCACTTACCACAACCCACTTGCTGAAACCTGAATTGAAATTTTTTATATGTTTCAGAGCACTCAAAATAGCCACAGCTTCTGCTGTAAAAATACTAGCATTTTTATCAATTTTTCTACCAAGACCTACATTTGAGGTTGGCTCATAAATAGCAAAAGACACTGCTTTATCATTTTTGGAACCATCACTGTACACAAATTTATGATCTGACCACTCTGACAACATTGAATTAACTTCCTCTTTTGATGACAGCTCCTTTTTACTTTTTATAATTATATTTATATCTGGAAATTTAGCAATAAAAGCTCCTTGATAACAAGACAGAGTATGTTTTGATTGATAAATGTTTATATTTTTAATAAAATCTATAAAACTATGAAGATCCTGTAGCATATAGAATGATTTTATACCTAAACTAGGATTGGAATGCAACAAATTGACTAATGCCCGGTTCCTATATTTAACGAATCGTCGTTGTATACGAACTACTATCCGTTTTTCGAGTACCGACTACGAGTCGTAAATACCGTTCCACAATTTACTTTCTCTAACTGCTTTCGACGAACGTCCGTTGGTCATTGAAATACCAAGCCCTCTTCACTCACAGATGTGCGTTTCGTTATAAGCAAAATTGAAATTTAAAATAACACAAATTTCAAGATAAAATAAGTTAGGTTTACATACAAATTAATCTTTTAGTTTTATAAGATTGTGTAACTAACCATACCATCGCAGGCATCTGCGTGATACACTGAGGTATTACTACTACGCGTGATATATTTTTTTTCTTTACCAATCACAATTGAACGCTGCTTACATTAGTAGGAACGGAATGTTATAACAGTTCAGCGCGCGCTTGACACTGACATTTGATATCCGTCAAACAAATTTCCCTCAAATCAATGCTTCTAAGGTGGAAGCGCCAGGGTAGCCCGCGACATTCAAATTTTCTGCATTGCTTCTGCATCTTTCTTTATTCTTTACGCTGATAATACGATACCTGTTTGCTGTAACCAAATATTAAATAGTAATAGTTTTGTAAGTAGGAAGTTTAGTACAACAGTACAGCTCCAGTAGTGTTGTTGTACTATAAACGTCTTCGTTTAAATTAAAATAGAAGTCATTGTTTGAAATGGATATTACGCCGGTGAGTACCTACAGATAACATCTATTTGATCTATTTCTACAAAGTTGTACGTTTTTGCTTCGGTAAAGCTTCTTTCAGGGATATTTCTGTTACAGAAAACAAAGAAGGCTATGAGCAAGGATGAGGTTTCCCTACTTGTGGATCTGATACAAAGCCACGCAATAATAACAATTAAAGAGACCAATGCTGCCACAAACAAACTTAAAGAGGAATCATGGACTTCTTTGACCAACATTATCTGGCTTGTGCATATGTAGTTGCATTAAAATAAGTTCACTCATAATGAAAAATAAAATCTTGGAAGTTTGTATGGAATGCATCCACATGAAAACACGTTTTTTTTTTAATTAATTAAAACCTGTGCATTATTGAATGTAAATATTTGTAATAGCGAAACCTAATCTGAGCTTTCTTTATTACAGCCAAAAAGTTTAAAACGAACCAGGATGATGGACGGCTTCAACGTAATTTGGCAATTGCAAAATACTATGATAAAAAGACAGAAAAATTAGACATAGAGCTTAAGATATTAAAATTGGAGTTAGCTTATAAGGAAAATAATTGTAATAATAATATTTAAATGGTATGAAGTATTGATGTTGGTGGTTTAATTGGATATTTGTGCCATATTAGGCTAAGTTTCTTACAGTTGTTGTAAAATAAAACATAGTTTATAAATTAATTGTTCATTTTTTATTACTTTTCGTTAAATTTTTCAGAGAACTAATACTTAGCAGTTCATTATTGCTCCTACTCTTGATATCACCATCCATTAGTGTAAACTGAAAAATATAAAGAACTTTGATGTAGTGATATTAAATAAAAAAGGAAAAGGCCTCTGGTAGTACATGTACTACCTATACATCATTGGATGATAAGGTAGTTACGTAGGTACACCATCATTCAATTGAAGTAATACTCACTTATTAAAATATTCTGCAATCAATATGTCTCTTTCCATAGAATTATTCATTTCATCTGCATTTTTGACTACAGGCACTGCCTCTGTATTAGGTATTTCTCCTCTGATGTATCTCTGGAGGTACATCTACTAAACTCTTTGAACGACAAATGTTATGGAGCACTGCTGTAGCTAAATCTCTTTCTTTATATTCTATCACGCCTATAATCTTCTTCTGAATCAGTCTCTCTGGAGTTTGATATAATATCGAACACTTCTCTATCACTATCTGAACTCGACATTTCAAAATGCAAAAGTGAAAACAGTGAAATACTTTAAAAATTCTACTCTAACCGACCGAAATTGGCAGGTAACCAAATGACATTACGAATAGTCATCTTGACAGTCTACGAACGTTTAAAATATTTATAGGAACACCATAAACTGTCATCTCCATACAATACGCTTACCGGTACCCTCCCATCCGTTAGTAGCAAGCCGTCAGTAAGTTGCAAGACGAGACGTTTTTTATAGGAACGGTTTTAGCTTACGCCTCGTATATAAAACTACCATTCGTAACTAAAACGGATCGTTTTTATATTATAGGAACCGGGCATTAGAGACTATTATTGGATACACTAAAAAGTTTTAAAATAAATCTTTCTTTCAAGTAATTGAAACGAATCCTTAATGGTGGAACATTACATTCAATCTGCATTGCATTTATAGGAGTACTCCTGAATGCCCCAGTGATAACACGCAGACATTTGTTTTGCAGTATATCTAAACTATTTACAATTTTGGTGTCTGCAGCGAAACAATAAAAACCATATTCAAAGTGACTACGAACTAAAGATTTGTACAACATTAGCAAAATTTTTGGGTCTGCACCCCAGTGTGAACCAGCCAAAGATTTCAATATGTTATATGCTTTGATTGCTTTATTAGTTATGTGCTTAATATAATTGTTCCAGGTTAAGTTACGAGAAAAAAGAATCCCTAAAAATTTGACTTCGTGTGATATGGGCAATGTGCTATTGTTATATTGCACAGAGGGCATATTATAGTAATGTTTACCAAACAAAACCACTTTGGACTTGGATGGATTAACATTAAGATCAAGGTAAGAGAAATATTTGTACAGATTTGACAAGGCATCATTAACTATTTGGACAACCTGTGATAAATTGGTTCCAGATGTGTAAACAACTAAATCGTCTGCAAATTGTAAATTTTTGACCTGAGACCCTAAAATTAAGTTCAATCTACGTATATACAATATAAATAATAAAGGTGATAATATACCTCCTTGACAAACTCCTTTTGATGCATGTCTAGGACCATAGAGATGATTATTAAATTTAACAAATACTTCTCTATTGCTTAGAAAATTTCTAATCCAGACTATAATTTTTCCAGGGATCCCTATTTGTAATAGTTCCTGGCATAAAACATCTATATTTACACTATTAAAAGCCCCAGCAACATCAAAGAAAACTCCTACCAAATTATTATTGACTGTTAAAGAGGAATGTATATCAAACTGCAATTGACAGACACTTTCCCTAGCAGACCGATTTCTACGAAAACCGAATTGATTGGAAGGTAAAATATGATTTTTTTCAACATAAAACTCTAAACGCTGTTTCAACAATGAGAGGTTTTCTTTTTGAGTATAAAAAAAAAACATAGTTTCCAAGAACTCTCTAGATGGCGTTGAACTGACAACGTTACTACGAGCCAAAGCCAAAACGCTTGAAAAAAAACAACATTGAGGCACTTCAAATACGCTCGTTGACTGACACATTCGTTTATAATCACAGAGTACATTATACTATATTGATTTATTTTACAGTTATTATCGGCAGTGGATGGAGCGAAATAAAACGGCTTGGAGAAGGAATAAACGTTGTTTAATTTTATTATTAGGCACAGTACAAAAAAATGGACACACCGCCTTGACCGGCGTTGGAAGAAGGAAGGAGTTGCCATACTCGAAATTTAATTATTAAAATATAAATGTTGCCACTTTATTACAATATTTAACACACCCCCTCAACATTATATTTTAATTCCCAGACAACCCTTTAATTTAACAATTCAAAACATTTATTCTTAACACCCCCTTAAGAAAAATTCTGAGATGCTTCCCCTTAAACTTCTAAACAAATATGCAGAGCCCTTAAATCTAGAAATACCTAACAACCTTTACATACACAAGATACCTTAAACAATGTTATAAACTCAACACTATGTACGTGCCTACTTGCTTTAACAAACTTATGACAATATCATATCTCTAAGTTTAACAAAAAGTATTTTCCCCAAAGGTTTGGTAAACAAATCAGCTATATTGTTATTACTACAAACAAACTTTATTTTAACTGAACCTGTTGATACATTTTCCACAATATACTGATATTTTATATCTATATGTTTTAACCTTTTGTTACTGTCATTGTTTTTTGCTATATTAATCACACTTTGGTTGTCTTCAAGTATTTCAAAATCAACATTATTATATCCAAAATCTTTGAGTAACATTTTTAAAAAAGAACCTTCCATAATACTCATGCTAAGAGCTACATATTCAGCTTCACAAGACGATAATGATACACAAGACTGTTTCTTGCTGTACCAAGAAACTGGACAGTTAAAAATATAAAAAATTTGACCAGATGTTGACTTCCGGTCTGCAACATCACCGGCCCAGTCTGCATCACTATAGCCTTGCAGTTTACATACATTTCTACTTTCCTCATATTTATATATTAGAGACAAATCTATAGTACCCTTTATGTATCTTAATATCCTCTTTAAACATTTAAATAAAGCTACACTAGCACAGTGCACATATCTACTAAGAAATCCTACTGCTACACATAAATCTGGTCTAGTGCAAGTAGCATACAAAAGACTGCCAACTAAACTTCTACAGGCTTTTTCTATTTCAAAATTTTCACTTTTATCTTTCTGTAACAATTCAAAATTTAAATTCTGTTCTATTGGAGTAGATACAGTTTTACAATTTGACATCTGATATAAATCTAACAACTTTAACAAATATCTTTTCTGATTTATTATAGTTACACAATTAACAAGATCCTGTTTAATATTTATTCCTAGATAATTACTGGCTAGACCCAAATCTTTCATTTTAAAGTTTTTACATATGGAACTTTTAAAGTCACTTACTTGGTTTTTATTACTACCAAAATACAACAGATCATCTACAAATAATAACACATAAATGTAGTCATTTCCTATTTGTTTGAAATATAAACATGGGTCATTCTTTGATCTTAGAAAATTTTCATTCAACATAAAATTATTAAACTTTTCATTCCAGTATTTAGGAGATTTTTTAAGACCATAGATTGACTTCTTTAGTTTACATACCTTATTACTAGGTAATCTCATATAAACTGTCTCATTGATGTCTCCATAAAGAAATGCTCCCGTGACATCCATTTGATACACTGGCTGCCTTTTCTGGGTAGCTACAGCCATCATAGCTTTGAAGGTTGTTAACTTGGCGACAGGTGAGTATGTTTGATTGTCGCAGTTCTTCTGTTCAAATCCTCTGGCTACTAAGCGAGCTTTATACAGAGATTTTCCTTCTGCCTCCTTGATTTTAAATACCCACTTGCTACTCACTATGTTTTCTCTATCAGGAACTTCTGTCACCTCCTCCCAGGTATTATTTTCCTCCAGTGTCTTCAACTCTTTATTTATGGCTTCCTCCCATTTAGTTTTATCTGGTCTTTTCATAGCTTCTTGGTAGGAAACAGGTTCATCACAGCAGTAGCTCAGGAACATGTTTTCGTCTTCTTGTACATAGTCTTTCAACCAGCTTGGCTTTTTCCTTACTCTTCTGGATCTTTCTGTTGCCTCTTCTGTCTGTCCTGAAGTTTCCTGTGAGTTTTCCTGTTCTTCTTCTATTTCTTCCTCTACCTCTTCTTCTAGTATTGATTCCTCATGAAAAGAATGAATGGAATCCTGTTCATTTTCACTTTCTATTGTTTCAGGGTTTTCAATATCCTCATACTGGCTTTCTTCTTCCTCTGAAACTTGTTCTGTCTCTTCTTGAGTGTCAGAAACTATGTGATACTCCTTTTCTTGTCTTCTGTCTCTATCTTTGTTTTCTATAGACTGTTTTATAAATACTATGTCTCTTTTGATGTCTACTTTGTCTTCCTCTGGAAAATATATTCTGTATCCTTTTGTATTTTCTCCATATCCTATGAAATAGCCTAATTCAGCCTTGCTATCAAACTTTAACCGTTTTTGATCAGGAATATGTACAGATACTTGACTACCGAAGACTTGAGGGCCGTTGACATCAAAATCTTTGTTCCACCAAAGTTGATATGGTGTTTTGTCTTTCACACGACTAGGACCTGTTCTGTTAATTATGTAGACAGCGGTGTTGAGAGCTTCAGCCCACATATTTTTGTTTAGGCCGCTCTCCAGAAGCATAGTTCGTGCCGACTCAACCACCGTCCTCATCTCACGCTCTACACAACCATTCTGTTGTGAAGTATATGTTACACTTCTTTGGTGTTGTATCCCATGTGATTTCAGCAAGTTTTCCATTTCTTTACCGATAAATTCCTTTGCATTATCACTTCTTATGTATTTCACTATGTGACCAGGATTAACTTTTATTTCTTTCAGATACTGTTTTAAATATTCTACAGACTGACCTTTATTCTTCAGAAAATACACCTTTCTAAATTTGGAATAATCATCCTTGATGAGCAGAAAGAACCTTGCCCCTCCTAGTGAAGTTTGTTCTACTGGACCTCCAATGTCAATATGGATAACCTCTCCTGGTTTCGTTGCCCTATGGGTACTGGATGGGAAGGGAAACTTATGTTGTTTTCCTTTCAAACATGGCAAACAGGTTTCTTCTTCACTATTTTCGAACTTAATGTCTTGCTTCATCAAGATGCTTTTCACTTGGTTTATGTCTTGGTGACCTAGTTTGGCATGCCATTCCCTCAGATTTGACATTACTTTTCCAACCATGGCATTATTCTCATACTGTCTGAATAACATTGTGTACATTTTACCATTTCTCTGGGCTACCGCACACACACTGTTGTTTTTGATAAACTGGCACTCGTTAGCAGTCGACTCCAGTTTGTAACCTTTATCCAGAGCAGCACTCATGGAAAATAAGTTTGCCTTGAGGCTTGGCACATGTAACACACTGCCTATTGATGTTTTAATCCAATTTACACCATCATATGCCTCTAGGTTAATGTCACCATAACCTAATGCTTTTATTATTGTCCCATCCCCAATAACAATGTCTTTAGGCACTAATAACTTTTTATAGTTTATGAAACTGTCCACTGTAAAGCACATATGCTCAGAAGCACCACTATCTAAGAACCACTCATTATATTTACTTTTTGACATAAGTCCACACACCACTGACATGACAAATGCGTTTTGTTTTTTATCTTCACTTTGTTGTTTATTGTCTTTGTTATACCAACACTTTTCTTTTGTATGTCCTCGCTTTTTACATTGCTTACAAAATAGGATGTTTTCAGTTTTATCACTTTTGTGCTTCTTTACCTTACAGTCCTTTTTATAATGCCCCACTTTACCGCAGTTAAAGCATTTTCTTGAGTTTGTGTTCGTTTTGAACGCTGTGGAACTACTGTTTTCACTGTTTTGGTACAGTTTGTTTCTTTGTTCTTCTATGATGAGCCTGGCTGTCAACTCCGAAAGATTTCGCTTTTCTAATGGCACAGAGTCCCATGCAGAGACGAAGTGTCTGAACTTTTCACCTAGCGAACTTATGATTTTTGTAACAATCATGTTTTCGGCAACTTCGCCCTTTGCTTGCCTTATTTGAGTCACAATGGCTTCTATTTTAGCTATGAACGTAGATACATCTTCCGAACTGTTAAGTTTCTCTTCGAAGAAGCGCTGCTGTAATATGTGGAGTGACATATCAGATTTTTGTTCATAAACTGTATTTAATTTGTCCCACATTTCTTTGGCTGTTTCGCAATTTTGAACATGCAGCATAGCCGTGTTACCCAGTCTTGCTACGATGATTCCTTGGGCTTTTGCATCTAACCTCTTCCATGTGGTTAATTTTTCATCTTCATTTTCAGGGCATTTTGATGAGCCATCCACCAAGTCAAAGACATTTACCGCCTTCAATATGACTTTTACTTGAAATTTCCATGTATGCCAATTACCGACATCTTCTAATAACATGCGATTATTTGAAGCTCCAAAAATATAGCCCTCGCCGTCCATCTTGTTCCGCCTTTGCCTCTGCTTGACCGCAGGACCACGCGCCGCTTTACCACAGCTTTTAAGTCAATATTCCTTTATTTCGCTCCGGATGCCTGGGCCCATAACCTTTTACAGTTATTATCGGCAGTGGATGGAGCGAAATAAAACGGCTTGGAGAAGGAATAAACGTTGTTTAATTTTATTATTAGGCACAGTACAAAAAAATGGACACACCGCCTTGACCGGCGTTGGAAGAAGGAAGGAGTTGCCATACTCGAAATTTAATTATTAAAATATAAATGTTGCCACTTTATTACAATATTTAACAATTTATAATTAAAATTACATCTAAGTGAAATGATGTGACGTTCTGTTCCTTGCAGTAACTTAGCAAGTTCAGCGCCATCTATCCAGCGACTAGGGAAGAGTTTAAAAATAAAATCCCTCATTGCTCAAATAGTTTACCAACACAAGAAGTAAGTGCTATGGGACGATAAGAATCCGGACATAATTTGGGTTTTTCAGGTTTTAAAATTGGTACAAGGCAATCCACTTTCCAGTCTTGAGGTATAATATTATTTTCCCATAACAAATTCAAGACTTTTAAGAACGTTTTTAAACCAGTAATGCTAAGTTTTTTAAAAAATATGTATGGCATTCTATCAAGACCATGAGAAGTGTCTCTTCGGGAGGAGATGGCAGATGATAATTCACTGATTGTAAAAGAATTAATTAGAAAATTATGGCAGGTGTTAGTACTATTATTAGACAAAGTACTTGGAGCGTGTGACACAAAATCTGGAGTGTATTTCTTCAAAAAATCGAAAATCCATGCATCATTTTCATGGTTATTGGAAATAAACGTTTTGTTATATTTGCGCATAAATTTCCATATGAAAGATATTGGCGTGCATCTGTTAAAAGTTTCACATAAAGACAACCAACTTTTTCGACGTTCTGTTTTAATAATTAATTTTTTTACTGCTCGAAGTCTTTTAAATTGTAAATAAGTTTCTTCTGATGGATTATTTTTAAAATTTATGTAAGCTGTTTTAAAATTTGTTACAGCATCTGAACACTTTTGGTTCCACCAAGGAAGGGAAGGTCTTCTAATCCTATTTGTACAACATTGATTGCTGGTATTTTTATTGACATTACAATTTGAAATGGAATTAGCAGCAGCTGTACGTAAAATTGTACAAAAATGATGATACAAATCGAGAGGACACATATTAACTGTTTTAAAATCAACTAACAATTCATCCACAATATTACTATACATTTGCCAATCTACCATTTTGTAATTTGGGTAGATGGGCATATGTACAGCATTAGAACAATTTCTACAAGAATAATTATTTTGACAATTATTAACCACAATTTTTATAATTGCAGGGATGTGATAACTACTACCGAGTGGACTATCATGTATCTGCCATTCACAATTAAGTGCTAATGATGACGAAACCAAGGACAAATCCAGCGCATTAGGACGCCATGTTAGAGAGCCAACTGTTGTTGCCTGACCATTATTAAGCAGAATTAAATTATTTTCATCAATGACCTCTAAGATATTTCGACCACGTGAAGAGTCAGAACAACAACCCCAAGAAGTGTGATGAGCATTAAAGTCCCCAGCAAATATAAAGGGACCAGGAATAGACTTAACCAATGAATCAAAATTATCTTTATTGAAAGCTGGATTAGAATTTAATGGACTATAGAAACTGACTATACTTATCTCCTTATTATTAACATTAATTTTCACACAAATGTTTTGTAAAGAATTGTCAAAATAGGTGTTAATTTTGGTATAAATAATACTTTTATGAATTATGATGGCAACTCCATTGTGTTTGTTACCACAATCATTTCTTTCAATATTGTAGTTTTTAATTTTAAAATCTTGTTCAGGTTTAAACCATGTTTCACTGATAATTGCAATGTGAATATTGTGTGTATAGAGGAAATTAATAAATAAATGTTTGTTGCTATTAAGACTTTGTGCATTCCATTGCATTATATTTAGATTTGATAAATCCATTAAGTGGATGAAGGAATTTTGTTACTTAAAGTTGTTTTTAGAACCTCTTTAATTGAGGATGAGTTTATAGGGACATCTTTATTACTAATAATTTTTGTAATTGTTTCTACTAATATATTTATAAATTTATCCGATTTCATTAAATTATTAATTTGTACATCTAAATATTTTGAAGATAAAGCTGGAAATGAATTTGCATTAAAAAGATCAGAATATGTGACACTTCTTGATTTGATTTTATTTTCTTCGACTTTCTGCTTTTTTAATGGACAAGATGAGGAGATAGCTATATGATCGCCCTTGCAGTTTGCGCACTTAGCATCCTTAGGATCGACCTGACAATTCTTAAAATTATGGTTTAATGTACAAATTGAGCATACCTCAGTATTCCGGCAGAATTTAGCAATGTGTCCATACCGTAGACACTTGAGGCATTGTTTGACAGGTGGGATATATCTGCTCACCTCGTGGCGCCATGAGTCCAGGTATATATATGTAGGAAGTATGGTGGAGGCGAAGGTAACAGCAACTGCTTGAGTAGGAACGAATTCAACACCAAAGAAATTCTTTACCCTGCGCATGAAGCGCCTTACTTGCACTACGTTTTTGGAACTACCAATTAGTGAAAATATTTCCTTGTTCGACATGTCTACAGGGACTGAAGTAAGGACCCCAGTAACCTCTGTGTCTACGGCGGGAATGGTAGCTTTTAGGGCCAACTGATCCAATAATTTTTTATTTTTGAGAAACATATTTGCATTATTAGGTAAATCAAATGTTATGCCAACTTTATATTTATTAATGGAACGTAAATGCATAACGCCAGAGACACCATGTTCGCGTATACCTTTAGATAGAGCCATACGATCCCTATCACTGAAAGGCTTGTTATCTTCCAGGTGATTCAGGAATACAACTAACTCCTTTTGGTTTGAGTCCTCTGGGTACTTACGAGTATAACCTTTTACCTTAAAAATTTGATATTTGTCCTTCATATCCTTATCTGCAGAAAGACATGTTACCGCTGATTCCCCTGAGTCGGAATCAGTAGCTACCTGCTGGTACTGGGAGTTGGAATCTGAAGGTGATTCCCCCTCCTTCTTTTTTCTCTTTTTCACCATTATAAGTCCTTAGAATCAATAATTTATGTTATGACTTAACACACGAACTATTGCTTTATAGAATTTACAAAGATATTGTGCAAAATTTACAAATAAATATTTTAGAATTAAAAAGCGCGCCTTTCCTCTTACACGTTTTCCCGCCTTTTTCGTCATTAAATTGTCAACCGTCGTTCATTTTTTTTTTTTTTTTTTACCCCGAAGGGAAGGCTATAGTCTTTTGACCATACTGCCTGGTCTTACGTCTTTTCAACCGTCGTTCATCAGAACCATAGATTTTTTTTAAATTTACCCCGAAGGGAAGGCTATAGTCTTTTGACCATATTGCCTGGCAGAACCATAGAATAACAATTAAAGCATGCTTTTTCATATTCTAAGGTCAGAACCAGACAAGCATTGAACTAATATGTACGAAGTAAGTACCTTGAATACTGGCAATCAAAAAAGTTAGTCTAGAAACTATGCTACTATACTAAACTACAGTGTCATCAATCTTTTACTAATAAAGTGGCCATAAAAATGTACTTGAACAGTAGGACACGATAACAAAAAATATGAATCGTTATTAACATTATACCGGAATTATGTGAAAATCCTTAATTCCATCAAGACGTCTTCCGTGTTACGTTCGCAAATCATATTTTATTTAACATACAGACTGACACTGTCCTGCAAATTGCAAAAAACGTAAGACTATGGACACGTCTGTTTGTATGGAATGTTTATTTTAGTTGGTGAGAGATGAGGCGCAAACCTAACCCTAATTATAGAGTTTTTGACATCTGTGGATGTGGATTTCAATTATTTTTTAAATATTAAATTTTTTGGACACAAATAAATGAAAATGATGGAATTATTAATTTTTACATATTTTATTATCTGTGAAGTTTTATTACAAAACTTATGGATTTTAAATGAAAAATTTGTAAATTGTCTTTACTGAATAGTAAAATTGCTATGTTCTTAGCCCACAGCCCGTTTCTTAGTGGATTGTAACATAACGCAGCTCCACTAAATAACTGTTACTGGGAACACTGGCTGGTCAAGGTGATAAGTATCTGCTTGCAAATCTGAAGACTTGATAAGTATCAAACCTGCATATCATCATTGCAAATTTAAAATATCTTAAGTGTCTAAAGAAGCCATAAACACATAGGATATTTTAAATTTCCAATGACAATATGCAAAAGATTGGCATAAATATATGCAGATGTCTAAATTAATGAAGCTGTTCTGTATTTATGGATGCGGATGTGAATATCCACAACACACCCTGGTATTACAATAAAATATAATAACTAAATGTACATTAGATGAACTCGATTGGCTAACTAATTTTGTATTGAGGATTTATGCTTTTGTAATAAATGAGTTTATACAGCTCTTGTAATTTCTAGCTTATATTTAGATTATTTCTATACAGAATACATTCCTTAACACATTAATTACAATATTATATAATAATTATAATTGGTAATGTCTTCAGAAGCTTTTTCAATAATTGAATCACATATTATGGAACACAATTTATCAAGATGCTCTAACATGGATTGGTGTTTGCTTGATAAAGGCATCCAGTTTGTTTTTAAATAATTCACTAGTAATGGGCTCCCCAATGCCACACATGGGATTCCTCACAGCATATTTAACATAGATTTCTCCATAGATCTTCTTCAGTAACTCTCTGACTCCCTGAGCTTGGTTGTCTGTATTCATGACAAATTTTAAACCTGATGGAGTTTCAAGACAATGTAGAGTGTACTTTGAAGTTTTGTAATTCATAAAACCTTCTTTTGGGTCCAGTGGAGATATTTTGGCTACAAATGATTTAATTGAGAACAGCATCCCGTACATTAATTTCCCCTCCTGAAAAGGACAAAAACAAATTTTAGATTTTTTAAGATACCAGTACTCTATCACAAAGTAATTCCCACACACTTCTACTATTCATTCCAAGACTAATGCATGAATTTTTGAAACAATTAAGAAGTACCTTCGAATATGTTATCCAATCCTTTAACCACTTACAAAGCTACGTATTATAGCACTTTCTTTAAAATAATAGACATGTTACTTTTGCATTATTCATGAACAACTTTGTTCAATATTAGTAGCAGTTCTTATTCCCACTACATTAGTGGATAGTAGTAGTCTAAATTATGTCGGCCCAGAACTTAGCTACGTTTAGAGCCCTATCTTAAATGTAGTATTAATTAAAGATCACCTTGTGAAAACCATACTAGAATAGAATAGAATAGAATATACTTTATTGTACACCAAAATTGATACAGAACGGTTTACAAAATTGTTAATTAACAAGCCATACTAGCCAATAAGGGCGCGCATTCTGTTTACTTATATTTCATCTAGTTCTAAAAGGACCCATTGAAACAATGTTATTTACCCTTTTATTCTAAGTTTACACCCACTAACCTCCTCTCTCGACATTCCAGATTGTTTTGACCTGTTCCATTCGCCGTAATAGAGTAACGTGCCATATCGGTCGAATATATATAAATTGTAAATCGTCATCTCTAATTTAAGGTGCCTACCACTCGTGAGAAAGTTAACTCTCCAAATATTACATGTACACTTTTTATGCACCGTATTATTTGTAATAAATTTTGTATAATAACAGAAGACGTGTGTAGCAGTTAAAATTATCTTGTATTGACAATTGCAAATTGCAAATGAAAGACATGCGCAGAGTATAATAATATAGAGGAGTGACATGCGTAACAATTTTAGTATGTCACAAATTCACAATCACAAAACCACAGATCAAAAAGTAGAATACTTTTACCTCCACAGATTCATCAAATTTCAAAACATTTAGATTTTGAATACAAGCTTTTATTTTATCAGATAGTCTTCTTACTAAATCATTCCATGATTTTTACCCATATTCCAAGTCAAAATTGATCACCTTGATTGACCACCAATTGAAGACATCGGCACTTCAAAGAAGACATACACATACACATTCACACACACAAACACATACACACACACATACACACACACACACACCACAATACAAACCCTGTTTAAAAATAAGATGCACATATAGTTTCACATGCAATACTACTACAGTTACACAAAGAGCTGCTAATTAGTTTATAAGTCATTTTCTGTTAATTTTCTTCCTTAATTTAATTAATTTTTATCTATTTTCTTTTGTCACCTTTTGTAATAATTTGTGTCAAATCTAGTCTCAATATTGTTGATAACTTACTAAGGGAAAGAGCGAGATAGCCCCAACACAAGTATTATCAATTACTTACTGGGGATGTCTCATATATAATCCATGTACTGCTTTTGGGACAAATAAACATTTTTCATTTTCATTTTTCATGAAAAAAAATCATATCCTATTTTGATAACTACATCGACAACGAAGTACGCCTTAGCTATTTATTTATTATGCTTGAAAGTGATTTATATTTCAATGATCCCCGTTTATTGATCTAGAACATTGTCACCCTAGTCGTAATATGTAAACAAAGTTAATAGAACTTAACTGTAATAAGAAATGCCACATTCACCACTTCAAACAACACGATTTTACCATATTTATAGTGGAAGATTTAACATAAATACAATAAAAAGCAGTTCAGAACGCTAAAATACGACTTCAACGCGAAAGTGTTTCGGCCATATTATTAATGTTTTTTTTTTTTCGTAACCATGCAGTTCTTAGATGAGTTTCATGAATTCAAAACTTGAAAGTTACTAATAAGGAATTCCAATTCGCAAAAAACAATTATTTTAATATCTAGTAATTGAATATTAAATTAATCCCGTTACGATTTATATGCTAGTTTAGCTATCTATGTAATATCTGATTACTGTATTTTTTTTTGTTACTGGCAATTGCTAGACAAGGACACACTCCACTCGCGAAGCTATCTCGCTCTGAAGGATTTTCGCCCCTGTGAATGAGTTAAAGTAAAACAAACTCTACCTGTTTGAAATAAAGTTCATTTTAAAACGGTTTTTGATATTAAAATTGTGTTTGTACTCATTCCAGTTAGTTTAAATATAAGTTCCTTGGCGAGCACTCAGCTTCACTCAGATCCAGCCTGTCCCCTTGCTGCCCTCCCCCAGCGACGCCCTAAGCCGAGGTCCGAGCCCCACAGGGGGCGCTCTTAGCGTGTAGTCGCTTAGTTTGTAAGTTTTTTGCCCTGGCTGGAGGCCTTAAATTCAAGGCATCCACAGGATAGTCCGGTTAAGCAGACGACAACCTCCTAGGTTGAACTGCGAGATGCCATACAAAAAAAAAAAAAAAGAGCACTCAGCACTGAAACCCACAGAACACTATATACTCTCTGAAACCATTTTGGTCATAGAGTATAGTAATATAGATTGGGAAATTTTGGTATAGGTATTTTACTATTACTATACTCTATGTATTTTACTCTTTGACTGGAACTGAATGTGTGAACCATGGTGCAATAATCGTAACAAATTCTCTAGAATTATAAGCCTCAAATTATAAATAAACTGTATTCAAGTCGTCAAACTTATCACCTGACCAGTGCGTACAAAAATATTTCTTGGGATGTCGACTTATGGTTATTTTGAGGTTATCTTTCTTACCTAACACCTTCATTCCAGGACTCGTAAAATCAATAAACAGAAGGCATGGATGAATACACAAGAGAACCTTGCCCTTGGCGTATCCTAGACGATTCCGGTGGTGCGTTTATCATGGGAGCCATCGGTGGTGGCATATTTCATTCGATAAAGGGTTTTAGGAATGCACCTGTGGGATTGAGTAGAAAAATGGTATGTTCTCTATTACATTGTGAAATAGTATTAAAAAATGCCGTCTAATTACTTGTTTGTTATAATAAAGACTTATTTTTAGCTCGGAAGTCTAGCAGCAATGAAAGAGCGCTCTCCTATTGTGGGTGGTAACTTTGCAGTATGGGGTGGTATGTTCTCAACCATCGATTGTTCTTTAGTATACTTGAGGCAGAAGGAAGACCCCTGGAACTCCATCATGAGTGGGGCACTCACTGGTGGGATTCTTGCAGCTAGGAATGGTAAGTATTTTGAACATTAATAAGATAATTGGTAATTTGAATAACAGACTGAACTATCAATAATTGAGATAAATATTCATGGGTGAATTTTTTAAATTAAAATAAATAATCAAGTGCCCACAAAACCAGATGTCCTTTTGAATGCCATTGTCACATATACCTGACAAGCAAGCAGATACCCTGTATGCCAACAACACAAATGTGACAAAAAATGTGACACACTATAACACTAAAACATTACTTTTGTGTGTTTTTATTTGTATACCTTAAATATTTTAAGCTCTTGTCTTGTCTCTTTAATAATATTGTTTAGTGATAAAGTTTTGGAATTCCTATTCTTTTTGTTGGTATTTTATTTTGTTTGCTGTGAAATTGTGAATTGGCATGGAGGGCACACGCGTGTGTGTGCGTTTATGCTCTGGCATTCAAAAGGTTAAACAATAACGTGATATCATCTGACCCAGGACAGGCTTAATAACTGATACTTGAAAGACAACATATTAATCTGTTGATGTTTTCTAATGTGTACCCATTCATAATAATTCCAGGTGTCCCTGCGATGGCTGGCAGTGCCCTTGTTGGTGGCATTCTTTTGGCATTAATAGAAGGCATAGGTATTATGTTCTCCAGGATCACAGCAGAACAGTTTAAACCACAGCAACCAATATTTGAGGACCCTACAGTTTTAGGTAACCAAGGACAAGCACAGAGTCAAACTTTCCAGTAGTTTAGGTGTTAATAGCATGATTGTTATGGTTGTACAGTCTTACTTGATCTTACGAGTTTTAAACAGAACTTATAGAATCGTTTTAGACCTTATAAAAATTCCAGCAGTCTGAATTGTCATCAATAGTCCGAATTCTCTCTATTTCACAAGTACATATAAAATTATTTTAAGTGATTGATATAACATTAATAACTATTTTGAAACGTCAGGCTGTACAAACTAAATTGAAAACAAATCTCTTGCCAACATGGCGCTGTATCAGTAAACAGAGTTGTCTTTAAAAACATTTAAGTTTTTTTATGAGTGAATTATTTGCATCTGTGATATTTTCAGTCTTGTACTGATTGTTTATAATTTCACTCAAAATGGTTTTATTATTCAGTTTCAACTACATTATTTTGTTCCTGCAAGCACAATGCAACATTAATTTATCATTATTAATTTGGTATTTCACAGAACATTACCTACTTGCATCACCCCTACTTAATTATTTGTTCCCATAAAGTTAGAGGGCCTGCAATATCAGTTTATTACTAATTATGAAGACTATTTATACCATCTTCAAATTAGCTTTTAAAATTGTTATTAAATGGGTAATTTTCTGTGAAATGTGTTGTGAACATAGAATTTATTTAATGAATAAAGACTTTTTATAAATATTCTCTTTTATTTTGTTCTTCAGGCATTATCCTAACTTATTAAAATATTTACATGTTACAAATTACTCTTTAAATATCATCAAATGCATTATCATAATGATAATTTTGGGGCTTAAATATTGGTACTTAAAATAAGTGAAGGCAAACACAGGTTACTAGGAACTAAATATAAATAACAAGTGTGTGTTTTTAGAATTAAAAGAAGAGGTTCAGTGGAATTAGTATTTTGTCCTCGGTCTCTGTACTGTGAGCTTTTTTTTCCTCAAAGTATTCAGATCCATCCTATTTTTTAAGTAAGATAGTATACATTCTTAATGTCAGTAACAATGTTACACCTGAACAGTAGATGACATGATATGGTAAACCAACTTAAAGATTTGGTAGTTGAGATTCATTCCATATTAAACATGAAATAGTGGCACATCTTAACAAGGGATACATAATTATGGTAAATCAAATGTATGGGATATAGCTCTATCTTAACCTTATAATCTGATTAATCACCCTGATTTTTACATTAAATCCAGGTCAAAAACACAAGACATTGGCACACTTTTCTAACTACATCACATACTAGTATAGTATAACGGGTTGGTGTCTAAAGCGCGTATTTTGCGCAATCACAAACTAATACCTATATGATGCAGCATTTTCAGACAAATCAGCATGCTGAGAACTGAATATAAATGAACCAAGACATTAGTCTTCTGTCATGCAAATATGTACCAATGTTATTTAACTTACGATGTTTTTACTTTCTTATTTAAATGGTTTACAAAAATAGATTATTACTAATGTTTAACTCTAAATTAAGTTGGGGCAATATGTGATTTAAAAGTATGAAGAGCACTTTTAGGGATGTAAATTAACAGGTCTGTTTTGTACGGCGGTATCGCCCATTTTTCTGATTTCTTTGATAACGTGGGCTAGTACTTCAGGATCGACTCCCAGTTCACACAGTCTTATGCAAATTGAAAGAGTATCTGCGTCTAACCCTGTGCAGAGGAGTTGTGATATCTGATACATCATTTGAAAAGCTTCACGAGCTTGTCCCACCTGCGCATTCTTTTCTGATGTCATTTTGATTTTCTGAAACTGAAAACGGCAATTGATAAACTATTATTTTAAATAAACAAGCAGTATGGTAAAGGTGCTGTACCTGTTTATAGAATTGAATCTTGATTTATAGGCCACCAGGTACTTCTTATAATTTGTAAAAGGAACAGATATTTTCTGTTACATTAACTTCGAATTTTACATCAAAACAATACTATACTATTATCTATCTCTTGTCTGTTCAGTTGACTTCAGCTCTACGCACCACAGAACATTATATACTCTAAAGGCTACGCACAGATAAGATATATACAACTTGTAACTTGTTCTCCAGCAAAGAGTAGAATACAGAATAATAGTGGTTATAGAATGAAATTGCCGTTTCATTCAATCTTCATGGTGTGAGATACAACATATTAGTAATCTGTGGTGAGATATTCGACGGAAAGGATGGATACTTCGAAAATCCAAGTAATTTTTGATTACGAGTTCCGACGCGGATCTAACGCTGCAGAAACGGCTTGCAATATCAATGCTGCGTTTGGAGAGGAGACTGCTAATGAACGCACCGTGCGTTTTTGGTTTAGACGCTTTCGTAATTGAAACTTCGACTTGAAGAACGCACCACGTGGAAGACCGCCCACACAGGTGAATAACGCTAAATTGAAGGAGATGGTGGAAGCCGATCCGAGTCAAACTACCCAGGAATTAGCAGCATGGTTTAACGGTATCTTACCTACAATATTGACTCATTTGGATCAAATCAATAAGATAAAAAAATATGAAAAATGGGAGCCTCGTGATTTGACTGATCTGCAGAAAGAAACGCGTGTTGAAACTTGCGCTGCCCTGTTGAATCGATACAGAAATGAAGGAATATTGGATTGAATTGTGACATGTGACAAAAAGTGGATTCTTTACGATAACCGTTGTAACGAGTTTTTAAAATCGTTACATGCTTTTCAGGAACAAGTCGATTTCGGAACGATTTTTATACTGTCTTTTATTATCCGCGTTGGTTTTGTTCGGCCACTGTCATTTTGACGTTTCACTTTACGACCTGTTTTCGTCATGGTGGCATAACTCACCAATTTAATTTTACAAATCCGGTATAATCTCGGATATTTTAGGCCAAATGATGCCATAATTGCTGCCTTAAACACCCAGGACGAGGTGTTCTGAAGGAGGGATCCTTAATTTCTTCGGTAAGATTTGTTTCTACCAGACCAATATGTGGTCATCATTTTAGGTTCGTGTTTTAAGTCAAATTGATGTTTCAGAATTTCAATATTGGACGATGCTCTAGTGTGATTGTCACCTACTTTGGAATTATCGGTGCACACGGGAAAAGTCACTTATTAACGGGAAAAACGGTAAGTTTCTTCTTAGGACGCCATGCTCCCCACGTGTTGAAATTCCAACAGACTTGTGTATTCACCCTATAAAATTTTGTTACAGCTCTGCTGTGGCGTTTTATTCATAAGATTATAATTTTTGATTTCATCTGGATTCTCTCACCTTCGACGCCGAAATCTTGAGGTCTAATTTAACATTTTTTTATAAAGGCCAGACATCTGGCCCGAACTTAATTTACTTTCTTTACAAAAAGATGCAATAATAATCTCAAATTAATAATAAAACATTAATATGAAAATAGTAATTTAATATTTAAAGTGAAATAAGGAAGCTACTGACAAAATAAACGAGGTATTAACAAAGGTATTTCCATTGTTTCTATTATCCTAGTTTAGTCACCCCCGGCAGATTAAAGGTCTGACTCTTCGAAGCGTTCTATCTGGCAAGTATTTTTTAAATGTAGTGTGCATCTCCACGACGCCCGAAATTCTTTTATTGTTACACATACATCTTTTTTTAATAGGAGAACACACATCTATTTTTGCACTTGTATGATTCCTTACATTGGATGTAGCCCGCAGGGTCTACACACTCACAAACAAGCTTACACCGTAAGCAAAAAATGTAATGGTTGACCCAAGGTCAAATCCCGCAACAGTGCCCTAAAGCAAAGCTTACCAATAAAAAGGTAATGGTGACGGTTTGGTGGTCTCTTCATGGTGTTATTTACTACTAGCTGTGCCCCGCGGTTTCACTCGCGTAAGGTTCGATTCCGTGGGAATATCGGGATAAAAAGTGTAACGGCTATGTGTATATTTATTTAACAATTTATGTACACACTAAATACAGAAATGAAGAAAGGAACAGAAAAGAGAGTACAAAGGTAATGCTTATTTCTAATGAAATCTCTTCCAGCGTACCTGCGAAAGGAGATACTAAAAAAAGAGATGTAGACAAAGTGTGTAAAAGAAGAAGAAAAAATGGAATACATAAAGCAGATAACTATTTTAAATATAATATACAATATAAGAATATACTTACATACGTATAAATACAAAGATACATACAACAATCCTATAAATACAATGTAATAAATAATAATAGATACTTATGCAACCATGACGAAATGGAAAGATAATGTTCTTTCACTCTTCTTTTGAAAACTGCAATAGTTTGGCAGTCCCTAATGTCAGGAGGAAGTGAATTCCACAACACTTGCACAGTGAAGGAGTAGGAGTAGATATCGGTAGAGTGTGGAGGGGACTTAAGGAGGTTCCTAAGATGAGACCTGCAAGGTGCATCAGAAGGACGGGAGTAGGAAAAGCGTTCCCGCAAATAGGATGGCGTTTTAGGGTTGTGAAGGATGTTAAATAGCAGACACAATATCCGAGAGTTCCTGCGAAGTCGAATTGGGAGCCACTTGAGTATTTTGCGAAAGTTGGAAACATGATCATACTTTTTAAGGTTAAAAACAAAACGAATACAAATATTTTGCAACCGCTCAAGTTTATTTAAAAGCTCCTCGGTGGCATCCAAATAACAGGCATCGGAGTAGTCTATGATGGGCTGGATGAGGGTTAGCGCAAGGGAGATGTGTCTATGTAGGTTCAGAATGATGTATTGAGTATGTGGTTAAATGTTATGCAAAATATGTAGCTTTAATTCCGCGAAAAAGATCCAGGCCTGGATGCAGTATGCAGCACCGCCCTCCCGCCCTCATATATGCCTATGCACATGCAGGAAAAGCAATGATAATTAGCATGCCATACACCCAAACTTATACTCGACTCGTGTTTCGCCACTCCACGGGGCATCCTCAGGAGATGTGTTGACTCGACGACCGCTCGGGCGCGAATGAGTCAATTGACGTGAAGTTTGTGTCCTTCTACCCACAATCATGCGTAATAAAGGAGAAGGAATTAGATCTGATTGGTCATTCAACAGTGTGTTTCTATTATTATGTTTTAAAATCTCTAATTGTTCCAACACACACAACCATACCACACCTTTATCACATAATATGTTCAAAATATTGTAATTAAGTATTATTGTCGTACCTACATATTTTACAAAACATTCCGCAAAGGAACGCCTGATTCTACATATAATACTTTTCTTGAGTATGTGGTTACCGTTTTCGCGTCAGTGTCCCTTCCACCCCGTATTTGATGTGCTATTCGTTGAAGCAAAAAAATAATGATTTTCCAGAGATCCCACGCGAGACAGGCTAACTTATACATAGTTGCCCATGAGAGAAAACCTCTATTCATAAGTCGATGCCGCCCAGTGAAAATATTTGTCCCTGGGACTTATTAATAGGCGATCGTCATTTTCTACTGAAGACTCTTCAATACGACGTATTTCGGCAGCCCTCGCCATACGACGTATGTTAAGAAAGTTCTGATCTTCCTCTTTTAGGCATACTTTACTGTCTCAAAATAAATGTAAGTAAAAATAATTTTGGCCATTGATTGCTCCATGATAACGCAAGACCTCCCACTGCACGGGACACAGTTGTTACTCTACAGAAGCTGCAG
>OZ059790.1:1181415-1336579 GCA_964057025.1 Standfussiana lucernea | reverse complement strand
ACGGCATGTACAGCCAAGTCAGAGGCTCATAGGCGGCATATAAACTCTGACACCAGGTTAGGCACTAACCACACGAACACTCATTACATGGGCAACTCCCTTTACACGACAGCGTCTTTTATTATGAAATTTATACACATGACATACATATTTCGTAATTAATGCCATATTTAATTATGTGAAAAAGTTTTTATTTTATTAACTCGAAGGGCTATGATGTTACCAAGATTTTGTAAAAACATATTGATTTAAAAGAGTGTCCATGGAGTTTCTTGCCCATTCTTCTCCATAGGATCTACGCTTTCGAATGGGCAACTACAGTACTTTCACAAGTTATTATGCCCTGTGACTGGGACTGTAGCTTAGTTTATTTTTTTTTGTGTTTTGACATTCAAAAGTGCCTGTAATGGTCAAATTGAAATAAATGCTTTGAGTTTGAGTTTGGCTCTTACTTGTATGGAGGATACAAGTCTATGAATATACGGAAAGAAACTTGAACTAAAACAAAAAAACTTGTTACTGGTTCCTCTTTTATGGAATAAGGAATCATCATCAACTGCCTGCCTTTTCCCAACTATGTTGGGGTCGGCTTCCAGTCTACCCGGATGCAGCTGAATACCAGTATTTTACATGAAGCGACTACCTATCTGACCCCCACAACCCAGTTAGTACTGGGTAATACGGTACCCCTCGGTAAGACTGGTTGTCAGACTTTTGGGCCACTGACTACCTGTAACGACTGTCAAGGATGTACAATTGGCAACCGGGACCAATGACTTAACGTGCTTTCCGAGGCACGGAGGAAACTCGGTATGTAATGGGTGGTCACCCATCCACGTACCAACCCAGGCAAGCGCGGCTTAACCTGACGATCGACCCGAGCAGCTGTTATTATTTTACTTACGGAATTAGGAATGTGATTAAAAATAGCCAATGCCATACCAAAAACAATATTATTAATTTTTATTTAATGTGTACATAAACTTCTAGTATACCGCCATGAATCATGGCAAAGAAATTTGAAGAGTTTTCTTCCATAATTTTCATACTACCATTGTTCTGAATCCGGTCGAATTTGGCACACGGGTTTTATACTCTTGCATTTACAGTATGGAATAATATAATAAAAATGAGCTGACCGCTTTTTGAGTCAAAAAAATGCTGACCCGAAATGTCAATGGCAATGGAATGTCGAAATGGCTTCATTGTGAAGAGCCTACAACAGTGGCCGCCGAGGCGTCTTTTTAAAATAATGGAAATATAAAAGAATTTATTGGATGGTCGACATGTTACAAGTATACAGTCTACCTTAGTGCGATGCAGAGATAAATCATAGTAAGTACAACATAACAGAAAATATCTAATATTTAAAAATTTTAGCTACTTTGTTGTTATTTTTTACTATAAGCTGTGCACCGTAAAAAATAATCTTTGATAGTATTTTATGCGCTGACATACCGATTGCGATTATTTGCGATAAAACTTTGCCAACTTCTATCTTGCACGAATGTAATAGGCATAGTACAAGTAAAAAAAATGTACGCAGGTGAAGACCCGCGCGGGCGGAAGCTATGTAGTTTATAAATAAAATACAAGAATAAATACTTATTATTTATAAATTTACATACAAACAAAATATACCAAGTTAAGAGAGGTAAATTCATTATCGAAGAAAAACGACTAAATACAACAAATCTTTATTACATATTTTGACTATTTTTTTTTTCAGTTACTGCACATACTGTTAGCCTTACATTACCCCACTGGTGGACAAAGGGCTCTCCCTATGACTTCCAGTTGTTTCGGTCTAAGGCTAAGCCTAATAGCACGGGCCACTGGTCGTTAGTTCTGTCCAGCTAGTCTCGCCGTCACATTGGTTTTACAAGGGTTAAGTACTAGTTTCGGAAGTCAGTGCTCAAATTGAAGCAAAATCAACAACGTAACTGTACGATTCGCAATAAAGGAAATCATCTTATAAATAGATATGATCAAAAAACACTCACCAATACAGAAAATAATAATAAACGGACGACAAACATTTTGCTGATGTTTACCACATGCAAAATAGAGGTAACGATTGACACAAAGTTAGCTTAATAAGCCAACGTGCTTCTTATATAGGTAATATTATTATTAAAAAACCATAGTTTTCCTGTTTTTAATAACTAGTTTGGTTTTCATGCGTTAATTAACAAGTGTGTACTGTGTAGATAAGAATTAAAATATTTATTATTGAATTGTATAATACTATTGCATACATTTTCGGGGTTCCGTATTTGAAAAAACAAACGACTATTTATGTGAATTATAAATAATATATATTATATACATAATATATGTATATAACTGGGGGGTTATAGACAGCAGCTGTCTAGCGTCATCTCTTACCCACTCTCGGAATAGTACTAAAACGTTCCTGCACTTATAGATCATGGTAGCCCACCTGTATATGTATTTGCAGAGCAGAAGTAAAAAAAACCAATAGAACATACCAACAGAAATTATGGGACTAAGAGAGCATCTCGACAATTATTCTCAAGAGAAATTAGATTATTTGTCATCTGTAATTTCATGACTTCATGGGCTACCATGAACTCATATAGCAGTATAATTGTTTTAATATTACTTCAGTGAAGGAAAGATATAGAGCTTTGCAACAGGGTTGAGACATTAAAGCCATACTACTAAGAGGTATATCATACTCATTAGAGGTGGTGGTATGGGCCTAGACCGGCTTACTGCAGCTTACGGGACCCACGTAGGAGGCAGACTCGAACTTGACCGGTAAACAATAGATTCCATTCTTAACAATATTGCTTTATCGGGTAAAAAGCCCGGTAAATAACTATTTTCGATAATAATTAGAGTTTTGTTCCTATTTCCCTATTAACAGGTCGTTTTGGCAGCTGCGTCATTAATCTATACTAATACTAGCTTTAGTAACCATAAGCATGCCAGCGGCTTCGCCCGCGTGGAGTTCGATAATTGACCCACGGGATCGTCCTACCGGGAGTAAATGTAGCCCATGAGCTATTCCAAACTATAATCTATCACTGTGCAAAATTTCATCCAGATCCGTTCAGCCGGTCTGGCGTGATTGAGTTACAAACATCCATCCATCCAAACTTTCGTATTTATAATATTAGTATGAAGTATAATATGATTATCAAATAAAATACGAAACATAAAACATTCATGAAAGTAACCATTTCAATGAATTTTACGTACGTGGACGAGTCGAAACGAGTATTTAAGGGTCGTAGATCATTCTGTAGTTTCTAAATATAGTTACCCCAATGGGAAAAATATATGTATAAGTCCTATATAATGAGTGCTTTAAAACTGTTATATTAAACTAAAGCGTCGCCTGTCGCCATGCGGCCACGACTCAATTATAAAATTAATTCGGCTTCTCACAGAGTTCTCTTGCGGAACAATAGCCTCAAATGACTTTCGAATCTTGAGGACTTCGGCTTTGTTCCAATTGTAATAAATGTGGACAAGTAGACACTTATGAATTTGATGGACAGGGCTTTTAATATGGTTTACTCAATTTTTTTTTGGCTTAGTTGACTTATAATTTAATATGAGTTTACTGTCCCTACTTGTACCGTATTGCTTTAGCTACCGCTTGCATTAGCGATAGCTGTAATCCACACTGATATTAGACGCAGGAATTTTTTTTACGTTTGTATGTAGGAGGCAATCTCCGAAACTACTGTTCCGAATACGAAAATTCTTTTGCTAATATTTAGAATGGATCATATTATGTAGATGGCGGGATCTGAGCTGTACATATAGGGCATGCGAAACCCGGTTTTGGTCGGTTGGGATCGAAACCTGAGTGTTCCTGATGCGCTCGTGGGCACAGCTGGTTCGCGTTTATCCGAATGCAACATAAATGGGCTACTAAAGAAGCATGTTTATTTGTGCCCGTGTCATCAATTGTATTTTAAAGTACCGATTCGAACGAAAACGTACTTAGGGCTGATTAATATTTGCGGTCGAAAATGGAAGCGGATTTTTTTGTTGTTGTTTATCAAATCAATATTTTTAGGTACCATGTACCATTTATGGTACCATGGTCAATAACTGTCTCTGTATTTCTTTTATTGTCATAATTCTTCTTTCTCTCATCACCAACATCAATAAAAGCCAAATAACGCCCTCAGCTGGATGCTCCCGCCACATCGCCCGGTTCTGTGTTTCTGGCATCTATCCCCTCGGTCTTCACCAGGGCATCGGTCTACTTCGTAGGAGATCTTCTAATGCTGCACCTTCCAGTGCCTGGCCGCCCCTCCAGAACCTTTTGGCCCCTGCTATTCATTCGCTAGCAATGTTCTCTGTCCACTGCCACTGAATTTTTTGTCAGTTCTTCGGGCTATGCCGGTTATCATCATGGTTCTCCTGCGGAACTGTTCATTTCTGACTTGATCACACAGGGAAACTCCCAGCCTGACCTTCTGGCCGTCTCTTCTTTAGATGACAATGAGCCTATTAACAAAACAAAAGTTTTCTGTGATGTAATCTAGTTGTTATTCGCACCAGCCGTTTTTATAATTGAATAAAATAAATATATTGTACCGATAATAGGCAGGATGTAGATTACAGTTTATTCCGCTTGTTCGGTCATTGTGGTGAGATATTGTTTGGTGTATACCTACCTCTTTTGAGGTGTAATATTAAACAGGCAGGCCAACATAAGTATCAAAGAAGTTTAATGGTCGATAGTTTTGAATTAAACTCAATTACCACCACCTAGAACTCCCTTAAAAATATTCAGAAATTCCTACTTGTTTATAAATATGTATATTTATAGTAGGTACAAGTGGCTTGCCATGACGCCTTAATGCAGGAACGCTTTAGTTATATTTCGAGAGAGAGAGAGAGAGAGATGGCGCTAGACTGCAGCTATCTAGCTCCATCTGTCTCTCTCTCTCTTGAAACAGAATTAAAACATTCCTGCATTAAGACAACATGGTAACCCCACAGGTACCTGTAACCTGTATGATCTTGTATGTAGGAAGTACTTGCTAAACCCACAACTCAGGAAATAGGCAAGGTAATCCTATTAAGTTTACTATCATAATATATAATATTAAATTATTCAGAAACTCGACTAGAATTAAATTAGCTGTGGTAAAGTTCGATCCAGTAATTTTAAGGCATATCACCATAAGCACTCAATCTTTGTGATTACGGTCTAAACAAATGTTTTTAAGTTTCCTTTCAATCCAGAAGAGTGTCTAACAACCTTCAATTTAAACAAAATTACTTTATTGAATAAGACAGTTGCAAATACTTGTGAACGATGGCGTGCTTACACGCCCGAGGAGCGAAACCGTCTCGTTACAACTTTTATGAAGACAAAGTTCTTTAATGATCTCGAGATTTAAGATAAATATAAGATATTCAGAACAGATTTGTATCGTTGCAACTTTTTAGATTTAGGTTTTTGAAATGATACATTTTGATGATCAGTAACACTGATAGATTGTTCAGTAAATTATCCGAGTCCGGTGTACGGAGTGCTAATTTGTCTATACCGGTTTGACAAAGCTTTTACGCAACATGTGTCGATTCTGTCTTCGGTTGTATTTCGATTGCTTGTTCTGGGGGGATACCATGAACTGTTAGTGCAGGAATGTTTTAGGACTATTCCGAGAGTGGGAAAGTGACAGCGCTAGACAGGTGTCTAGCGCCATCTCTTACCCACTCTCGGAATAATACTAAAACATAGGACCTGAACTAACAGATCATGGTAGCCCACCTGTGCATATTAAGAAATACAGTTAGTTTATGAATTTCTACCTCCTGCCCGCTAGTTTGTCCTCGTCAAAGATACATACCCTATGACACTCATGGCACACAAAAGTTATGTTCGGATGTAGGGTAATCTCCGAAACTAAAGATCCGATTTAAAAAAATCTTTCACGGATGGAAATTGGCCATTCGGCTCTATTACCGATTGCTATAATATATATTTCTTCAACTCTGATGAATTCACGGCAGAAAGAAGTTACTATCTTATTAATGCACAGAATATTGGGTACTAAACTAACTTGTGGGCAGTAAATTAAGAATAGATGTACAATATCTTTGATTTTAAATCAGTGTTTAGGAATACGCAGATTCTTATAACATGCTCCAACATTTTGCCTATCTTTTTAAAATCATGAAAATATCAACCCAATAAAGTCAGTTTGGACATCAGCACTTCCATAGAACCAGTCTAATGAAAGGTAGTAATTAAGAGATAGTTGAGAGGTCAGCCGCTCGGACGTGCTCCGCGAATCGCGTCTCGGGGCGCAAGTAGTGGGCGGTGTGCGGAGTAAACTGTTTGCCTCGAAGTTTGCTAATTAAGTACTTAGCTGTACTGCGACGGTATTGGTCTGGGAGTCGGGTTTTCTGCATTGAGTCGAATTTTGGAGATTAGAGGCTGGATTGAGGAACTATGAAGGTGGATAATTATGGATGATTTGTTTGTTGTTAGCTATTTGTGTCACTGCATTTCAATTGAAGAGTAGGTTGTATCAGTTGCTATAATTGTAGCATTGATAACTTACCTTAGGTTTTACTTAGATTTCTGTCCCTGATAAGGTTAGTATAATTTTCAGGCCGAAATTCACTCATAATAATGAGCATACTTCGTTATTCGTTTATGTTTCTTTTTTTTTGTCAAATTGTCATTCCTTTCCATTTATATAATTCATTTCACTGAAAGCTTATTACCGAAACATGACCGCGACGGGGGTCAGGCGGAATCCATTTGTATATCTCGCGGTCGCCATAATTCATTGTTGTAAAAAAATCAAAACAGCCTCCTTTGCCCCGGACCTCGACCGTATAAAGCACATTCACGAGAAAAATAATTTACCTTACGATCCTATCTTGTCTCTCGTTTTCCTTCCTCCTCGAAAGAGCCGTGGTTGGACGAGAATTTATTTACACCGATTCATTTATATGCTAATTTTGAGTGTAAAATATTATGAAGATTATTTATTTTTTAGTGTTATGAAGTGTAGCTGCATGATAACGTTTGGGAGTAGCTTTCAGATTAAATTTTGAATATTTTAGTTATTTGATTTAATTTATTTTAGGTGTAGTAGTTTATGCTGTATAATGTAATAAACAAACACGTAAATATAAGTATTTACGTGTTTGTTTATTACATATTACCTCAATTGCTCTGCAAACCAATATCTACTAACCTAATATTGGTGGCTCACTGTTGGCGAAAGGTATTTTATTTCAATAAACAAACATCAAAGCTGGACGCTTAATATCAGTGCTTTGACGGGCGGGAGTTGGGTGGAGTCGGGAGGACTCGGGAGGAGTCGGGCCCCGAATATTAAACACGACAGGTAGCGTGGGTAATAGGTATCTTTATAAAGGTTACAAACTGTTCAAGGTGGCCGTCTGTCCCTGATATACTTGACCAGGCATATGTTGTATGCTATAAGGCCTTTCCAGATCGTCAAGAATGTAATTATTTTAAGGGCTTTTACTATCGCACCTGTGTTCCCGATAGTGAAGTGTGTGAAGCACATCCTATTTCACCATTTCAGAAAATACTATATAATGTAAACCTCTTTTTAACTGACTTCAAAATAAGGAGGAGGTTCTCAATTCGGTTGTATTTTTTTTCATTGTGTTTGTTACCTCATATCCACGACATTTATGAACCGATTTGAAAAATTCCTCTTTTATCTGAATGGATCTACTTCACGATTGGTCCCAACGTTTTTGCAAAAAAATAATCGATTTTTTTGGAAGTCGGTTATTTTCATTGTTATTAATCTTGCACACAAATACAACCTCCGAATTGTTATTATGCATTTCATGATAGAAAATTCCAACACGACTGAACTCGGGGTACCGAGGATTTAACCCAAGACCCCACGTTTTACAGTTGTGCTTACAACCACGAGACTAACGAGCCAGGTGTTTTAAAAATCTATACATCCATACAAATAAATAAAGTTGAAGTGTCTGTTTGTGATTTCAAAATAACAGCGTTTTACTGAATGCATGTGAAAGTCTTTACAGTACTTATAACAAAATAACATTAATTTTGATTTTTGTCTGTCTGTCTGTTTGTTCCGGCTAATCCCCAAAACGGCTGGATTTTGACGGGACTTTTACCGGCAGATAGCTGCTGTTTTAAGGAGTTACTTAACTTTCTTTTATTTTTGAAAAAAGGAAAAGGTTTCCGTGCAAAAAAATGTAAACCTTGAAATTGTTAACAAAATCCGATTCAAATAGGGTAGTAATATTTTTATAATAATTTCAGGTGGACGAAGGTCGCGGGCAAAAAATAGTTGTTAATATGTAAATACATAAACACATCTGCACGACGTTAACCCAATCAAATGTGATGCATCTGAATGCCATTATTTCACATGGACTGACTGCCTATATGACCTTCGCAACCCAGTTAGTACCAGGTAATACGACACCCCTTTGTAAGACGGGTTGTCACAGACTTTCGGGCCACCTGTAACGACTGTCAAAGATCTACAAATGACAGCCGGGACCAACGGCTTAACGTGCTTTCCCAGGCACGGAGAAAACTCGGTATATAATGGATGTTCACCCATCCATGGACCCACCTTGGCAAGCGTGACTTAACTTTGAAGATCGACCACGCGGCTGTTATTATTTAGCCCTCCAAATAATTGACGTTATCATTAAGAACTCATTAATTAATCGTCATTTGTTCAATCAGATTTTGTCTAAGAACCTAAAAGGTCGCCAAAAGAACGTACAAAATAAAACTCGTAGAGTCAGGAACAGTCATTTGTTAAAATCTAGAGAAATGGAAGTTGTTCAGAAGTTCTGATAAATTCTCTTGTACAATGAGAAAGTTGTCTTTAACAGGTGACAAAGGTATCCACAAGATGCGTACACAATCGCACACAGGCGTGAAAAGAAAAAGTTGGGGCTTTTAAAAGGTCAGCTAAATATTATGGGAATACTTTTTATGCCGCCTTGGATAAAATATAAGACTGTACTTTTGAAATTGAATATAGAAATAGCTTATTTTTTTTTAATATAGGTGTTTAATAACCTATACAGAATCTAAAAGTTTTGAGACATTGTATCAGAAGTAAAAACCTGAGGTAATTTAACACTCTGTATGTTATATAATACATAGTTGTTTGTGGCATTAAAGCAATTGCCTTCTGGTGGGTTACCATGATATGTTACTGCTGGAATAGTCCTAAAACATTCCTGCAATAATTTTAATTGATAAGTTAAAGTAGAGATTTAAAATGAACACTTAACCGCGTTTTTCCCAAACCGCCATTTTGCAAGTACTGCATTTACTGTTACGAGGGCAGTATAGGCGTGATGTTATGCCTGTAAGAGCTGATAGAAGCCATGGGAAGGTAAGGGCTTTTCTTTGCTACGCGCCTAGCTACGCCCTGCTACGCCGTAGCAATTGGCTACGATTTTGCGGCCTGTATGGAACGACATAATTCTACGTTTGTTATAGACGCCATTAGATAGCTCTGGTTTTCAGTGTTGTCTTCAACCTCATTAAATTTTATATTCTTATTAGGTTCTACATCATCCAAAGGGCGTTTAATTTTTCATATTTTGTCTATTACTAGTTCTTTTGCATGTCTGCGTAGTTTATATGTCTGTCATTTCGGTTTGAAACCCAGTTGATATAAAAGGTCCCGACCAGCCCGATGAAGGATTTACAATTAAACCTGTATCAGTTTAATGCCTACGAATTGATGGTCTAAAGTAACTGATCCTTTCGGGTTCACTCCAATTATCTCGAACCTAGGGATTATAAAGCTTTGATGTGTTACTACACACTACTGTAGGTATCACATTTGATAGCTACAGTCCTACATGCACCATGTGTGTATGTAGTTGACAACCCTTCCACTAAGGACCCGACGATATAACAGTATTATGTATAGCGATGAAGGACAGACGTACGATTCGGGTCGATTTTAAAGGTTAAGCAACGCTTTCCGTGGTTGGCCTGTGGATGGGCCATCCATTACGTAACAAGTTCCCTCTGTGCCTCGGAAATTACGCTAAACCGTTGGTCCCGGCAGCCTTTTGCTTTGACAGTCTTTACGGGTACTCAGGACCTCGAAATGTATGACCCAGTTACTGGGTTGTGAAGGTCAGATAGACAGTCACTCCATGTTAAATACTGGCATTCAGATGCATCCGGTAAGACTGAAAGCCGACCGCAACATGGTTGGGAAAGGGCAGATGGATCACTATCTGCCTTTTCCCAACTATGCTCCCAACTATGTTGTTGTGTACATTCAATAAGGAAGAAATTATACATCACTCTTAAAATGGATGGATACATTTTATTAGTTCCATAGTGGTCATAAAAATATCGAAAAAAGATAATGTATGAGACAGCTAATTTTTTTTTTTGCGACTATGATATTGATCCCATGTATAATGTTATACAGTGTGATTTTCTGAAGCACATCAATAAAAATATGACCACACTTTTGTGATACACAGTGTATGTAATAAATGAAAATAAGTAGTAATTTTTGGTTGAAGTTTCGCCCGTAGCCAAGTTCTTCAAGCCTCCAAGTTTTTGTTTTGCCTGAATTCCTTGTATGAAAAAAACATGGTATAAGCTCTCAATATCTTTATCATCATTCTTCTGCCCTTATCCCAATTTATTCGGGGTCGGCGCAGCATGTCTTCATACTTTTCTATTCCTCGTCATCTCATGAGTGACCTCCTATCTAGCCATGTAAGTCCTCAACATTACTTTAAAACATAGCTTTTTTGGAAATATACTTCATGTTCATACAGTAGTTCTAGTCTATAACGTAATCGAATATTGTAGAAGTTTATCTTCCGTCTATTAAACTGAATAGTTCAAGAACTTGGAGTGTTCGCTCTCGAAACTTAGTTATAGTAACAACGGCGCTTTGTGCCCGTGTTGTGTTGCGCAGTTCGAAAAGGCCACTGTTTTTCTCTAAAAGAATAGATAAACGCTGTGGCTCTAGAAACATTTGCTCGTAACAAGCTTTGGAAAAATAAAATATGATAAAAAGTCTACGTTCGCCCTGAGTCGAAAAAATTGAAAGTTATGGGGAGAGGATTTTGGGATGTGTGTCAGTGTGAGTATCAGTACAGTAGAAAGAAAACCTATCTATTACATACCGAGACCCGTACCTCGGAACGCGTTTAGCTGTACCCGGTAGGCATTTGTAGATCTTTAACAGTCGTAGCGGGCAGTAAGAAGTGCGAAAGCCTTTTTTTTGGGTGGGAAGTCATCAAATGACCTCTCCCGCTCTGGGTGGAGCGCGAGGGCGTGTCAGACTCTTACTGACTAAAACCCACCCGTGTTCCTTCACTTGCCTGTGCCAAGGTGCCAAGGGCCACGGTAACTCTTTCGAACAAATCCGCAACCCTGGCAGGCATCGGTCCTAATGGACCTCGTCAGTTTGTGTTGACATCTCTTTGAGGCGCGCGTGGAACACAACGCGCCATCGACCCGGGCCTGGTCCTTACCGGACGGCGAGCTACCCATTGCTCACCGTCCGCAAGCCCGCGCCTACGGTGGCCGGGAATCCGCTTGGGCTTCCCGAAGTGGGAAAGCCTGGATCAGTCTTACCAAGAGTGTTCGTGTCACCCAGTAACGGGGTTTTGGAGGTCAGATAGGTGACTGCCTAACTCCATGCAACTGTTATTCAAGTGTATTCTGTTAGATTGAAAGCCCACTCCAACATTGTTGGATGAATGGGTTAGGCAGATGATGATAATCTATGTAAACATTGTGCCCACTTTTGATCTCAATCTTGCCTAGTTGAAAGCGATTTATAAGGTTTACGACGGAAATCGCGTGATCATCGAGATGCCTGTCTACATCATATATTTTCAAGAGACAATGTTGGTATTATTTATGTAGTATAGCAACACTAAAATGTCCAGGGTCAACAATCACCTCGTCGCCATGTAATTTCACACATAATTGCATTGTGTGCCTAACATCGCGTCCACGGTTCTCTCGAGGGACTGCGCCCCTTCGACCCTGGCACGTAAATCAACTAACCTTTATCGATGGACGGGTTGCCGGCAGATTACGTTCTAACCAAGGGTGCCTCGGGTGTGGCGGCACTTCTAACAGTCAAATCTTTACTTTATATTTACTTTAAAACAAAATCATGTGAAAGAAAATAGCAACAGAGTATAGTATTTTTTTTCTCACTGAAATAACGCTTTCATATAGTGCAGATCGTATTTAATTACGTTAAAGATATAGTTAGTGAATTACTGAATGCATACGTAGATCGCGGAAGTTCCGCCATCTGATGATTGATTGTAGAACTATGTGGAAGTTGTTAATCTATTATTTATCTATCTATATATAAAGTAAGAAACTGACTGACTGACTGATTCACTGACTGATCGATCAACGCACAGCTGAAACCGCTGGGTCCAGAAGCATGAAATTTTGCACAAATGTTCCTTAAATGACGTCAGTGTACACTAGGAAGGGATTTTTGGAAATTCATCCCCTAAGAGGTTAAAATAGGGGTTGAAAGTTTGTATGAAACTTCGTCCACACGAACGAAGTCGCGTTCAACAGCTAGTTTATTCGTAAAATTACAATATTCTTATCCAAGAAAGACATTGAACTAGCCTGCGTGCAAATTGTCATGGTATAAATAAACAAATCTGGTCGCGGGCTCATGTATATACATAAATACTTGAGCCCGCGATCAATTGCGCCGACCCCTTCGATTCCTAACGCGAGGTAGATCTCACGTCGCACTCACAATGGTGTGCGCCATGCCTACTTATCGCGAGCATTTCTCGAAACGGACGGCGCGTTTCAAATCTCTGGAGATTTTTTCTATTTCGAGTTACTTCCAATTTCTTTTCTTATACAACTAGTAAAATTGATGAGCCTACAATGTTTCCACCGCTGGTACACAGCCCTCCTCTTTATGAGAGGGAATGGGCTATGATCCACCACGGGCCCAGTTGGTAGATGTCATATGCGTTGAGTTTTTGGTTCTAGGTCTCTTCACAGTTTTGAGAGCAGTGTGGTGAAATAATCTACATAAGTATCCTACTCCTCCGCTATTCTGTTTTGATTAATTTCGTTGCGGGATCTAAGACAGTTAAATTGTTTTTCTGGGATTGTCTTGGCGCTTTTCTGGTGGCCGCCACTGTTGATTCTGGCTTTTAGGAGTTGCAGTGGTTTGGGAATACTGTCGCGGGCTTGGCCCATAACAAAGAAAAACTTTTCACAAAGTAACGCGCTTGCCTGGGTTCTAACCCGCGACCCTAACTCGTAAGTCAGTGCCACTCACTGGGCCACAATCGCTCTTACAAATCAACTTAGTCTTAATAGATGACAACGGACAGGATTGATATCTCGTGGTCACAAGCGCGAGTGCTGAAAATCGGATTTTTCATCAGCAATTTCTCCGAAGTAGTCCGGGGTCTGGATCTGTCCCCGGTTAATGGCAATAGGCTCGTCCTCTACTACATAATTGAATGGAAATCTTCCTGGAGAGACGTGGGTGTTCCTTATATATCTGCCTAGTTTTTTGACGATGTTATGTCATGCAGGTGGTGAACACTGTAAATGAGTACCTAAGTAGGCTAATATAATTATAATAATAACACCAGTTACAGGCGTAACTGTCCCACTGCTGGGCAAAGGCCTCTTCTCATACAGAAAAGGCACGACCATTGATCACCACGCTTGCTCAAGACCGGTTGCCGATTTCAGACTTATATTAATTATAAGTCCAGGTTTCCTCACGATGTTTTCCTTCACCGATGTCTGTGATATCCAATATAAACTTAGAAAAACTCATATGAATTGAAAAAGTCACATTGGTACTTGCCCGGATTTGAACCCACAACCTCATGCATGAGAGGCGAGGTCTTAACCTCGGGGTCATCACGACATCAGTTATATTCGGCTATCAGTTCACATTTATTTTTATTTATTTGTTTCTTACTTTTTCGCATAAGACGCTGATCACATAAGTGCATAAGTGCATACTCTTACACTGTATAGCAAATAAGCATGAACAAAGCAAAAAAACAGGATTTAATTACAAAATTAGAAGTGGTATATAGGAGCCGTGCTATACTTGCTGTTATCAGTAAAAAACATAACTCTCCTTCTAGGCTTCGCCGAAACCGGGTAGAAAGTAGTATTAAATTAATTTCTGGAATATTTCACTCAAGAAGGTCCATGCTAACTGCGGCTCCTAGGTCGATAGTTCAATAAATAACACAAATGGCCAATAAGGCTAATGTGCCTTCTTGAATATTGATGAAATTGTAACATACGGCGACTCTCACGGGGCTTACACCAACCCTTTGTCCCAGGATCCCGGGAATTGCCAAACACTAGTAGGACCTGTTGAAAATTCAACAGGGCTTACAACAAGAAAAGGTCTCTAAGAAGAAATATACACACTTTTGTAGGTAACTTTTTAGGTAGTTGTCTATATAAGCCTTTTCTTTTCGTGACTATCAAGACACAAGTTGCTTTATTCAGTTTTGCACCGACGACCCAAAAAAAGAAGGAAGGTTTGTGTATTCGGAGAGTTTTGGATTTATTTCTCACCGTTTTTTCTTTCAAATGAGAATTAGTTTTCATGGTCGATATATTTAATGTTCGATTACATAGCCAATAAAGGAGGTGTCTGATGAGATGACGAGTAATAAAACAAGAGAAGTATGGAAGAAGACATGCTGCGCCGACCTCAAATAATCGGGATAGGAGCAGGAGAATGATGATTATTTTTAGTGTTCGAATAAAGAAAAGATGTCGACAAAAAATATAAACAATTTTTCCTTAATTTCTCGGTCAGAGAAAATTCTTTTGGAAGCAATTTTCTTGCTACAATCGGCGAAGTTTAGTTTGAAACGCGACTCAAATTTAAACTTTGTGGAGGCTGAAGGCATTTGTGAAGCAATTGGGCATTATTTTAGATTTCTTTAGTACCTAACCATAATTCTAATGTGTTCACGTTGTTTGATAACATGCAATTATCATGCAGCGGCAAATTATAATTAATAACTAATGTCAAATACATAAACAAACACACATATACATACAACACATACATACACATATGTGTTACATTTATGTGTGTATGTTGTACTTGTAAAAAATCTATAAGGATTCAATTTCCAAATTGTGGCAAACTTCACTCCTAATTAGAACTCGATTACACAGTCTGTCTTACTAAATATCGACCAGCTAATAAGCGATGAGGGCGTTTATCCTCTTTAAAAAGTCTCTCTATCTACATAGTATACGACGAAGTTCTCAACTAACATAAGACGTAGACAATTTAAATCGCAATTACATCCGAGTATAAATTTCCTTCGACATTTTGACAGACCTCAAGCCCGGTTAAGATTTCCCCTATCCGGTTTTACGGTATTACGGCTGTAAAGTGAAGAACGCTTGAGGATAACGAGTGATCCGGGTTCGTCTCAAATAAGGATTGCGGTTGTTTTACGCGTTTCGTGCGCTTTCGGATGAGCTCGGGAATGTTCGCAGATTCAGAGTTGAGAATCTGTACTAGTTAATATTTTAAGGAGGTAAAGGTTGTATGTAAGTTTGGGTGAAGGGAGTAATCTTCGGAACTACTGATCCGATTTAGAAAATTTTTTCACTAATGGGAACCTACATTATCATGTGGGATACATTCCGACCATAACGAATCCGCGGGATAAAGTTAGTTTTTAACTGACTTAAGAACTACTACAAAATAAAGTTTATTATGTTAAAGATACTGGCGAATTAAATAAACTGGCAACTGACCACTACCCACAGGTCAGTTTCCCCCACTGTGAGGGAATGGTGATACGAGGACTCATAATTACGTAAAGCCATTTTTACATGCACATAAAATATAAAATTATGCAGACATTTTCGCTAAAAGCATCGTGTAAATCGAATGTCGTTTAGAATAATAAAACAAAACGTTATTTTAAACTCAAAACCACAAGTCTCATTTAAACAAGTGATTACATTTTATTCATGTTCAGTATTATTATTTAGTTTTAAATATTTGAGCATCGTTTGACGCTAGACTGCCAATCATTCTTAATTGTAACTGAAACTTAGACATAAAATATTGAAAATCTGATGATTGTCTTAAGAATTAAGAAAAGTGAGAATGTCTAGAAAGAAAATGTTACCTAAGGGGAATTGCTTTTTAAATAAAATAATAAATAAGTTTTCGTACATTCACTGCAAACTAGTTAAAAGACGATGAAAAGGAAAAACTGATGAAAATGATTTTTAATTTTGCAAATAGGTTTTTACAAACACTTTTACACGTCTTTTTTTTAAACTAAATGCGGCAGGTGTTTCGTACCTGACTACTCTAAGAAGAAACAGCCGATACAAATTCAGAGGTCATGGTACCCTTTCAATTCTCGGTGCAAAATAATTTAAGGTTAATAAGGCGAAGGCGTTCCGAAGTAATGAGCTGTACAATTTACCTTTGACTAACAAGTAGAAAATATATTCATAACTCGTGAAATTCGTGCGAGTTCCCGACTAAATGAGAACCACATTGCTTAAAATATTACCTTGGAGCGAGAACCTGGCGCTTGTCATTTAAATCACACGAATGTGGATTGCAAAAGTTGTACGAGTAGGTGTTATGATAAATAATAATAAAAGCCGTTTGCGTTTGTGGGGTGTTGATAGCAAAAGGCTCGCCTTGTTATATGTATGGGACTTGTATAAATATCATCTCCGAATATTCCTTTAGGAAATCGGGTGTTTTCAATTTAATTTTAAATGTACCACTTATTGCCACCTGTCTAGTTTTGGCATTGCCTCTCTGACTTCCCCAACCTAGGTGTAGAACAATACGATACCTCTTGGTAAGATTGGTTGTCAGACTTTCGGGCCACTAACTACCTTTAACGACTGTCAAAGATCTACATATGTCAACCGGGACCAACGGCTTACGTGTATTCTGAGGCACGGAAGAAACTCGGTATGTAATGGGTGGTCACCCATCCACGGGCTAACCTAGGCAAGCGCGGGTTAACCTGAGGATTGACCGTGCGGCTGTAATTATTTAGCCGAGCTTCTCCGTTCTAGGAGGAGAGCTTATTGCTATCAATTGGGCACAAATTCTGACTCCGTGGCTGCTACTGAGATGCTTTTGGCAGGAAAACCCAATAACACGTTGCCTGGTATTGGATAATTAAAATCATCCCGTGCTTTTAGGTTATGTTGCTGTTGAAATTATAATCTTATTCATTAATGTTTGCATGCCATTTTTATGGCGAAATGTGTCATTGCACTACATGCTATTTTTACCATCTTTTGTAGGTACCACATTTACTGCAAATAAATTATTTTGACTTTGACTATGGCGTAATTAAATATTATGAAAAATTAAAAAACTAGAATAGAGAATGTTCAGAAACTCTTGTTTTAGTGATTAAAACAACTGTCTGCCACTTTAAAGTTAGGTTCTAGCTGTTGTTACAGCCTCAACAATTACGTGGGGCGCAGCTGTCCAAGCCGCATGTAACGATGTTTTAGTACTTCACTGTTTGTTACTCTGTGGCGCAAGCCATTCCCTATATAGCCTACAGTATATAGCTGGCTTGTATGGTCAACATAACAAGTTAGTGTCTTTTATAAGTACAATATTTTTTTTATTTTTGAAAAATTGCGAAACCCAATAACACTTTGCCGGACATGGGAATCGAACCAAACACCCGCGATGATTAATATTTGATCAAAATCGCCTGCCTTTTCCCAATTGGGGTCGGCTTCCAGCCTAACCGGATGCAGCTGAATAACAGTATTTTACATGGAGCGACTGCTTATCTGACTTCCATGACTCATTATTTGATTTTGCAAAATATTCTTCTAATTATGGTGCTGGCTGTACCACTTATAGGAACCAGGTGTAAGCGAAGACAAGGATTTTATACTAACTTCAGTACTTTAAAGCTTCATTTCAGAACTTTTAAGCTTGTTCGTTTATATTTAACGAAAAGTGACCTAAGTTTGTAATAATTTAGTATAGTTATTGGGTTTTTTATAACGCAGTGTTATTTTTTAGAAGAACAAAGAAAAGTCTTTAATCGCTTTGACTGATCAGACGCTTTACTCGAGTGAACGGTTCAATCGAGTGATTCTTCATTTTGGTTTATTTTTACATTCTCTTTTGATTCAGTTCAGACGTGTCAATAAATGACAAAAATGAAAAAAAAAGTGTCTGATTGCCTTAGAAACTAGTCAAACATAGGTGCGTGTCGTAAACCCTCGGAACTTACAGTTAAACCAAATACATTTGTGGTGTCAAACGGTGAGTTTCAGTAAATTTATCAGGAATACAGTCCGACCCAGTAAGCCGCGGGATTACTCTCAACAGATATCTGACATAGATGAAATAGAATCAGAAGTTCCACTCTTATCAAAAAAAAAACTGCAGCAAGGAATATAACATAACATCACGCCTGTAATCCCCGAAGGGTTAGGCAGAGGTGTAGGTACCTCTGCCTAACCCTTCTAATAATACACCCACATTTCACCAATTATGTTTTTGTTTAAGACCTATGTAATAAGGGGCGAGCTTATTGCCATCAACCGGGCACAAATATAGACTCCGTGGCTGCTACAGAGAAATTCCTAATAGAAAAACCCAATAACAGTATGGCCGACCCGGGAATCGAACCCGCAGGACCTTATGCTCAGCAGTCGCGCTTGCGACCACTAGCCCAACAACGCAGCATGAAATATGTTGTAGTATTATGCTGCTCTGTCTTCGCTGACCAAATAAAAACTTTTATCTTTCTTCCACTACATTATGGATTCCACTTCACTGTAGCACATGCACATGATTTCTCAGAACTAGTATCAGAAAGCCAAGCTAATTAATATTCTGTGCGGGAATCGACCTCGCGACCCGTAGCGCAGAAGTTAATTACCTTGCCACTGCGCCAATCGTGCTAGTAAAACGTACGTTTCTTTTATGTGTAACTGCATTGCTAAGCAAGCTTTGCTCGTGCAGTTTTTACTGTCAGTTTTCTCTGATGCCTCTTGCCTGCACATCATCTTATTGCCCTTGTCCCATGTTACTTGGGATTCTCGCAACACGTTTTTCAACCGACTTCATTTCATCCATTTTCCCCTGTTAGACGTCACGCTATCACTTACTCCTTTTTCTTTCATTTCATTCCTCATACAATCCTTCCAACCATATTTTTGGTCTTCCTCTCCCTCTCCATCCATCAACATATTTTATATTCATCTCTTTTAGTCTCATGCGATTCTTATCTACACGTGATCAGTTCACATAGAACTGATCACGTGTAGATATTTGAGTACTTACTTTCGTATTTTTGAGACAACAAAAAACGGGTGTAGACATTGGTTAGTTATTCGTTGGTTAGTTTACCCAAATCTTTTGGCTTTTAAACTGTACCTAGAAAAAAATATGTACGTATAAAAAATAAGAAAAAGCATTAAAGAGCGTCAAAAAATTCGTCTACATTGCTGTTAACAGGAATGGTGCCCAGAAGGCTGGCGGCATTGCGACGTTGGATGGCATGGCAATGCTGATTCTTTGACCGAAAAATAGGCCAGCCAAAATTGTATATTATGTTTATTCGATATTTTCTGGACGTTATAATTGACCGGGCAGTCTGAGCAGTCAATTCTTCTCTTCAGATTCGATGTGAAATCATACAATTACCTAGTCAAAACTTTTTTCTGTTGAGAGTAGGCTTGTTTGACCCTTTTACAGAGGAAACTGAACTTTAAAAAATTGATTTCCGATCCCTGAATAATCCTGAATTTAGCAGGACGATACCTTAACCGTAACATCTGTGACCCACTTCTGCAAGCCTTCGTCTGGATCTTAAAGTTAGTTTACTACCGTTATATTTTATATCGGTATAAAATTGACACGTCTGTTTTATGACAGTCTGAAAACAATAGAAAAACAAAATAAAGAAATGTAATCATATTTATCGACTTCGGGGTTTTCCGGGACAGGTGCCTCGGGGATCGGGGTACTCATGGATTAACCCGTAATATGTACTTGATTTCTGCCGTTGTACATAGATTTTAGTAAAAGTTGTCCATTAAGTTATTTTTAGTATCGGTTTAAAAGTCTATCTAGCATCAGATTAGCTTTTTTTAAAATTATTTTACCCAATGTATAAAGTCTGAAGCTGGGTTGCAAATTTTTCTTCATGAAACGTTTTAATCTCGTAATTGTAAGTAGGTAGTGTAAACTATGTATCTTATCCCCAGAAGCTTTTTGAAGGTTATCTCAGAAAACAACCGTTCCAAAGTTCGTTAAAATTGAAAAAAAACTTCACTAAAACGAACTCATTTTCACAGTGAACAACATTAGTAAGGGTTGGCACTTTACAAAATACCTTAATCCTATTGATCCTTGCGCTATACTCCAAGAGGCGAGGTATCTACAACACCTACCTATATACACAGCTTACTGGAAATTATTGAACCCTTCGTAGATTTTTGCGGTTACCCTTATCTAACCTTCACATTCTGGACCAGTGAACATCTCTATTGTCGATACGTCGATAGAGTGGTTACCAACATCCCTTTGCTTATTGCTTCACATTTTTAAGTATAATATGGCACGTTGAGTTTTTGACTTTGAATTATTTGACCCGCCTAACTTCCCCCATTTTATTTAAAATAACGCCACGCATTAAACCTATATGAAAGCTGGCATAAATACAAACCAGTATTTTATGCGACAAAATCTTCTAAAGCGTTGCGTTTCCGAGATATGAGCCATCAAAACCTTCAGCACAACCAACACCAGCTATTGATTAATAGGGGTTTTATGCGTGGCCGCTATTTTGTTAATAAAATAGAATGGTGGAAGTTAGGCACGCCACGCTTCGTACAAAAATCTTCGAACCGCTTTATTTTTGTAGAAAGTCGTCTCTATTACTGTGTTTTATGTTGCTCTATGTAAAATGTCTATACCTGTAATTTTTATGACATAACACATAAGATAACATCACGCCTGTTGTTCCTGCAGAGTTAGGCAGATGTGTACCTAATAGTACACACCACAATTCGCCCGTTGAAGTCCCATGTAATTGCGGAGTTTATTGCGACCACTCGGGCAAACTCCTCATGGAAAAACCCAGTAGCATTTTTTAGTTCAATTCAATTTTATTTATTTTGTGAACACAGGGTACATACAGTAGATGTTATAATAAATAAGCTCCGAGCTGTGTCCCGCCAAAAAGCATACAAAATATCAGGGTTTTTAAACAACCTTAGAGATTCAAAAGTAGGTACAATCACAATCATTATAATGTCAAATTCAGATAAAATTATTGTTAATAAGTCAAGTTAAATAAAGCAAGGAACCAAAAAATACAAAATAAAATAATAATGTCACTCATTCAATAACAATCAAAATTAACAAAATCATTTAGTATAAATAACATAGAAACAGATTAGATGAGTTTAATTAAAAAGGAATTAGAATTAAAATTTGTCATTTAAATATTCGTCAACAGAGTAATACACCTTGTTAATTAGCAATTTGAAAAGATTTTTTTAGAATTTTGCTCGACCTAAGAATCGATCCCATGACATCATGCTCAGCAGTCGCGCATGTGATTACTAGACCAACGTGACAGTCGAGTTGTGTAGTCTAAAATAATAAAGAGCATTCTATCTATGTTTGCCACTCCTTATGCCAATCAAAATCAAAAGTCATTTATTCGAATTAGGCTGATAATCAGCACTTTTTGAACGTCAAAGTTTACAAGAGACAGTCCCCCAAAACGTCCGCCCTTCGCCTCTTCCTAGTGTTTTAGCTGGGAGGTGACGGAACAAACTCCCCAAGAATACATCTGCCTGTTAGGTTAGAAGAACCAGATTAAATCTATCTACACATGCATATGCATATAATAGTCTCTTTTTGAAACTCGGCGTGTCACATTCATTGCCGGTTTCTTTTCAATGTTTTGTTTTTCTCGTGTATTGTGACAAGAAACATTATTGCGCTGGACTTTCCACTTTGTACAAAACGTTCCGTTCATTGTAAGGTTGTCTGGTAGACATTGCCCTGAGCGATAAGACCTGCCATGTACAATTCTGTTTGTAAGTTTAATCTTGTTTTTATTTTACCGAGTATATTGAACTGAAAATGAGACTTGTGTAAGTAGGACTGTAAAGCTTTAATTACAATAAATTTCGTTTATTCATTTTACTTACATATAAATTGTATTTTTTAAATAATTGAATATAAAAGAAGTCTTAAAAATAGTACCTTCCGTTAACCAACCGCCAACCGCCGCCACCGCCGCTAACCATTCAAGCTAAAGTTGTTTCAATTTTGGTGTACAATAAAGTACATTCTATTCTACCTACCAGCATCGGTGGTCAGGGCTCTTGAGAGAGGAACCTCCTAGCAATACGTGCCGTGTCCAGAAGTACTGCTTTCTGACAATTCCTTTAATTATTTTTCTTACTTACTTTTACATTTAAACATTCCTATATATGAAATCAATATAAAAAACATTTAAAAATAGTAGCCCACTGGTATCGGGAACAGGGTCCAAGCTACCGGCGGTCAGGGCTCCAGAGAGAGGAACCAGGAGTACCGCTTTCTGAATCAAGCCATTGAGTCTCCTCAGATATTGGTCGAGGCTCTTGGCAATTAAGCCATTGGCTGAAACGACTATCGGCACAATGATTAGTTAGTCCACTTTCCACATGTCAACAACCTCGCGAGCCAAGTCTGACAATTATTATTATTATGAACTTTATTCACTGTACATACAATATGTAAATTACATTTATCATTTGCATACAACGGGCAACAAATTTTCAGCATGTTATCGATGTTTTAGTGGTTGTTTCTGATTGTTCACTAGTACGGTTTATTGAGAGCGACCAACGAAGTGAGAGTGAGACAGAACATACAATGTGGCACATTTTCATAACGTTTGACGGCATGGTTGGCGCAGTGGCTGTATTATTGGCTGCTGCGTTGCGTGTCGCGGGTTCGATTCACGAACAAATATTTGCATGGCCTACAGGAAGTTGTTCTGGGTCAGGCTGGTTGTGTATGTGAGTTTAAATAATTGTAAACGCACCCACGATACAGGAGAAATCGCTAGTGTGGGGAAAAAGTTTGAAAATAAAACCTTTTTTTTGACTACTCAATCTTGCTGCCGCGTCGGCTAAGCGACGACCGTAACGAATTTTAAGCCTAAAATAAAATTGGAACAAAAAAGCGCCATCTAAGGTCATTGACAAGGCGGTAGTTATACTGTATCAATAAAAGATTTTTTTTTAAATTTAATTAACTTAAAGTCCACAGCAATCAAGACAAGGCGACGAACCAATCAATGTTGAGATCCTTTTCAATTGGAACCGCTCGGTGTTATTAATGTACGCTTGTAATGTATTAAAAAGGTCTAAATCAATTTGTGAAACAAACCGTAATAATTGCGTTATGAAAACGAAGGGATATTTACGCAGTGGTTTTTCCACAATCATTTGTTTTACGGTGTAGTTATTTTTACGGTTTTTTTAGGCCATAAATAGGTATTTGCCTAAAATTTGAAATGACGTACTAATATTAGGTACTTTATACGTAAGTATCTTTTACTTTACAAATATCTTTTATTCAGACAAGGTGGATGACATACCTCACTGATTTATGTAACCTCTTAAAAACATTTCATAATTATCTTAGCAAGTTAATTTGTGTTTATGTTATATCTTAAAAACTATAAACAGACTCATATTTCTGAATTATTAAGCTCGTTGGATTTTTACTATGAAATATGTCAGCAGCAATCATTTCGTGAAATTATTGTTCAACTAAAATTCACATTGTGACTCTGACGACCTTTATAGAAGGTTGAAAATAAATATTTTTTTAATAATTATATTTGTAATAAAGCGACGGGTAGTTCAGTGTACTTTATACAGTTTCTATCAAAATTAATGTGTCCTCTGCAGAAACTAAAAGTCGATCCCCCCTTATTTTCGGCGCTTACATGCTTTTTTTGAAAGCGCGTGAGATTTGTATGAGCGCGCGTTTTGCAACAGGCGCTACTCGTACGAGCGCATATAAGCTCGTATAAGCGCAAGCAGCGAGAAGCGTCTCCCCGCGCGCCCGCTCACGCGTAAACATGCCAGAATAAACGCGTGTACATGCGTTCAGCTTTTTAATATGTAAAATGCGGCGCACGTGTTAGCGCTTAAGCTTAGCACGTGTTAGCGAGATCATACGCGCAAAAAAATAAGCTAATCTGAAACCGCTCTTAAAGTACCTAGATAGAATGTACTTTATTGTCTACCAGTATTATTTAAGAGCGTTTACGCCGTCCATGCGCTGTTTGACTCCAAAACAGTACTTTTCAAACCCTTTAATACCATCAACCCTTTATTTTACAAAAATGATAATTACTAATAACTTTAGGAAATTTCGTCTCAATAGATGGAGAGAAAAATATTTCAATTAATAGAGTATTGGTAAATTGTATCAAGATAACTCAACAGAGGTTTTCTTAATTTCCCTTTTAGCGTCAGTTTCGACGCTCTAATTATAGGAAACCACTGGCAAACCTAATTAGATTTTTTTTTTACCTATTGCTAAGATCCTAAGGAATATAGTTGGAGAAGAAAATTTTTTGATTAAGGTTTCTTTATATAAGAAATTAAAGTTCAAACAATGTGAAATATTAAGGAATTAAAATGATTTTTTCACCGATATATCTTACTTGATTTAATATAATAATAGCATAATATAATAGAAGAACATATGCTTTAAAACATCCAATTTAAAATTTCAAATAATTTACAGTGATTATTTTTCTATAAATATTTGAAAACTACTATAAATCACTGCGCGCGAGCAATTTTAAATCAGACCGCCGCGAGGCTTTCTAGAGAGAGGACATGTCGCTCGGCGCTCTGCCTGACCCGAGTTGACCTTAGTCGTACTTGGAAGGATAGCAGACGTTTATAGTGTGATTAAAAAATCTTGGTACTTTGATGATTAAATTTTTTTATTATTATTTTTGATGACTGACAATAATTTTTTAGTGACAACCAATATCTACCCAATTTTTTTACATACGAATTTTATTTATTAAAACTTTTACTTATTTTTTTGTAAATAAGAACATAAATTGTTTTTAAAGTTAACGCCAACCTATTGTATTTCCCTCATAAGAGGTGTCACTAAGAGGAACGTCGCGTCAGGTTAAAATATAATATAAAATAAACGTAAGTAAATCCGTATAAAGTGATTTATTTGAATAGAATAAGAAATATTTATTAATCAGTCACAAATCAATAATAATTAACGAAGTTCGGTTTCTTTCTAAAGTTTAGATCAACAAATTCATGTTTGAATAACTAAAAAACGACTTTAATATTAATCATAATTATAGCTATACTTGCAATATATTATTGAATACTTATTTTATGCACTCGTACTTTAGTAATCCGTGTACGTTCAAATTCAAATTCAAATTAAATTTTACTACAACAATTGCACTCGAACGGATCATAGTGGGTTAGTTTGACTATAGCGCGCGAGAGCGCGCCAGCGCTATACACACAGGCACGCGCGCTTCTGTGTGTGTAAAAAATGCATTGAATTACCTAAACTTGACTTCGCGCGATAGACGTAAACGCTCTTAACAGTTGTTTAACAATATTGCTGATCATATGGGTGTATGTATTGTATTGTATAGTCGGCTGGTGTCCGCAACTCCACGTCCAAAGCGCGTACTTTGCGTACGGAATGGTGGTCTTGTCGGCGATAGCGATCAGACTGCCGAGCGGTTCCTTCTAGGATTGTTGCTGATGCAGGTTTTTACTGTATCAGCGGATGCCGATGCTGATTTTCTCAAATCAATATCAGAAGATGCTTATGCTGATATTAATAAAAAAATCTTATTATAAAATTGTTAGTAAATGATCACATTTACTAACAATTTTATAATAAGATTTTGAATAAAAGACCTCACACGATAACTCACTAGCGTCTAACCAATTTATGTTGTCTAAACAAACGGCTGCGGGAACAAGTGACAACTTTTTTTGTAAAACTGTTTATGATTGGTTAAAACTCCACGTGGCTCGCTCTAGTCCCGCCTTCAATACGTCACGACTTGAATGTCAGCATTATAAATCAGCAATCGATTGTTGCTGATATAAAAAACGATGCTGATAATCCGCGGATGCTGATATTCGCAACAACACTGGTTCTTAAGAGCGTTTACGTCTATCGCGCGAAGTCAAGTTTAGGTAATTCAATGCATTTTTTACGCACACAGGAGCGCGCGTGCCTGTGTGCATAGCGCTGGCGCGTTCTCTGGCGCTATAGTCAAACTAACCCACTATGATCCGTTCGAGTGCAATTGTTGTAGTAAAATTTAATTTGAATTTGAACGTACACAGATTACTAAACTAAGAGTGCATAAAATAAGTATTTAGTAATATATTGTAATTATAGCTATAATTATGATTAATATTAAAGTCGTTTTTTAGTTATTCAAACATGAATTTGTTGATCTAAACTTTAGAAAGAAACCGAACTTCGTTAATTATTATTGATTTGTGACTAATTAATAAATATTTCTTATTCTATTCAAATAAATCACTTTATACGGATTTACTTACGTTTATTTTATATTATATTTTAACCTGACGTGATGTTCCTCTTAGTGACACCTCTTATGAGGGAAATACAATAGGTTGGCGTTAACTTTAAAAACAATTTATGTTCTTATTTACAAAAAAAAAAAAAATAAGTAAAAGTTTTAATAAATAAAATTCGTAGGTAAAAAAATAGGGTAGATATTTGTTGTCACTAAAAATATTGTCAGTCATCAAAAATAATAATAAAAAAATTTAATCATCAAAGTACCAAGATCTTTCAATTACACTATAAACGTCCGCTATCCTTCCAAGTACGACTAAGGTCAACTCAGGTCAGGCAGAGCGCCGAGCGACGACGTGTCCTCTCTCTAGAAAGCCTCGCGGCGGACTGATTTGAAATTGCTCGCGCGCAGTGAAGTAGTTTTCAAATATTTATAGAAAAATAATCACTGTAAATTATTTGAAATTTTAAATTGGATGTTTTAAAGCATATGTTCTTCTATTATATTATGCTATTATTATATTAAATTAAGTAAGATATATCGGTGAAAAAAACATTTTAATTCCTTAATATTTCACATTGTTTGAACTTTAATTTCTTATATAAAGAATATCTTCTCCAACTATTTTCCTTAGGATCTTAGCAATTGGTAAAAAAAAATCTAATTAGGTTTGCCAGTGGTTTCCTATAATTAGAGCTTCGAAAATGACGCTGAAAGGGAAATTAATAAAACCTCTGTTGAGTTATCTTGATAGAATTTACCAATACTCTATTAATTGAAATATTTTTTCCACAACTATTGAGACAGCGAAATTTCCTAAAGTTATTAGTAATTATCATTTTTGTGAAATAAAGGGATGATGGTATTAAAGGGTTTGAAAAGTACTGTTTTGGAGTCAAACAGCGCATGGACGGCGTAAACGCTCTTAAACATAATTCAAGATGTATCTGACAACTTAGGAGCCCTCTACCATGTGCACTCACTGCATGCAACGTACGTCGAGACTATAAAAGTAAAACATTTACTCCGATACTTGTAAATTTTATCGCTTATTCGTGTCTTTGACAACGTCTTATTTTAGGGTCCTGTCTAAGACAGAATTGTAAACGAATTCTACAGCTGATAGAACACAGAATAAATCATTAAAAATACATACACACGACTACATAATAAGCGTCATAGATTTTTTGACGTTTTATGTAAGTTTATGCGAAATAAACTATTCTGAATTGAATTTAATACACATAGGTAATATCAAATTTTTCAAAAGGCGTTTTTATTTTTTACAACCGTGACATTATGTGTTATCTCACAGTTATACATCAATGTGTGTCTCCACTCCGTCATCGATCTAGAATTAAATGAAAACACGGCGCACTTTTCTCAAGATAACTGAGCCAACATAGGGGTGAGTCCTTCATCGTTCGGGGGTGAAGTGTTTTCTTCGTATTACTAGTATGTCACCTTAGTTTAAAGTAGTAACATAACATCAGACGTGTATGCAGAGATGTATAGCACAGCTATATTTCGCCGGTTATGCTCGGGTACCATGGAAGGTATAAGAGACGAGCTTGCCAATTATAAATAAATAATCAGGAATGATCGCAAACAGGTGGCCACTATTCCATAAAGATAAAAAAGATAAAATCCAAAGTTATGTAATACATTCAGTCAAAAATGTATCGGGAATGGATGATTTGTTTGTGGTTCCAAATTTTTTTTTTTGTTTTTTTTGTTGTTAGATTTGCACAACGGTTTTCGATTTTCGCGTGGAGTTGGAGTTGCATCTGTTATTTAGATTAAATACAGTGGTGTTTTTAGTTAGATCATAATATCTAGTGTGTATTGAGAATTTCATAATGGACAAAAACATCGAACAAAGAGTCTGTCTTAAGTTTTGCATCGCCAATAGAATTTTGTGTTCGGAGTCCCTGAAAATGTTACAGAAGGCATACGGTGAATCGACTTTATCAAAAACACGTGCTTATGAGTGGTACAAAGCATTCAAAAGCGGCCGAGATGTGATAGAAGATTTGATTCGCTCTGGTAAGCCATCAACGTCTTCAAGTGAAGTTAACGTCGTAAAAGTGAAGGAAATGTGACTAAAAATGCTCATTCAAGTTTGAGAGAGATAGTGGCTGAACTTTCTGTGTCTCACAAGTCGATCTGTACCATTTTAGGTAATCACTTGGGTATGAAACATGTTGCCACTCGGCTAGTCCCAAAAGACCTGCATCTTAAGCTGCGTTTAAGAGAGCAAATTCGACGAAAAAGGCCAGATTTACGAAAAGAAAATTCTTGGATTTTGCACCACGATAATGCGCCTTCGCACAAGGCCATCATAGTGAACAAAATTTTGACCAAAAACTCAACAAATCCCATCGAACAACCACCTTATTCAGCAGATATGGCTCCAGCCATCTTTTTCTTTTTCCTAAACTCAAATCACACTTCGTGGCACCCGTTTTCATGCGGTAGAAGGCATAAAGGGGAATTTGCGGCGAGAACTGAATTCAATTCCGGTAAAAGTGTTTAAAAAATGTTTTGATGATTGGATTATTCGTTGGCGTAAGTGTATCGTTTCTGAAGGAGCATACCTACTTTGAAGACGAAAACGACTTACTTAAAATGACTTTGGATGAATAACTAACATTTTGTGTATTATTGATCGTTTCCCGGTACTTTCTTGACAGAGTAGTACTTTGCCCGACATGGGATGCAACCCAGGACGCTATGCTTAGCGATCGCTATAAACAATTATGTACAGTCACGAGCAATGAAATACATATATGCACGCAGAAACTTTTAAAAGTGATTTTCTTCTACTGCATTCCGTAACGTTTTACGTTTTCACGGATATAGTATTTTGGAAGCTAACTATTACAAAATATGTAGGTAGGTCTTATCTCAAAGATGAAAAAAAAGTCTTTCCAATTTTGCTAAGCATATAGGAAATATAACCTTTTGGACTACGGAACACCATATATATGAAATCCCTTATAGCATCCGCCATATTGTATTTATGACGGTAGGAAATTCGAAATAAATCTTTTAGACCCTCAATAAAATATCCTGAGGATGTATAAAGCGATGTGCAGTGACCTTTTTACGGTCAATCTGGCTGGGACGTCTGGTTTGAACGTAGCTAAATAAAATAATAGTTTTTCATAGAATGTTATAGGCTGGATAAATAAGTAGAAAACAAGCGAATATAGCGGTGTAATGCGAAAGTATTTTATAGGTCGCAATTGGATTCAAAACGACCTTAAAGCCACCACCTACAGCTAACACTTACAATGTCGTCAATGCTTTTTGCTCGCAGTTTTTCGGCTACAGTTGGATATAATGCTACACTTGAGAGATATGAAAGAGCAGCACTTGGTGTGCTGCTTGAGAGCTTTGGTAGCTCTCAACAACCATCATGGAAACCATCTTCGGAAGCAATGACATCATCATACTGTTGTATGTCTGGATTATGCGATGTTACCTTTTTTCATCTTTATTATTCTTTGGACTCTGAATTGCCTATTTGTGCCGAGTCCAAAATATTTTTTCATTTCATCTGAACGCTATTCCTTCACAATACAAATACTTCACCAAGACCTCATTTCGACGATTCTAAACGCGCGCTAAGAATTTATTCGACATTAAAATTTCTAAATTAATCCTTTGAATATTATCATGTTCACGTAAATTGGAATACTCGGGATAGTATTGAATGCCTACAAGTTCAGATCGAAGGAATAATAGGAGATGTGTTGATCGCATTTTTAGTATTCTCTCAGCTATGTAGAGGTCGAGTTTCAGTAGAACCAGCTCCACACATTCAGACACACACGATAAGTAATTTGTCATATGTTTCCCATTAGTACTTAGTATCGATTTTCTACGTCTAGTCGTTAGTTGATGTAGAACCGAAATTGACGACAAAACGAGCAGTTAAAAATAATTGCCATGACATTCCCGATATTGTTTTATCGAAATCTATATACAGGGTGGCGCCGACGATACAACAGTAAATGAAAATACTGGTAATAATAGTTCATAGGAATATTTTTAAACTATCAAAAATAAATCCTAAGCAGCATGTCTGCTTCTTCCATACTTTTATACTAGTCGTCAACTCATGAGTCTTCTCCCTTTCCGTCCATATCATCGTTCACACAGTTCATCCATCTTTGGTCTTCCCCAACTCTAATAGCTACACACATTCATACTCAAAATTAGTAATTGAAGTTTAATGTAATGTAAACTCAAACCTTGAAGTACACTACATTTGGTATATAGAGATTCAAGACACTGTATCAATAGCGGTCGACGTTCACAAAGAGGACAATATTACGCTTAATGTGTACATTCACGGGTATTAAATAGGTAATATAGGTGACGTAAAATACAATCTAAACTGGTCTTGATCTGTATTATAACCTTAACCTTTAAACTAAATAGGTACAGTGTCAATAAATTATACATACTACACTAGCTTCCATTGGCACTAAGTAATATTATAATTTTACATGTTCGGCTGAACGTATTCCGATGAAATCGGTACGCAGGTAGACCATTACTGGATTAGGACACAGGACTGTTTCATTCCGGTGGTGCGTTCTCCTGGGATAATTTCCTAGAATCGCGGCGAACCGCGTAAACACTCTAGTCAACTTAAATAATTTTCCCTCTTGTGTAAGAACTTCACGCAACGATCACAATTCGCTTAATGCTAAATTAAGTGTAAAATTTTATAACTAGAATTAAAAAAAAATTAAGTGTGGAGGAGCGTGTAAAGATGAATATGTTAAGATATATGAAGGGATGAAGAAAAGTCCGAAGTACACAAGAAGAAGAAAGAAAGTTTATTGCACAGATACAGGTTACTGTTCCACGCACACAAGAGTTCCACTAAGAAAAAGGAGTGGTACAAATAGAATAGATAGCACGAAAATATGCAAAGAACATTCAAATCCCAACGGTCACTGTTAGTTCCGTGAACATACTGGCGAGGTAGCGCGTGCGCTTGCAGAGCGCAACGCAATGATAGTACCGTTCCGGTCACACAACCGGTTCGGGTGACGTGGCGGAAGCGCTTGCTAAACAAAGAACAAAAGACGCGTCATAGCTGCACCGGCTAGCTGTTAAGAAATTATCTACAAGTAAAATGTGTTTGTATGTTGAAAGTTATTTTAATTAATTCTTACAGATATAATATTTAGATTTTGTACGAGTATTTTATATAATGCTACTGTTTATGTTTATTTAAGTTATAATTTATTTCTACTAACATATTTTATGGTTTAGGATTAGTTTAGTTTTATATATTATAATAATTAACATGATAAAGTACATAAAGAAAATTAGTGGGTCACTACAAAATAACAATCTTTAAAATATATGCGATGCTCTGAACTGAAGGTATGTTTAATACCTTCAGTTCGGAGCATCGCATCGGCCCACTTTCACATCACCCTGTGATAGAACACATACTTATTGTATATATGTTCCTTTGAGTGATTTAGTTTGAGTCGCTTTGAGACGAAAACAATAAATGTATCCATCCAGGTTGCATGAAAGGCTACCGATGACATAATACATGTTTAAAAATACTTGTTTTTGGAAATATTTTTTTTACAATTCCTTGGAGGAAGAAAATGTGGACGATATTTCGAAAATATTGACACCACGACAAGATAGAACGTGGAATGAATGACAGAGCCGTCCTGTTCAGACAAGAGAGCTGCTATTTATCATGGAAACAAACCAAGTCCATGATTGTGAATAATTAGTACGTTTTAATATTTATGTGCTCAGCGTCTTTGAATATCATTATCATATTTTCCGCATTTTTTAACATAATGTTTTGTAATTAACTTTGTGCGGCAAATAAGAGTGTACTTATAATTTGTAAATGTAGACAACAAATGTTGCCTTTATGGTTAAAATGCCGATCACCAATGCATTTGCTGAGTGTGGTAAATAATTACCGTCATCCATGCAAGCGAAGCCGCAGGTAAAAGCTCGTCTTTTCTTATCTTACTTCTTACCAAATTTAATAAACGATTTGTACGGATGGATGGATGTATTGATTTGTAACAACTGAACAGATTTTGATAAAACTTTACAGCAATATAGCTTATAGACTAGAATACATCACAGGCTAGAATTTAAAAAGAATAAAAAATAATATTTACGCAAGCGAAGCCGCGGTTAAAAGCTAGTCATTTATAATCTAAAACGAACAGAACTTACTCCTACGTTACAAGTTATAATCAAATATAACGAGCACATATGTAACGGGATAACAAAGCATCCCAATACCCTTATATCCCCCCCCCCAATTACATGGCGAACTATTATCAGTAAAACTAAAACTGGAGGTGAAGGTTACAACCTCGCCGAACATGTTACCATGTTTTAATTCGTAAAAGCCCGCTAGACATATGTACTTATTAGTATGAATAAGATATTACAACTAGGAACAAAATGGTCGGAGTCGGTTCACACACACATGCAAAGCGAACATTTACACGAATTCAAGTAACAAGCTTCCTCCTCATGATGGAGTAGGCACGCGCGCGCGGTGCGATGTCACGTGTCTTACAATTTTTGGTTCTAAAACAAGCCGTTTTCTCATGATATATTCTTTCACAGTTTTGAGAGCAGTGGTAATTAAATAAATTACACCAAGTACGCCTGCGTGAAACCCATGACCTATACCTTGTAAGTTGGGGACGTCCCCACTGAACCATCAGCGCTCACTTGAATGATTGTGTGTAGTGTAACATAACATAACAAACCCTTACACCAGCGTTTGATTTCACCAAAAAGGCCTGACCTTGGTTTACTGATTATCTTTATCCTGTGGTAAAAGGTGCTTATATTTGAAATTTGTTATAATTAATTAAATTATTACATCAAGGTTCTGGTTGGATTTTAATGTTTTATGTTTATTCCTTCGTCCTTGGCGTAATTAAAGACTGACATTACGCCTGTATTCGTAGGGGTAAACAGAGGTGTATGGCACCGCACTTAGATTATTTTACCGTTTATGTTTAGTTCCGATGTGAAAGGTCGAACCGGCTGCGGACACTAACGGATACTTTACCATATCATATAGCAGTGGGTGAACCTTTATAAAGGCTGTACACTCTTGCTGAGATACTCCGAGGCAGGGCGAGTGCGAAAGTGTATACAAGGTGTAGTTTTGCATCCTCGTCAAAATTCAGGAGGTTATCATAGAAGACGTAAATAATCAATATAAATACCTGGTCAATAATAATAAACGTTGCTTTATTTGTTGTTATAATTTGACACTATTTCAGAATGAAGCCCTTCTTAAAGGATCACCCATTTATCGAATAAACGTCTGCGTTTGTTTGTTTGTGTGAAAGCGCGGTTATAGCTGGCTAGTATAAGACGGGCCGCGTTATAATACGGGTGGTGTACACTTACCAATTTCCGATATTAAGAAAAATGTAAAACATTACCTACCCATTTTTGGGCTCGAGAGTCATTAGCATAGTTACCTCCTTGAATTTGACGAGGATGCAAAACTACAGCTTCTATAGCAGCAGCCGTCCATTCTCGTTGTGCCTCGCTTGCTTTCCGTCCCGTTTCGTTTTTTTGCGAGACATGTCGGTGGAGACATAGAGAGAGCTCTCGGTCGAGATTGTACAACCACAATAAAAGGTGCGGTGAAACCGAGCGGATTGTAGAGCGGAACGAACTGCGGCCGCCAGACTTGGGCCGTTAGTGTACTGAAAACATGACTGTTATATGTTTTTAAACTCATGTGGTCACTAACATTATCATTAACACTGAAAACCGGACATCAAAACAAATAGTGAACATGGCAATTATACCGTTTTCAGTGTTGATGATAACATGACTGTTATTCTTCAGTGGAACATTGAATTCTGTTTACTGTTAATGCTGACGTTGTTTAGATAAATAATTATAACTAAAAAATACTATTTTGTTTCAGGTAAGCTTACGATGGCGGATGAAGTAATATCATATTGGAATTATGGTTGGCAGGTATGGTAAGTTTTAAGTTAAGCACAAAATTCAACCTAAGATTTATGATACAAATTAAAATGGTGTAAGATTGAACTAAATTACATAAGGACAGCAACGCCGAGGCCGGCCCAGAAACAAGTGGCGTGACGACAACCTGGACGCATACCGCGAGGGTTGGTTCGAGGTGATCAAGAGTTAATGGTAAAATTTGGAGGAGGCCTTTGCCGAGCCGTGAGATAGTATGGGCTAGACAAAAAACTGTATCAACTTACATATTACTTAAGATTAAGCCTGAAAACTAATTCAAAGAAAAATACTTCATGATACTTCATTGCATTATCTATTAAAATCCGGAATCTCGGAGTCTATCCGTATCGGTTTGACCGTAATTTAAGTCTCTTGTACCGACTAAATCGTAGGTAGATGGCTTCTCGTAGCGGCTACGTCGTAGACCTGTAGCTGGTGTCTCGTAGCGGCTACGTCGTACACATGTAGCTAGTTTCACGAAGCAGCTAGAGACATGAGCATGTAATTTAACTCTAGAAGTGGCTACGTCGTACGCAAGTCGCTGGTCTCTCGTAGCGACTACGTCGTCGGCCTGTAGCTGATTTCTCGTAGCGGTTACGTCGTAGGCCTGTAGCTGGTCTATCATAGCGGCTACGTCGTAGGCATCTAGAAGAAGAAGACAACGAATGTTTTATTAATCACGCTTTTATAAAATGTTCCAGTGCAATACGAATAAGGAAGTAACACGAGGCTTATATAATGATAACAATTACGTGTTGAAGCTGTTAGCTCGCACAATTAGCTGGCGCAGCGCCTCAAAGAGATTCCCTAATCACTGTGTTATATGAACACCGCTAAATTACTGTAATTAAGGCAACATGTAACGTACAGTTAGAATCCTTGTAGCTTTATACATTAATGTATACTAAAAACATACACATTCATATTAAAAATACCTTTGGGGGTTATATCAGAGGTATCAAGAATTATATGCAGTTAAATATATTGACCGATTGATAAAAGAATGTTGAAAATCATACACCATGATTCAAACTTTGATCTTCTACCCTGCTTAAGCTCTTCAAAGCATTACGTACAAATTATATACCGGCTGCAGACATCGGCAATTTTCCATACCGGTTTAACGAACATTGCAGCAGCAGTGGAGTTAGCACTTCGATACCTGTCAGCTGTCTGCGACCTTCATAAGGATCTGTCTTGTAATCTGACCGCAATATTACATTTCCAAAAGTAAACCAGCATCATCTTCCTAGCCTTTTCCCAACTATATTGGGGTCGGGTTCCACTCTGACCGTTCGAGCCGAATAGTATATGTTTGGGTGTAGACGCAATTTTCGAGAAATTCTTTCACTAATGGCAAGTTACATTATTCTCATTATTGGGGTGGATCGAATGAAGTTCCCAAAATACGCGCTTTGGACGTGGAGTTGCGGACACCAGCCCGTGATACAATACAATACATTATTCTCAAGGGTATATTTGTTTATTCCCGTTGAATAATTTCCGACCATAACGTTAGCGAAGCCGCGGGCAAAGGCTAGTGATTATATATATACCTTCTAGGTTTTTAAAGATAAACGCTGCTAAACTTGTCGTCAGTCAATGCAATAACGTAAAACGAATAGGTAAAAAGTACAGAATAAAAATACAAACGAAGAAATCTCGAGCGAAAATAATGTGATCGAGTTATTTTCGCCACAATTCCAAACGAGCGAGTTTGTGTCCTGAGCCGTGATGATGACATTATCATTATGTATGCCTTTTAGTATCAAATATGTGCTATTCATCATTTGCCTAGCCATTTTTCCAACTTTATTGGGGTCGGCTTCCAGTCTTACCGCATGCAGCTGAATACCAGTATTTTGCATGGAGCGACTGCCCATCTGACCTCCACAACCCAGTTAGTACTATGTAACACCATACCTCTTGGTAAGACTGGTTGTCAGACTTTCGGGCCACTGACTAACTGTGGTCGGGACGGGACCAACGGCTTTACGTGCTTTCCGTGGTACGGAGGAATCTCGCTATATAATAGGCGGTCACCCATCCTCGGACCAACCCAAGCAGCGCGACTTAACCTGAGGATCGACCCGAGCGGCTGATATTATACATCTTAATAGAGAGCACGTGATAGCCCAGCGGTAACGGCTCAGACTTATATCATGTAGGTCGTGGTTTCGAACCCAGTGAAGTAGATAGCTTTGTGTAATTTATTTCATCACCACGTCTCTAAATGGTGAGGAAACAGGTTTGTCTTAGAACCAAAAACTCGAACCCGTGGCTCATACACAAAGCGCAGAGAACGTTTAAGGCTGAGTAACATTATAAAGGTACGATTTCATGATTGACTTCGTTTGACAGTTCTCAACTACAATAAATAATATTTAGGGCGTCCGCTAAAACTCGCGCGGGTTCAAATATCCTTAGAAAATCAGTCGGACGCGCCTATTAGAGACTGTTCTTACTACTTTTCAATACAGAAACGCGAGCTTGCACCCACGTGACTTTTAACGGACGCCTTTAAATTCAATAAGTTTTTTTGTAAGAAGTATTTAAAGAGTACTTTAAAGTTAAGTGTTGTTTATAATTTCAATGTCAGCAGTTTATTCTGCAAACAAGTACCAAACACAGAGGGTGTTTGGTACTTGTTTGCAGAATAATCTCTTTAAGTTGGGTAAAAATAGCTGTTATTTTGACGAGCTCAAGACTCAAGGCAATCAAGGGATGACGTCAGGAGATTGAGTGATTACTTGTTACTTTGGCATTCTTTTGGGAATAAGGACGAGCCTAATTTTGGGGAAGAACAAATTGACTTTTTGGCGTCGTTTTGCGCTTCGAGACGTGTTGTTTAATAACGCTATGTGATTATTTTATGAAATATTGTTAAAGTCTCTTGGTTCTTTGACAACATTATTTGAAATTGGATTTAGAGTATTTTCAAAGTGTCTTGAAGAACTTTGTTAAGGCATTGAAAAATATTCGTTTAAGACGAAAATGCCAGAGTGCAAAGATTTTTGCTCGGAATTTTTTGTAATGCTTTATTAGGTATACTAGCTGACCCGAAAGACAATTTCTTTCCCTTTCTGGGTGTCAACAACAGCCCCACTTACCAATTATAGCTAAAAACTATCCAGATGACTCCATAAGTACAAAAATAAACTCATCAATATCGGTCAAACCGCCCGTCTAGGAGGAGAAGTTACAAACACATTTTCACCGGAATTTTATAAATAAAGATTTGGTATTAGGAGCACGTAAGTAAACGAATTCTCTTGTCATGAGTCCTTTTGCTTAAATTGAATTGTTCTATTGCGGTCAACTGGGTTGTGCTAAACAAGTACCTGCTTTTCTAACATAGTTTGAAAATTGGACGTAATTCTACCATAATGCCAGCCAACCCAAAATCTCTTATTGATTCAGTTAAATACGTCAATTTTTTTTTTCACGATGTGGATATCCTCAATGGATGTCCTAAGCCCTGGGGAGAGCGGAGGGGTCTGTCAGACTCGTACTGACTAAAGCCACACCGGTGTTCCCTCGCACACTTGCGTCGGGGGGCAGCGGGAACTAATGCGACTTCCGCTGCCCCGGACTAGTGTCGGCCCGCTTACGTCAAATTAATATAACATTATAGGTAAACGATGTAAAATCATTCTCATATACATCCAAAACGTATACTTAGAAGAGATTTAAAATTTATCAGCGATTTTCTCTCAGGTAATAGTTACTAACATTATAAATCTGTATGTCGGTGTGTTGCCCCATTTCTGAAAATTCTATAAAAAAGTTAACCTACGCTGAGAGTCATTGTCAGCTTATAAAATAAAAAAATGCGGCCCCGACAGATTTTTTAAACGGACTTTATTGCTAATCCTTTTACACATATGTATATATAAAAATAAAGTCGTTTCAACACATTATCTTTAACTCTGGAATCTTTTATAAAAGATTGATTCGATTCGATCGTATTTCCTTTGACGGCGCATGAAGGGTGGCACGTGCGGAAAAGATCGTATTTCTCGCCATCCCTCGGCGCTCAATTGAATTGTTGTTATTTAATTCTGATCGCGTGCGCTCGCAACCGTATCATTCTAGCTTCAGCCCGCAGCTTTGTCGTCCAATATTTTGGCTATCGTACTCGTCCGTCATTTTTTTGTGCTCGTTCCACGGTATTTTTGATTGTTGCAATACAATCTGGCTAATAGGTGGGTTCTTCTTTAATCTTGGTTTTCAAGATTTGGATTTTTTGGGTTTGTGGTTTGTTGCGGTGTTTGTCGACTTGAGATTTCGATAAGCCACAAGGGAAGAGGTCTGGCGCCTCAGACCTGGCGATCTAAGCAATAAGCAGGGACAATAATTCCACGTTTTTCAGTTGTTTATCGCTGCATTGCTTAAAGTCACCTGATTTTCTATTTGTTTACAGCTTATATCACAAAAAGATAAGTATGACACACATTCACATTGTCACATCACTTTGACCCGTGAACAGTGATAGTCTAGTGGTGTGACCGTTGGACTGCCAAGTCATAGGTCTCGAGTTCGAACCCAAGACACGCACCTCTGATTTTTCGGAATTATGTGCGTATTGTACCTATAATAATCACTTGCTTCGGTGATGGAAAATATCGTGAGGAAACCAGCACGGCTGAGAGATATTTCTCGACGGCATGTAAAGCCTAGTCAGAGGCCCTTGGGCGGCATAAAACTCTGACACCAGGTTAGGCATTATCCACACGATAAAAGAAAACAGTACTTTGTCCCCACCTTGCATGTGGGTATTAATTTAGGCGTCGCTTAGTTAAGTGAAAACTGGCGTTAGTTAAGTGAAAAATTTCAGACTATTTAAACTTACTTTCGCAACAATTTTTTTCTTCTGTTTTAATAATTGTCACCATGATAATCACTGTAACAGCATAAACAGTAAACAAGCTCTACATAGACAAGACTAAGAGAACTACTCTCGACTAGAAGAATCTATACTAAAATAAAGCTGAAGAGTTTGTTTGTTTGATTGAACGGGCTCATCTCAGGAACTACTGGCTCAAATTGAAAAAATATTTTAGTGCTGGATAGCCCATTTATCGAGGACGGCTATAGGTTATATAACATGACGTTGCGACCAATAGGGGCGGAGTATAAATAAAAAAAATACGCAGACGAAGTTGCGTGGGTCAGGTAGTGCGAGTATAACTCTCCTCGATGTGAGTCTACAGTGGGGCAGGTGCGCGAGCTAACGAGCTCTCGTGATAGTCTCTACGTAGAGCCGAAGAGCCGCCGTAGAGTTGCACTCTGCTTGTTTGTGTTTCAACCACTTTATGCCTAAGCGTTGGTTTTTGCAACTAAATGTCGTGCTTTTAGCTTGCCCCTATTACATGGGACTTAATACATAACTGGCGAAATGTGGATGTACTATTAGGTACACCTCTGCCTATTCACTTCGGGGATTACAGGCGTGATTTTATCCTTTTCTCTCTGTTTAGATAAGAAAGAGACGCAAGTATCGATTGTGGCATTACACATGTTCGTTTCACACAGCCACACTATTTTGTCTTGATCGGCTAGACCTCTTGGTCATGTAATCAGGCACTAGAGCATATCCACACAAGGATCGTCAAGACCTGCCGTCACTCATGCCGTCGCGGTCACCCCTCGACCTCGAGAAAACAACACGAGAAACGTCGACCAAGTATCAAAAGTGTTAGAACCCGAAGGAGTCACAAATTCAATACATTTCGTGAAACTTTTTCATACACTTCTAGTTTTATTTCTATCAGTTTACGTGACATGACTGTATCCGTCGTACGTCGTATTTTTCTGTATTTTTAATACGACGTGTAATAGCGGGGTGTCAAGCAGCAGATTTCTAACAATATTTACAAACTTAAAACTTGTCTTAAAAACCCACAGACAAGGTTTAAAGTAAATGGACATTAGAGAACTGATGATTTCAGAGTAATTCTAAGATTGTTTTCTTCATAATTGATTGATTGATTGTTTGTTTGCTACTTTCAGTTAGTGACTTCTTAGATTAACGGAGTACGTAGAACGTAGTAATCGAAACCCGGTTTCGGTACCATAGTAAAAAAAAAAACGGATTTTACCATGGGACCGAAACGGGGTTTCGCATGCCCTAGTACGTAGGTACCTAAATCTTTTAAAATTCGCTTCAGTATATCAATAGATACTTATATGCCAGGATATCATCTCCATAATATGTCTATGTAATTATTTATACTTATTTTACACGGAATCCTATTTCAGAAAAGGCGAACAGAAACACCTATTTATAATAAAACGAATAGACTGAATGTAGAAAGAAACTCTATTTGTGACAATATGGCATTGTAATGTGCCGCGACAACCAAACTAAACAACAAATAAACAATTTATAATAATAATGTCGCATTCAAAATACATACTTCACAACATCTCAATACAATTCCTACCTCATAGCTACACATTAAGGTCTAATTCAGAATATCACGCCATCCAAATTGTATGAAGCAATTTTTTGTATAGGCTTTAACTGGCCGTATTCTTTGTCATCTTGATGAAAAAAAGTATTTTGTGTTCTCAATCCTGTTATGTTTCGCCAGCTGGAATTTGAGCTCATTTGTTGATGAAATAAAGTCTATTTTTGCATGTCTCGAGTGTCGAAATGAATTTTTTCAACAAATTGACATAGTCTCTGATGGGCCATTTGAAAAATCGCTTTTCCCTTGCAATGTGAAATTATCTGTAAGTATATTATATTGTTCTTCATTTTGTTTCAATTTCATTCGTAAATCACTATTTTTATGTCGGCAGCATTCATTGTTGCAATCTCCTATTCCCTTAATTTTTCTGGTTCTTCACAGTTGTATGTACTTTGTTGCGACTAGTCTTTCATTTTACATCTGTACTCTGAAGTGTTTATTGCTTGCATTAACAGACAAAGAACCAGAATTACCGTCCTTGAAAACTTAGGGTTCTGAAATAATTAATCCGACGAAATTGTAGGGAAAGCAATAGTCTCTGAAACTTTTGGATTTCTGGTCAACGTGATAATAAATCTTCATACTATTTTCTACTTCTCAATAATAGTTATAAAAGTTAAAGTATAAGTATGTCCGATATTCCGGCGTTGCTCCTCTAATTTCAGATTCTCAGCACGCTGAGGAATCCCTCGATGTATTTCTAGTAAAATATTTACGAACCACAATTTCTCATATGCATATAAGATAGTTCTCAGCCACGGTTCCACTCGCATTTAACGCCCCGGGCATGACCTCAGACGATTCTTCCCGCGACACGCGCGAGCCACTTGTTTCCTTTGTGTCGTTAAATGTTGTAAACAACAATTTGTTTCTCCGCAATCGCCACCGATGCCGCCGTCGCAACACGTGTTTTACTCTAGTATGTAGTTCCTGATCAAACGGTTTGGTCCATTTAGACCAAAGACATTCAAATATACCTATGAAACAATCACTGGAAGCGCCAGGGCAGCCCACGATCCGCCTGACTCTGACCTGAAAATAGCAAAAACCGAAATAATGCATGAAGCAATTAATTAAACGATGTTGTTGCATCACAGAATGCCCTGGTAATTATAATGCATGGGTCACTGTGGGCATTCTGTTGTGCGAGTTTTAATGAGTAAATATTGGAAAATTCATCTGTTTAAATAAAACACAAACACTCTTTTTCCCCCTGGTGGAAGGCAGTAAGTAGCCACAGAAAGCAATCTGCTCCGATCCTTACGGGCTCGTTTTGTTTCTCCTTTAAGTGTGTGTTTTTAAATTTCTTGTGACAGCTAGCTGTCACAAGAATTTTAATGTATGACTAGTCATACATTAAAATTAAACGAAGTACCGTCCAATCTTAATATATTATTATTAAGTTAACGTCAAAGTATCAAATGCTAAGCAAATGCAATTCCTAGCTTTCAGTTTTATACGAGTAATTAGATAGAAAATACTTTATTGAAGGTACGCCAAAATTGTTACAAAGTTCTTTTATAATACTAGGTCTACTCGTATAGTTTTATATTGTATTTTGTTTGATATACATATATATGTACCGACCAACCAACCATATGGTATAACCAAAAATATAGGTACATCTGCTTGTCACTACTGTACCGGGCTGATAGCAGTGGACTGTGGGTATTGTTGCTAGGCTGATGGTAGGGCAGGAGGGCTTCAGTATTTCGTGAAGTAAAACTCTGGAGATACAGACACGTCCATTTATTGCACAGTTCGTGGTGGAAGAGAGCGAAACACAGTGGTTTCCACAGATAATAACAAACGTCAAATTTACATTAAAAATGTTGATGTTGGTGTTGCCAACAACTACCTTTTTTGACAACATGGTATCTAAGCTCTAATACATAAAGTTATAATTTCCTCAACGGAAGCATGATGTAGGCACTATGTGCCATTAGTGGAGTAGTCGGCGAACATCAATCAAAGTGTTTGCTTCTAACTTGTTCAAACAACACAAACTTCAAACTTGCCTATCTCTCCGTACCAGCTTTAATTCTTATTTTTTGTTATTAGATGGCGTTGACTGAAGTTTTTGAGATCAGACTAATAATATTGCTAAATGGTCAATATGGGGCTAGTTTTTGAGAAACACGCATGTAGATTAAATAAAATTATTTTTGTATTGTTTATGTTTACATTAACCATCATTAGCAAACACAATTTTCTCAAGGTTTAAACAAAACTTGAAATTTATTTTTATTTTTAATCTTTGAATCTATTGTCTGATCCATTGAAAGTTTAGTACCTCATTGCTCGACTTATAAGCTAAATTTATGCGTATTTTATCTCATACAATTGTCTATTCTGTCCGACTTTTACTTCATCAGCATTATCTTTGTCTTTTGTGTACCTGTGGAGAACGTTGTTACTTCTTCCGAATAAATAAAATAAGCAGATGTGTGAGAGCCCCAGAGTAGGCAACGTGTTTTTGAAAATTCGTTACAAGAGCGAGGAGAAATTGTCCCAAACAAAAGTAATAAGTTCGCTAATTACAAAAGTCATTTTGCAAGAAAGAGTCAAAACAATACACAAACCTATCTCAATAAACAAACTAAAGATATCAGGTATACCAAAACTTATAATAACTTGTAAAACAAACATCATCCAATACCAAATAAATACAAGTTTCATTACAAGAGAGCGCCATTGTTTCACAATATTCCACAGACCCAAATAAGCGTTGTCTGGGAAGTTAGTACAGTCAAACAAAGATATATGTCTACAAGTAGCTAACATTTCTAAAATTTCTATTTAAAGAAATTCTATGTTTATTTTGCCAAAAGAATATTAACAACCTTACAAAAAAAATTAACACTAATGCTTATTTTCTATGAAGCTACTAATGTTTGTAATTTCTATGAAGAACTTATTGCGTATCTAATCTTTTAATCTTATCTTTTATTAGATACCCAATTAATAACTATAAGAAATTCTGGTTGTTACGATACCGATTTACGCTGACACCCGTACTAGTTACTAACTGCATTACGGTGGGACAGTTTTCCTCGTTCTCGGTTTACAATAAGCCGATTTGAGAGAAATAAAACAAAATAGGACTTGACGGTGGACCATAGTTAAGATTGAATTGTTAAAAAACACTGGCTTAAATTAGATAAAGGTTAAGTGGTTCAGGCCGTGCCTCTCATACAAAATGACATTTTCAATTCATGTGTACTTTCTAAAATTTATCTTGGACATCTCTGAACTCGGTGAAGGAAAACATCGAGAGGGAAGTGGACTTGTAAATAAAATTAGAATAGAATAGGATATACTTTATTGTACACCAAAATTTAAACACAACGGTTTACTATATTGTTAATTTTATGGTTACAATGGCGGTCTTATTAAATAGCATAAGTCTGAAATCGCATTGAGCAAGCGCGGTGATCAAGCTAATACTTACAAGAAATAAACACAGCCCATATTTCTCTTATAACTTACGAATAATAAAAATGTTTGGCCTATAAAGCAAAGATGAAAATTTTTGCCGATAGGTCTAACTATTTTGTTGGCTGTACATAACGAGGTCTTGAATTGCAAAACTAAACACTCGAGCGAAAGGGAACACGTTGCAAACATGAGGCTTCGTTCAAGTGGGTAGTCGGCGTAGCTGTATACATGTATTGTATTCTAGCGGATGGAAAGCGATATTTTTGGTGGAAAGGAATATTTGGGAAGTATCGGTATGTTAGATGGGATATTGGGTGTTCGGTACTGTTTGTATTCAGAGTACCTTCGATAGTAATCGTATCTTGGTTCTCCCTAGGTTTCTCTCTTCCTTTTGCGTGATAGAAAACCAAAAACAAATGAGTAAGGAAAAGTACACGCTTTGCAATCATCGTCGGAAATACGAAGATAGTACATACCTATTAAGTTTTTAACAAAAATAAACCATTTTTTTGTCATACACCAGCTGATCCGCGCAACTTCGTCTGCGTTAGATTTTCGGCTGGTGTTCCTGTCCAATTGTCGCAGCGTGATGTTATTTAGCCCATAGCCTTCCTCGATAAATGGGCTATCCTACACTAAACGAATTTTTCAATTCGAAGCGATAGTTCCTGAAATTAACGCGTTCAACCAAACAAACTCTTCAGCTTTAAAGTATTATTATGTATAGATTTAAACTATTCACCTTATACAACACAACTCATAAAAAAAGGAAAGAAAAACAAACTAGTTAGTTTGTTTTTCTTTTCTTTTTTAACAAGGAAAGTTAAATAAAAGCTTGTAAAGACTGTTTATCTGCACAAAACACACCTCTTGAAACCACATGAACAATTCTAGAACAAATACCGCATGTAGCAACATTGTCACAAGATGCCAAAGAAATCTCGTTACAAAAACTGAAAGCCCTAACAAGGGACGGCATTCATAATTCAGTATCATCGACGGCAGCTGCGGCTCGGAGAAAGAAAATCGAGTAAAACACTCTGAACGTACCTACGTAACGTAACATGCAAAGCCGGGGCTCCAAGGATGGCGCGGCAGTCCGAAACTTTAAGCCATGCATGCCATGCTTCTAGAAATGACAAATGTGTTTGGTAATGTTGTTCGACTTGTCGTTTTTAAGGACCGGACTCCAGACACTGGACTTAGACAGATCACCATCGGCCCGCCTTTTCCCAACTTTATTGGGTCGGCTTCCAGTCTTACCGGGTGCAGCTGAATACCAGTATTTTACCGTGGGTAATGCGGTACCCCTTGCCAAGACTGGTTGTCAGAATTTCGGACCACTAACATATAACGACTGTCAAAGATCTTCAAATGACAGCCGGGACCAACGGCTTAACGTGCATTCCGAGGTACGGAGGAAACTCGGCATGTAATGGATGGTCACCCATCCACAGATCGACCTTGGCAAGCGTGGAACAATCTCGAAGATCGACCCGTGAGCCATGAGCTGCTCTGGCAGCAGTACTTCAAGAAATAATGTATGTACTGAAATCTCTGTCCGCAGCCAGTCCGGAATTCGGTTCGATGGCACTATTACAGAACCAGAATTCCTAGACAAGTGCCAATCGTTTCGTATATTTATGAGTTTCAACAGGATTGACGAAAAGCTTCTCCGTAGTTTATGGCAATTCACATTTATGACCTGTCCATCTTAATCGCGGTAGTTACCCTCAGGGCCTTATGGAATGATGACAAAGACAAGACAAGACTTGGCCGTTTTTCAATACGTGTAAGAAAGATTGCTAGAATTGAATTCAAAATAAAGATAGAGTGTTTTTCATATCTCGTTATTTATTTATGGGCGTCCCATTCCGATGTATCTTTTAGAACTTAGTAGTGTATATTTGTAGCCGGTGAGACAAGAAAGTTTCGCGAAATTGTCACATGTGTGCGTTTAAAAATTTTACGTTTCGATTTGGTTTCGAATCTACATACATATATGTATTTACTAGCTTATGCCAGCGGCTTCGCCCGCGTGGAGTTCGATAGTTTACCCATGGGATCGTCCTACCGGGATGAAAATTAGTCTATGTGCTATTCCAAACTATAATCTATCTCTGTGCCAAATTTCATCCAGATTCGCTAAGCCGTTCTGGCGTGATTGAGTAACAAACATCCATCCATCCATCCAAACTTTCGCATTTATAATATTAGTATAGATTTGAAATGGAAGTCAAATCGCCAAGTATTTCTCGATTCTTGACTGAATCAAGGCCTGATATTTTTCTATCAGTTGACAATATTGAGTTGCATATATTTTTTTTGTCAAGATGTTTTAGCGTACTAACTAGGTAATAAAGGTCAGATATGCAGTCGCTCCATGTAAAATACTGGTATTCAGCTGCATCCGGTAGGACTGGAAGCCGACCCCAATAAAGTTAACAATCTACATATATCCAGCAGAGGACTGTGATAGGCTGAGTCGATGTCTTTCTTAAAACAGAACCATATCGAATCATGCACTGACAACAAAAACTTTTCAGTAATTGTAGAGCACTGGGAAGAATAGATCTTATACGCATCTCGAATACCTAAAAAATCTTGAATTTCTGTCAGTTTTCATGACTAAACCATAAAACAGCTCTAATAAAAGAGAGAGGTCGATCTACGTATTCATGCCGAAAAATTAAAAAGTTATGATTCAGGCCGAGCCGCAGGCAGAGATACAAAACTAATAACTGTTGTTTAATATGTATGTCTATATCTACCTATAGTAATTTTATACAAACGCAACCTAGCAATCTTACTACTAGAAATGTGAAAGTTTGTGAGGGTGTTTGTTAATCTTTCAGGCATAACTTCTAAACAGATTTTTATGAAATTTGGCACACAGATAGTTTAAAACCTGGATTAAATACTTTTAACCCTGTACGAGTAGTAGGATCCCGTGGGACAATAAAGAACTAGATGCGTTCGAAGCCGCGGACATAAGCTAGTTTTAAATAATTAACATGTTGTTAAATGCTCGGACTGATACTGCTAATGGGTTATGTTAATTGTAGCACGTTGGCAACCCTGCACGACACCCTCGTCTGACTAGGGGTGTCAAATTATTTTAAGTTTAGTTTAGCAAGCATCTTTCGTCAGGAACAGTTTGGTCGGAAATTATCCCACGAGAACGTTACAAATATAGCTTAGGACACTCGGGGATAACTTAGCTTCTTATCTGTGAAAGAATATTCGGAATCGGATCAGTATTTTCTATACACACAATAAAATTGTAACACGCCGATGTCTGTACATTGCAGGTAATGAAAAAAAATATATATTGGGGTCTTTATTAGAGCAATAGAAGCCAAAACAGCAGTTTTTATCATTTTTGTCTGTCTATCTTTCTGTCTGTATGTTTGTACGCTCATCACACAAAAACTAATGAATGGATTTGAAGGCAGTTTTCACCGCTCTACTGCTAGATTAATTTTCTTCTACCTATTGCTAGATGCCTAACTTCAAATATAGCCTACATTGTACCACAGGAAATGATCTTTTTTTTTTCGTTATTTCTAAGTACGACGCGTACGAAGTCGCGGGCAAAAGCTAGTCTCTTTACCCGACTGCGCCAGAAGGGGGGTTATGTTTTTCAAGAGTATGTATGTATGTTTGTATATATAATTGTTTGGCACGCTCTGGGGCTTGAACGGTTCGATGGATTTTAGCTTGAGAGGTGTCGTTAGATTCGTATTTACTGTGAGAGTGACATTGGGTGTATCAAAATAAAAATAAAAAAAACAGTTTGACGGATTTTTGGCGCAAAATTCAAATGTTTGGCACGCTCTGCAGCCTGAACGGCTCGATGGAATTTAGCTTCAAAGGTGTCGTTAGATTTGTATTAATTGTGAAAGTGATACTGGGTATAAATTTTTAATCAGAACACAACATAAGCTGGGACTACCTCCACGCGTTGAACGCGGTATAAATTTGTTACGCTAATCGTCTGCGAAATCTTTTACATTTGTAAATTAAACAGCTGGAAATAAAAAAAAAGTTATTAAAAAATTAAAAAACCCGACTGCGGTAAAAACCTTAAGTTAAAAAAAAACACTGAAAAACTAAGAACAAGCATATTTTAAATTTAAAAAAGTTGGAAGCAGGTGGGACCCATTTGAGTTTGAAAATATAAAAATGGTATGATGCCCGCCTGCTTCCAACTTTTTTAAATTTAAAATATGCTTGTTCTTAGCATTTCAGTGTTTTTTTAACTTAAGTTTTTTACCGCAGTCGGTTTTTTTTAAATTATATTAGTATTTATTTGCGTGGCTTATCTTTTACTAAGACTAACGATACCTTACGTAGTTAGGTATACCCATTTCTAAAAAACCGTTTCGAAAATATTCAATCTATCATTATATTCTTAGAACTCGCAACATGATATCACGCACAAATAAACACAGTCACAAACCTGAAAGACATTTAGGAAAATGGTCCGAAGAAAATTCTGTCGGAATAGTTTTATTCAATGTAAGCAGATTTTATCTCCATAAATACTATTTCAGCTACAGTACTTAAGATCCTTTTACGAAACATGTTCAACATGCATGAATTTCAAAAGGAGAACTAGAGAATTTTCTGTTTCGATACTGTGTGTCAGCCCTATTAAAACCGCATCCACATTTTGCTGCAGCGGGCCTGGCCAAATGCACTCAGTTATGTAAGCCGTAGTAAGTGGCTTTCCCGATATCCTACAGTGCTGCAAAGCGCTTTATGTTGGATTTATAAACCATGTTGTTCTTAGACGTCGGTGTTTGGGTAGCAAGAATTGTAAAGATAAGAGAGTATTACTGGCGAACTGAACTAAGATTATAGAAAGTTCGTTTTCGAAATCTTTGATGTTCTGTTTTGAAGGCTTTGATGTTTTAATATAGTTGAACCTTGTAAACTCAGCCTATGTTGTAAGTTACTTAAATTCTAACCGCTGGCGCTGTCGTAAAGGTTAATGTGGTCATTCAATATTATTATTATGGCACCATCTTTCTGATGATATTATAAACAGGTAAAAAATAATTATTAAAATTTGTAGGTTTGGATGTAGATTGTAGGGGGTAATCTTCGGTACTACTGATCCGATTAAAAAAAAAATGTAAACTAACGGGAAGCTACATTATTCCCAAATGGGAAATGCTATATTTAAAACGTTCTTGTGGGATCATTTCGGACACGAGCGAAGCCACGGGCAAAAGCTGGTTGAAATGAAATACAAAGCAATAATAGGAATTGGACGAGCGTCGAGACCCATATGTGACGAAGGCACGTTAAACCGATCTTGTTTATGTTAAAAGTTGAGAACGTGCTTAGTCTCGAACTAACCGACAGAACTTCTCGAAACTTCTACTCATTATAACAACGCTTAATTCTTGGCGTGTTTGTAAGTTACTGTTCTTAGAATTTACTTATAGCAACGTAACACGGATCACACATGAAATGAAATAAAAGTTCATCGTTTAATGTCAGCCACATTTCTGAATCAGAATGTATCATTTTGATTGAACGGTGTTGCCATAAAGGAATAATTTCATTAATTCAAACTACAGTGCTGCAGACTAATTACTGTGCATCGGTAAACAATTCAAACAATCGTATTGCATCTACATTACAAAAACGATTGACAAAGTAATTTGGTCCTAAAAAAAAACTCGGCACTTCAACTTTATCTCACACAAATAAATGTCATTTCGAATTTGTGTGTATGTGTATTTTGTAACATGTCATGCCCAATATTTGTCCTGTACTACTGTTTGTAGTTTCTCTCAATAGCTTATAGTTTTGGAATTTCGGGTTTGGGTCTTTCATCACCTATATAATTCCTAGAATCGTTCTTATTCAAAAGCCGTGTATTACAGCTTTGTTATTTTGCCCCTTCTAGGAAAGCAGGACAATTAGATCTTTGTGCGTTCTCAGACTTCTATATTTTATTGTGAAATGTAAATGTATCTGGAACAAACTACCCAGGTGCTGAATTGAATTCCCTCTCGTTTCTCATTTGGTGCAGTAAATCCTTCGTGTATTTTCCTGAGATCATCGAAAAATATGACTTTATATTTAGTACCTAAACTTTGTCTGAGGCATATACAATTTGTAGCACATTTCGATATTTATTTAATAGAAAAATCATACTGAAATATAATGAGAACTAATAAAGACAATTTACCAATTAAATCATGTAGCTTTAGGGTTCCAATATAACGCCCCATCCTATTAGTACCCACTTACTTATCCTTTTTACTTCGCTTACGAGATCAATAGCTAGTATTTTTCATTTATGATCCTGGTTTTACCAAAAATAAATGTATTAACGTTTAGAGAAGCTGTTATTGCCATCCAAGTGAAAGTAGGGGACAAAAGCAGGTGTAATTGATGACTCGGAGTTGATGGTCGATGTTATTGGCGCCCAGTCGGGACTCATGGTCCAATCGATAGTGAAGTGTCAGTTAATCATTTACTTACTAGACATGAATAGATGCAATACCTTGTTGCGTTAAAAGTGGTTTCACACAAGTTAAGGTACTCAAATAAAATCAAACCTGCAAACACTGTTGGACGGGCAGCTAAGAGCAACGAGACAAGAAGATTTACATCCTGAAATGAAATGATTTACGCATACTCACATAATTAACAAAACAGTATAATAACCACATCATTTGTAGGTACGTCACGCCTACACAATAACGAAACGATTTATTTAATTCCCAGATTAACTTGGCTTTAAAGCGCTTTAAGCTAGCTATTCAACTTTGTGGCCACGTCACAGCATGTACAAGCTCGGTGTCAAGCTGTCTAGCTCACTAAGCTTTATATGTAGTATCAGAGAGATATTCTATTGTTTACAGGGGTGGGACAGACTCCTAATTTATTACGTTTATGACCCAGCTTTTACCCCGTTGATCTAGTGGTCGCGAGCGTACTCAACACAGAGTCTGGGTTTGTACCCGGTAATTGGCAGTAGGCTCGCTCTCTATTACATGGGACTTAACTGGCGGGATATGCGTGTATTACAATTAGGTATACCTCTGCCTGACCTTTGGGGATCACATTCGTGATGTATGTTATGGTTTAGTTTTACGGTTTAGGTACATCTGTAACCGATCTACGATCTAGAGTAAAACAATTACAATAAAAAAAAATCTCTTACTCATTAACGACCCACAAAACTGTATTATACAGAAAGTTATATAATTTGAGTTATTCTAAACCCTCGTTTGCATAAAGATGTCCATGATAAGTTAGTTCAAAGCGAACGACAAAATGGCGGCCAAAGAGATAACCCGCTAGATTAATTCCACCTTCCTATCGCGAAAAGACTCCTTTGAAACTAAATAGAAAATGTTCTCAAACATTTTTAGGTAGAGCTTTAAGATCGTAAATGACGGTCAGCTTTTTTTCGATTCTCATACTTATTGCGTTTTGAAGTTTTCAGACTACTAAATCTAGATTTCTTCACAATGTTATCTTTGACCCGTTCTTCTTCTTCTTCGTTGTTCCCTCAATGCTGAGGATTGCGAACAGATACGACACGTACCCAAACCATGCGGGCTGCTGCAGTGTGGACAACTCGATACAGGCCGTGTCTAACAGCTTCTTGATCGCGTCTGACCATCTAACCAAATTCTAATTACAAATATCGATAAAATTGGTGTTCTAAAACTTTATCAGGTCTTCTATCATTCTTCTTCTTCTTCTTTATCGTGTGGTTAGGGTATAACCTAGTGTCAGAGTTTGTATGCCGCCCATGGGCCTCTGACTTGCCTTTAGATGCCTTCGAGAAATATCTCCCAGGCATGCTGGTTTCCTCACGATGTTTTCCTTCACGGAAACAAGTGATAATTATGCAATACGCACATGATTCCGAAAAAACAGAGTTTTCATTATTTCCCCGAACAAGTTATACATAAGTGCATCGATACATAATGTCAATAAATAGAACGGCTGAACAGATACCTGTATGGCACAGTGGTATACAGCGATTCGATCGCATATTGTATGCCATCGAACGCCCCACTGTTACACTACGAATAACGTCGCAACATTGCGTTTGTGAGAAAATCGATTTGTCAAGAGCGTTGAGATTTTATCGATGCAAACGAGTTTATCTGCAGAACGGTATTACGATTTTATTTAATAGGTCCTTTAATGCCATCTGCGGCGAATTCTTGCGCGACTTCTATCTGTGCAAATGCTCTTAAGTGGCATTATACGTAGTACCTACCTAGGTTTCTACGGGGAAAAAAATCTTTAAACTTGAGCAAAACTTCACGATCGGCGGTAGTTTTTGCGGCGTTGATTGCTCACGATCAGGGCTCGTGGCTAAATTATAACAGCCGCACAGGTCGATCTTCAAGGTTAAGCAGTCCTTGCCGAGGTGGGTCCATGGATGGGTGACCTTCTATTACATCCTGAGTTCCCTTCATTTCTTGTGTTGTCTTGGCTTTGCTGTCTTTTGCAGATTGCTCACGATCAGCGCCTATGCGACCTACGTCTTTGTAACTGAATTTCCAGCCCTAGAAATATGATCAACAGTGACCTTCAACGACTTTAAAAAAAAAACCTGTACTTAAAAAAAAAACCGCTTAATTAACTGACCTAAACAAGATTCCAACCTACAAGTATTAAGTTTCCAACCTTTTGAAATACGATGAAGAGATTAACTGCTAAGTTTACAATATTAGTCAGTTACTAACTAGTACTAACAGGCTTGCGAAAACGCCCGGTGAATTAACTTTCTTATTGAGAAGGTCAAAGAAATGCCGACTTGGGACGGCTCAACTACTATTCATGTTAATGTCCAGCTTGATTATTGTAAGAGGGTCGGCAGAAGTTTGGGCACTGTTGACTCTAGTTTGTTAGTATTAAATATTGTGTGGATAGTTAGTGCGGAGCGCGTGGCTAAATAATAACAGCCGCTTGGATCTAACTTCAGGTTAAGCCGCGCTTGCCTGGGTGACCACCCATTACATATCGAGTTTCCTCAGTGCCTCGGTAAACACGTCAAGCCGTTGGTCCCGGCTGTCATTTGTAGATCTTTGACAGTCGATACAGGTAGTCAGTGACTCGAAAGTCTGATAACCAGTCTTGCCAAGGGGTATCGTACATATTACTCAGTACTAACTAGGTTGTGGAGGTCAGATAGGCAGTTGCTCCTTGTAAAATACTGGTATTCAGCTGCATCCGGTTAGACTGGAAGCCGACCCCAACATAGTTGGGAAAAGGCTTGGCGGATGGTGATAAGTTAGTACAGTGGGTGTCTTTACTCATCAACATCTTCTTGCCCTTGATCCGTGTTACTAGGAGTCAGTGCAACACGTTCTTTTCTTCAATTCTCCTGATGACCGTCACGCTATCATTTACTACTTTTTCTTCCACATCATTCCTCAGACAAGATAGGTTAAAACGGCTCCGAAATGCAATTACGTGTACTTATGTTACTAAGCTTAAGTTCGAGCAATTGATGTTCTACAATCGCAATAAGGTAACGATCTTGTAGTAATTACTTAGCCAGAGGTCCTCATTAGTTTGACAATATCGCGACTTCTTTTGTATTACTTTTACTATTCCGTTGTTTTGCAAAAGTCCCTATTCCTGAAAGCTTTTTCTCATCAACCCGTCATGAACACATGACGCCAGCGTATCCAAGACCATTTGGGCCGTCTTTCAGCATCAACTATGCAACGACTCTGCACCTTATATAGTGAAACATAAGGTTCAGAAAGAACCTTCCAAAATAATAAAACGCCTAATTCCACACCAACCTAGTAATCTCGCGTTACCCGCATCGACTTTTCCAGCCGAGTTTAAACTCATTAAAATACAATTAAAACAACATCAAAACGAACACGTATAAACTTCACGGCAACGTTAGACAGTATTAAGCACGTTAAAAGAGATTCTACGAGTATAATGCCGCGTCACGTCGCTCGAAACGATTATACGTAGACACGCTTACTGCTGGCGTGTCACGCTAATGCAAGCTCATCACGTTTCCTTGATACGTAATCTTTCACGCGAAATTGTAATTCTAATTTATAATCGCTTTTTGAAGAGTTAATCTTAAGTTTGCGACCTATTTACGAAATTAGGCAGTCTGGATTCAAGGGCAATCTATGATCAGGGTACTGAGATGAAAGGATTTGGGTAGCTGTCACGTGCATACATATTAAATAGGTTTTGTTGTGAAACTCGGGGGAGGCTTCTGTTTGAGAGTGGACTACCGATACGCTGAATTATTTAAAACAGACCTCAAAACTAAACAATAGGTAACTAAAATATTTTACGTGTTGCAAAATCAATAGGTAATTTATCAAGCCTGTCAATTTTCATTTCAAAATCAACGACATGATTTATTTTATTGAGTCCCAAAGTTTAGACACTCTATACTACTTCAATATAAGTGGACCATTTAGTTATCATTTACTCCTTTGGGAACAAACATATCTATAACTAAATTTGAAATAAGGCTGTCTCTATAACTCCGTAGGGTTTCTGAGTGATCAGGATTACTTAACTAATCAAATGCCTATCGCCCTAGGGAGCTCTTGTGTCGTTAAGTTTAAATCTAAATAGTTCAACGTTACATCTCAGAGACGTATTTGTAAGTAGTTACGTCTCAGAGACGTACCAAATCGCTGAGGGATCGAACTAAGGTTAATTAAGTTATAACTCTTGAGTGTCACATGATTAACCTTACAGTTAAATAACCCTAAAGCGGAGCACACACTCGACATCAAGCAGCGTTACACTACTGGCGATTTAGTCTCATCCATCCGTCAAAGAGTGAATCTACCCGACAGACTAACCAACTTTCACTAAGATCCGATTCGTCAAAAAAACATAACATTAACATTATTTATTCATAGCATGTGTGTACGTTACAGGATAATGTTTTCTGTGGTAGCTTTAATTTTGTAGAAAATAAACTGTAATGTAACTCGTTCATAATCCTAAGTAAGTAAACGTGCCATCACACCTGTACTCCCCGAAGAGTAAGGCAGTAGTGTTCCATGTTATAGGGGGCTAGCCTATTATCATCAAACAGGCACTAATCTAGACTCTCGGCTACTGAGAAATTCCATGTGGAAAAAACCCAAAAACGCTTTGTCAGACTCAAAAACATTTTTTTTTTTGCTTTTATTTTAGAATCGGTTATGGCTATCACTGAGAATCTGTCACTGTGGAGTGTGTGGAGGTTCTGTTTTTCCGGCCTATGTATGAAAATGTGCGCCAATTGTTTTTACACAAATAGTCTGTGTATACAAGGTGTAAGCGGACCCTTCACGAAGCCATCAACCAAGCATTCTGTATATCAAACTAACTAACTCCACAGCAAAAATTATTGCTGGTAAACAACTTTATTTTTTTGAGATAAAAATTCAGTGTTTTACGGTAGGACTCATTGCTTGCACTCAAAGCATTGTGCTGATGGATGCATTGAGTACCACAGAAGCCAAGGAGGTATTTAAAATAACGTTAAAACAAAACAAAATTACAACAACAAAAAAAATATATGAAAAAGTTGGAACTTTGACCTCTAATATCTCCGTAACTAGAGGGGTCCCAGGTGTGGTCCAGAACTAAAATTTGATCGCAATGACGTTGATAACAAGACAGTGTCTTTCGGGTTCGTTAAGGGTCTTTGTACTCCTAAAATAGATATGACTCAGTCTGCGCATAGCCTAATTTAATTAGTTAAAAGATCTACAAACAAAACTCATTTTAAAAAGTAAAAAAAAGACTTTTATTTAATTAAAAGTTGGTTGTCTAATTAAGATTTTTATGCCGATACCTAATTAAAAGTTCTACATGTAACGTACTAGCTTATGTCATTATTTAATTTTCAAGTAGCTGCGAACTTGGGGTTTAAATAATGTAATTAGGAAAGGTACCTTAAAGGCAGAGCTGTACCTAATAGTACAACACCCACATTTCACCAGTTATGTTTAAGTCCATCACTGACAAATGTTTGCACTGACTGAACAGGTCCACTCAAATTTGTGTGGTTCTTTCATCAAAAGACCATCTCAGACACCAATCTGCATGGTCCTCATATGATTTGACCAATGTCTGGACTTTAAAGAGACAGTGACCTCTGAGTTTGTTTTGGCTGTTTCTTCTTAGAGTTGTCCGATACGAAACACCGGTCCCATCTAGCTTTAAAACATCGTGTGATGTATAAAAGAATTTTTAAAACCAATTTATTATTTAGAAATAAATATGATTTATTTATGATTTAGTCCCATGTAATAGGAGGCGAGCCTCATTTGTTTATTTTAATTGAAATTACTTTCTTATTTTACTTTTGTTATAAGATTACATGTAGTTAATTTATTGCCTGTGATTTTATGTGTGCACCCAAGTATTTATAGTAACACAATTTGGCAAAATAAGAGCTTAAAAATTCCTCCGACATTCAGTGCGTATGCGATGCTCCCAACCAATCCATAGCCCACTTGCTGGAGCACTTCTAGATTCCTCGATGATTGTTAGCTTTGTTAATGTTTTTTTATCTTTTTCTACGTTTTTGTAGTAAGCAACGACTAATTGTCGCGCCTGCGCAGTCCTCCCAAACTTAAGTACGAACACTGTAACATGCAAATATTGTAAAACCAAATAATTTTAAAAGAGTAACCATGGAGTTTCTTGCCCTTTCTTCTCCATAGGAAACGACCAACACGAACTGTGCACCTTTTTTCGACGTTTTTTAAGTGCCCATGTAGGCATATGTGAAATAAAATATTTTGATTTTGGAGTGTCCAGAGTATTTATACCATGTTTGTAAATTTGGATGTAGGGGGTAATCTTCAGAGCTACTGATTCGTTGTCAAAAAATATTTCACTAATGGGAACCTATTTTATCCTCGAATATCATAGGCGATATATAATTTCCGAACATAACGCGAGTGAAGTCGCGGACGAAAGCTAATAACAAGTAATTTGATAAGAAGACAGTTTGTGACTATGGTTTGTTTCATTGCCTTTTTTGGCACCGACTTCCGAAAGTAATGTTATTTTCCACTTTTTTTAGTGTTTTTTTCGGAAGTCGGTTATTTTTTTTGCAAAAACGTTTTTATTTTACCCTTTTTAGTTATCGCATCACACACAAATCCTTGTCATGTATCAATTTCGCAATTTCTTTTACTTGGATGACATATTTTTCCTAGCTATTTTGATTTAAAAACCAAACTGCTGAACTGTTTTTGATGAAATTTCTATGGGACCGGGAAGCAGATCCATTCAGATAAAAAAAGAATTTTTCATCCCACCATCTCGGAAAGAGTATTTTTAATCTTCAATATCTGAGTGGAAAAGCCGTTTTTATTCTCTAGAGGATAAAGTAAATTGAATTTAGAACATCGTGTGCAGTAGTTTGTGAATTAAAAAAAAACATTAAACCTATTTACTGCTACCTCTATGGTGCCGAATATAATTATCATACAACTTTTTTTTAATTTGTTAAAAACTCAGACTCGGAACCTTCTTGGTGTTCTTTTTTCAATTTGCTTTGTACGCGGTTCTTTACGCGGCATTTTTTCACGTCATTGTTAAACCTTATATTAAAAACAAGAAACTTGAAAACAAATGAAAAAACTAAAATGAGTGATTCTAGCGACGAGTTAGTTTGCTTGACGCCAACAGAATTGACTGAAACTGTTAATAATGCGCAAATGAGCTTTCTCCCTCAACAATCACGCGAGAAGTATTTAAAACAGTACGATATGTTCAACACGTGGCGACTAGCAAAAGGAGCCAAAACTTTCTCAGAAAACGTTTTGCTGGCATATTTTATAGAATTATCCGAGAACAAGAAAGCAAGCACTCTATGGAGTACGTATTCGATGCTAAAAGCAACAATAAAGATGAAAAAAGACAAACATATCGATACCTATCCTAAATTAGTGGCATTTTTAAAAAGAGCCTCATCTGGTGATCAACCAAAAAAATCGAAGGTTTTCACAGTATCTGATATTGAAAAGTTTCTTAACGAAGCACCCGATTCCGTATATTTGGCGGCAAAAGTAAGTCAGTTGCACATTCAGTATCTACTTAAGTATATTAATCTCAATTAAATAGTATACTTAGTAGATGTTGATAGGCATAATTATGCGTTCATATCAATTTTATTCATTTATCTACTACAATACTCTTTACGTTACAGGTTGTTCTTATTATTGGAATAAACGGAGCATGTCGAACTAATGAACTAACACAACTTAATGTCAAAAACATTGAGAAACATTCAGATGACTTACTATTAATTAATTTACCTAATACAAAGACAAAAAGAGACCGCAACTTCGTCATTCGCAAGGAATACGTAACGATTGTTGAGAAATATCAAGCCTTACGCCCGCCTAACACTCCAATCAATCGATTTTTTCTACAGTATCGCAATGGAAAGTGTGTTAGACAGCCTATGGGTACTAATAAAATTGGCAGTATCCCACGAGAAATAGCAACATTTCTTGAACTTCCAGAACCCCTGTTGTACATGGGTCATTGTTTCCGACGAACTTCAGCCACACTTTTTTCCCATAATTTTTTCATATTTCTCGGACCATACCTGTATAATAAATTAAATATCATTCTCAATATTTATCCACTAACGAGATATAAATGTAAAAGCTTAGTCACTACATATTTAAAAACCCTAAACTACCAGGAAACGGAAAAACTGTTGATCCCTCTTAGATAGACCACCTCTAACTAACCTTTCTCTCTGCTGCTTTTACAAATTATTGTACTTGAACCACGGGTTTCCGTCAATCATGCTCGCACCAGATATTCTGTCAACCATCTTCGCACCACAGCCACTCAAGCAACCTCCTAAGCATACACCCTAATCACACTTTGTTCATATACACTATCCACTACACACACGCGCTCTAATATCTCCACAATTTGTTTTATTTTATTTTTATTCTTTTTTTATCTTATTTTTTTTTTTTTTTTGCTTTTATTTAATGTGTTTTGTATTTTTACTTAGCTTCTATGCAATAAAAGTTGATCATAGGCCATAGCAGTCAATATGCTGCGGGAGGGCACTGGTGACTTGTAATACAGGTCTTTATAGAGGCCTACCTCAAGCACCAGTCTCTCACAAAGTTAACTCCATGTTCGTGATCCTCTGTAACTTAGCATTAAGAACTTGTGTAGAGAAAATAAATTGATATTTTATTATTATTATTATTATTACTTTTGGCTGATTCCGGAGCTGATCTCCTGTCCCTTAAGCGCCACGGAGGCTGGAAGTCCAATGCAGTTGTAGAGGGATACATAGAGGATTCCATCCAAAATAAGTCTAAAATATATGAAGGCATCGTAGGAGCCATTACACTGAAAGAGCCTCAATCGGATCCTTGGACTGGCCCTTCTACATCAAAAATAAGCCGTTATGAAACACCTAACCATCTCCCTCTCTCTCCAACATTCACGCCAAGGGAATCCGATGAATCGGTACAACTATTAAGTATGACAGATAGTTTACCGAAAAACAGTACACAAGTGACTAACACCAATATTACAGTACCAAACAAAAATATTACACTCAATTTAAATAACTGTAGCAACGTTACTTTAAAATTTTCTTAATTATACCTTAGTATTATTTTGTTATAATTTAAAGATTATTCTGTAATACTTACCTGTCATAATGTAGTAATTAATACCTAAACTGAAATAAAAGTGTACCTATCTTGTGATTATAAACGTTTTTTTTTTTGCATTTAGTCATTTCCTCGCTGAGGTGGAATGAAAAGTTACGTGTTGCACTCGAGTGCAAAGATTTTTCACCTCGTGCTCTTTTGATTCCCTCGCTAACGCTCAGGATTCTAATTTTGAATCACTCGCTGCGCTCGTGATTCAATTTTAGAATCCTTCGCTTGCTCGGTCATCAAAATTGAACACGCGGTTAAAAAGCAACTTTGCACTCTTGTATAACAAATAACTATTTCAAATCGGTTCATAAATGACGAAGATATGAGGTAACAAACACAAAAAAAAAAGAAAAACATACAACCGAATTGAGAACCTCCTCCTTTTTTTGAAGTCGGTTAAAAATAACCTTTCTTACGAACCATATATAACACTCCCCTTCAAAATATACCTCATTTAATATCCTTGCTACAAATATAAAATAAGGTCTAGCTAGGTATAAAAGTTTCAATCCACCTTGAAAACCTCAAAGGTATAATAGAGCTATTTCAATCACCCGACTATTCACTTTCTGTATTCAAGTTTAGCAATATACTCGCAGACGAAGGGTACGTTTCTGTCGGTGCCTGCCTCGCGGTGGCACTGCTTGAAGGTCGGTTTACACGTAGTTTAGGTACACAGAAATGCTGTAGAATATGAGGAATATTATGTTTATGAAGGGTTTAAGGGATATTTTTTTACATAACGTCGAGCCTGTAATCAGCGAAGGGTTGGGCAGAGATGTACCTTATAGTACACCCACATTTACTATTTATGTTTAAGTCCCATATAATAGGCCAGGGATGGGGAACCAATGGCACGCATGCCATTGATGCCACGCAACACAATATTTAGGGCACGCCACCGATTCCAACTTATTTTTACCTATGGATTGCGAGTCGTTATTTTCAGATATGATTAACATTATAAGACTGGCTTAGAAACCGTTTGGCAAATGACTCCAGTTCAGCATGGCAAACATTCCACTAAAAGTAACCTCTTACTACCCTAATTTAAGTTATTTGTTATCTAATCTGCAACACAGAAGACACACTTAATGTTGAGTAATTTAATTTGAGTTACACGTATAACGGAAACCTTTATTACTGTACAGTTTAAAATGTATTTTTTGGTAGTAAAGAGTTTTGAGTCGTTATTTTGCCAATTATCACTAAGTCAAAATTATTTCGCGGCACATCTATGGCATCGAAACATTTCTTTAGAAGAAATGGCACGTTGATTCAAAAAGGTTCGCCACCCCTGCAATAGGCTATTAAAAAATACTTAATACCAACATCTGTCTCAACTCAAGTCATTACTTTAACAAAGATGTTTTAAAAACAAATTGGTACTACAACTGCTGCTAAAGTCTGATATTATAATTGGCATACTTTGATATTTTACACCCTCTTATATTAAATTCATCATGCCCGCTACCCGCTTTCTCTTTGACCTCAGTCGCAGTCACTAAGAAGGTCTAATGACCAAAGTTTCTGGAAAGTGCTAAGAAATCTTTAATCAAAATATAATTGGCACTAAATTACTCAATTTATTTATAAATGAATGGGGTGCATACATTATCGAAATATCATCATTTGCCGAGCCTTTTCCCAACTACGTTGGGGTTGGCTTCCAGTCTAACCGGATGCAGCTGAATACCAGTATTTTTCATGGAGCGACTGCCTATCTGACCTCCACAACCCAGTTCGTACTGAGTAATACGATACCCCTTGGTAAGACTGATTGTCAGACTTTTGGGCCACGGACTACCTGTAACGACTGTCAAAGATATACAATTGACAGCCGGGACCAACGGCTTAACGTGCTTTCCACGAGGCACGGAGGAAACTCCGTACGTAATGGGTGGTCACCCAACGACGGACCAACCCAGGCTAGCGCGGGTTAACCTGACGATCGACCCGAGCGGCTGTTATTATTTAGCCACGAGCTCCACTGCAGTGCTACTTTATCTAAATATACAGGGTGTATACCCATGACAAAGCCGTCAACCAAGCTTTCTCACAGTGCATCTAACTAAGTAACACTGCTCCAAAAATAATTGCTGGGAAACTATTTTTTTTTTTGTATGAAAAACACAGCTTACGGTAGCGTTTAATGTGACGTACTCAAAACAATGACGGTGATGGATGCATTGAGGCATACAGGAGCCATGAAGGTATTTACTTATATTTTGGTAAAAAATCGTGTGAAAAGGTTGGAACTTTGACCTTAAATATCTCTGTAACTAGAAGGTTCCCAGGTATGGTTCAGTGACGGGAAGAACATATTGTGCCTTTCGGCTTCTTCAAGGGTGATTTATACCCGTTATTAATCTACTTTAAAATTATAAAGAGATACATTCTGGATAGAAGATACTCTCCGAAACTTCTCATCGGATTTGGAATTTTTGGGTCTCATAAAAACCACACTATTACCGAGTATCATAAAATATGTTTTATGGTTTATATAATTAAACTCCACACGAATGAAACGTGGGCAGAAGCTTGTAACTTATGGCAGTACTTAACGATCGTTAAAATAGCCATCGCCGCCTACCAGCGAAGCATCGCTTCGTCGCGCTGCGCCTCAAGACGCCTCGAAGCGAAGCGCGTCGCGGCGGGGCGTAGGTATTCGAATTCTCGCTTTGAAATGTACACCTTTTTGTGTGGAAAAAACTTCTATATTGTATCGCTATCTTAAAATGGCATGAGCTGATCCTTGTGCTGACGGCATCCATGTTCTAGCGTTAGTTGGTAGACATCCAACTGACCTGCCTTCCTTCCTAAATAAAAGATCGCCCACAGAGACCAATATTTATAATACTATACAATATACATAATTTCCCCCATCTTCTTCTCATAATACCTAATATGACGAGATAAGGGCGTCACGTCAATCGATGATCATGAATAATAACGTTGTTGACGCGGTTGCGTCACACGCCATGCATCAAGTGGCGAGTTAAACCAATTAGGGACATGCGACAACATGTATGATTAGTTTGTCTGGGTGTGTAGCACCGAATAAGAATATTATGTGGAAGTGAAAGTCATAACATAACACCTGTTATCCCCGAAGGGTCAGGCAGGAGGTGTATACATAATAGTCGACTCACAGTTCGCCTGTTGTCTTTAATTAGGGAGCGAGCCTATTGCCATCAACTGGGCATAGTTCCAGACTTGGGATGTTATTAAGATTCGGATTGATTGCTCGATCTGGGAATCAAACTGAAAACTTTATCAGCAGCGTTTGCAACCACTACACCGACGCGGCAGTCAAGGCAGTATGTTTATTTATTTAACACATTAAGCACAGACTACACAGGTGGAATTAATGCTATAGGCATTTTCTACCATTATTAGTATGAGCTTCTCTTCTAGACGTGTTATTACTCTGTGGTAGTAGTGAGAGCAGACCACTTGACCGCAAAATCCTTGGCCACCAAAGACATTCCAAATATTTACGAGCGATAGACGGGACAAGACGAAGAAAATTGTGATCCAATACTTGTCACTACTTAGTAACAAATCGTTCTGTCTAATGTCATACCTCCGCTTGTCAGGGAGCATTCATGTGTCAAAATCGAAAATGTTTGGGATCAAAATTTTTAGTAGTATAGTCCCAATGTCCGCTCTATAATTCTTTCGTTGTCCACACTATGGCTTCGGTCGTAATTGGGTGGCGTGGGTCAGACAGTAACAATAACAGAGTTTTATTGATCCACTGCAAAACAAAGGCTTCTTTTAATATAGAAAAGAAACTAACAATGAAGAATCACACGTGTGTATGTAGTCAATTTCATACCTTTTTCATACATTTTTTTTTACAACATTATCGAACTTTATTGGGGGCGAGCGCCGTAGCTCGAATGCACCCGGAAAGGTTGGCAAAGATCGCTTGTCACTGGGCGCCTAATGGAGGAAAATGGAAATTGCAGTCGAGGTAGACCGCGGCGCATGTGGTGTGACGATCTGAACTTGTTTGCGCGTCAGATTGCACAAAATAAAGAGGTTTGGAACGCCAACAAAACAAACAAATAATTTAAAGGTGGTTGTACTCTCTCGCTGAGACACTCCGAGTTAAGACGAGAGTGAGAGTGTATATAGATGTGCTCGTCTAGCCTCGTTGTTCCTCATTAGGCTTTACACTATTGCGCTGCCCCTGCCTCGGAATGTCTCGGCGAGATGACAGAGAGAGAGTGTTTATACAGAATATTTCATGATTGCTTTTTCTAAGAAAATTGAAAATTGTCGCCGTTTCACGGCCGGGCACTAACGTAAGTATCTTGAGTTAATGTTCGGAGTCATCTTTTATTCTTACAAATTGTATGTGCATATTATAAAACGAGTGCATTACATAACGTATGTAGCGCGAGTGTTGGTCGGAGATGAGCCGGTAATCACGCTGAAGAATTGCCGGGAAAAGCCACAGGATCGTAGATTACCTTACGAATATTGGTAGGTAGTAACTGCGCTATTAATAGCACATTCTTACTAATGCTTTGTGGAATATGACCCAGAAGACTCGAATGTACCATCAATGGAATGTCAAGGGGTTTCAAGTAAAAGTTCCTTACGGATTAGAACCGACTACTCAATAAATTACCAGAATTTCATACGAGTGGCGTGTACAATCATCAATCATGCATACGTAACTTTAATCATAATAATTGTTCCTGCATTTTGAACATGAAATAAGCTGATGGGAACAATGTATATTTTTTGCAGTTTCTCGTTAGCGAGATGGCTCTTGAACATGCTGTCGAAGCATTTTTAACAAGATTGTTATGCCTACACAGACTGTACATACTTGATATTGCATTTTATTATTATTTCTACAAGCCGCAGAGTAGGTTACAAAATGACATGGTTTGTTCCTTTACGATTTCACTCAATAAGTTCATCGAAAAATAATTCTGACATTCAATTTTGTTTCCGGTTTTAGTTATTTGTTCCATTTCAAAATTATAGTTCTTACATCTCGGGATGATGAAAATCAAATAGATTTAAAAGACTTATACTCGTAGAGCGTAAATTGGAAATATTTTCTAGAAATTTTGACACCCGAATGATACCTGACAAGCGGGCGTATGACACTAGACAGACCAATTTGTTACTAAGTAGTAACAAGTATTGGATTACGATTTTCTTCGTCTTTTCCCGTCTATCGTTTATAAATAAATCTTGATTGAAATAAAGTATATTTGACGCACGAGCGAGTCACGCGTTGATATAAGATAGAAGACTGAAATAAGTACTAGCTGTTGTCCGCGAACCTCGTCCGCATAAAATTATTATAAAAATTGTACTTCCCTATTTGGATCGAATTTTGCTAACAATTTTAAGGGTTTTAATTTTTTGTTAGGAACCCTAATCCTTTTTCTTAAATAAAAGTCCTTAGTTACTCCTTTTAACATCAGCTACCTGCCAGTAAAAGTCCCGTCAAAATCGGTCTAACCGTTTCGGAGATTAGCCGGAACAAACAAACAGATAAAAATTAAAAAAGGTGTTTTTGTATAAGTACCATAAATACTTTCATATGCATTCCGTGAAAAGCTGTTATTTTGAAATTAGAAACAGACACTTCACGTATAAATACACTCGTTTAGACCCATTCTTGTTATTTGTCTACATGTCTTATAGATCATGTTAACATGATTATATTATTAAGTAAGTTTGTACATTTCGAATGTTATTCGATGCTCATTATCTTCGAATCAAGCTATGACAAGTAGCATTATTATATTACAAGAAGGGTACTATCAATAAGGTGTCATTTGGAATATCTACTACGTACATATATTTATTTATTTATTTGCTCTCATGCACATCACTCATTTTACAATATTACTGTCATTTTTTGTACATGGACTTTGTCAGGCCACTGCACAGCACAATGCTGGTTTGCTGTTGAGTTTATGAACATTTAATTAATATACATTGAGTTAAAACTTATCAAAACTCAATATATTTACAACATTAGTTTTAGTATCCGCGAAACCTGAAACACGTGTCTAGTATTTTTATGTAGAGAATCTATGTACAAATTCTCAAAACTGTATCATGAAAAATCACAATGTTATAAGCTTGTTATGTTACCTGGTTGTCCGTAGAAAAACATACTCACCACGCGACGCCCCACTGTGCGCCCGCGCCTAATACCTGTATAGTGCGCGGATGATTTCGGATAGGTACTAAGTGTCGCTCGGTGTCCAACTCGTAACCTTTTTTAAACATTTTTGGGACTAAATATAACATGATATAATAATGATTGGAATCGATTCAGTTACTTGTCTGAACAAACTATATTCTGGTTTCGCAGATACTAAAAAAAATGTTGTATATCGTCCAGCCTAGAAAGGAAGGAGAAAATGATGCCTGACAGAGGAGAACAGAAGAACCAAACGTGTTGCGCCGCCCCCAAGTAGAATGGGACAAGGCAGGAAGCCGATGATGATATATCATCTGCCTAAATCTCTTTCGGCTTTAACCTGGCCAACAATAACTGTGGCTGGTTTTTCAAAAAGTATTGTCATGAAGCGCTATCTATGGCATTTTATCCACCTTGTGCTCTTATGCTGCCCCGTTGGCCCAGTGGTTGCAAGAGCGACTGCTGAGCATAAGGTTCTGAGTTCGATGCCCGGGTCGGGCAAAATGTTATTGGGTTTTTCCATAAGGAATTTCTCAGTAGAAGCCATGGAGTCTGGATTTCTGCCCGGTTGATGACAATAGGCTTACCCCTATTACTTAAATATAACTGGCGAAAAGTGGGTGTACTATACTATACGTGGCGTGATGTTTTGATGTTATGTCCTCTTATCTCTTTATAGCAGTGTATCTTCTTCTCCCACAAATTTCTACAGTCATCACCTCAATGTTCGTCATGTTTCTACCCACACTAACACTATCGCTCAGAACTGCGTACTCAGATTTCGGTTAAATGCCAGAGGTTTCGTTGTAATATGACCCATTCACAGAGTACTGGTTGTACGTGGGAAGTCCATACTTCGATATAAATAGCTTTCAGATACTTAGTTATCTAATACACTTGTGTCTCACTCATCTGCGGCTCTGACTTTGAGTTTGGTTTTACAGAACATAACAGTGACACGGGGTCGCGGCAGACCACGAAGGGGATGGCGGGACGAACTGGATGTCTTCCTTGAGAATTGGAAAGAAGTAGCACAGAATCGTGACCGTTGGAAGGAATCGAGGGAGGCCTTTGCCCAGCAGTGGGACAGTACGGGCTAGCTATAATATATATAATAACATCACGCCTGTAATTCCCGAAGGGTTAGGCAGAGGTGTACCTAATAGCACATCCACATTTTGCCAATTATGTTTAAGGCCCATGTAATAGGGGGCGAGCCTATCGGGTACAGGTAATAATTATATCACTGACATCGAATCGAAGAAACCTGGACTTCGAAATCGCCAACCCGCCTTTAGCAAGCGTGTTGATCACATTGTGCGGCATGCACATCCTCTTTGAGAAGAGGCCATTGCCCTCCAGGGAATCAGTAACAGGCTGGTATTATATTACGCAGTTTTTTCTTTAAAGAGGTATTATACAATACAATATCTTTATTTTCTCTCTTCACAAAGGTTCACTTAGGTATGATGAAAAAAATTCAAGTATAGCATTTTAATAAAATATATAATATATTATGTTCCTTTGTGAGAGACTGGCGTCCATACTAAGATACCCTGTGTGACGGATTCCCAGGCTCTCATTTCGAATTAAATGTATATAACATAAAATATAATTGCAAATTTTTGTACATTAGACAAATTATTTAATTATTATAAATGTTCCACAGTAACATCTGTCAACGGAATAACCCAATAACCTTTCCTTTGATACCATACTCGTACATAGTATACGGTTGACATGTACACCCCAAACCGTCCAACACTAGAATTATTTATTGGTGTCAGTATGAAATATGCGAGAGGTGTCGTGTGTCGCCTCACATAGCGTATCGCGACCTTTCGTAAGCTTATTACGTTTTTATTACCAACATTCACCCGCTTTTCTGAGAGGAATTGTTGCAAGAAACGGGAATGCCTCCACCCTTCAAATATGAAACGTTTCATTATATTTTTCGCAGAATACTTTCGCTTGGCAAGACTAGAATGTTCTTCAGCAACCGTGGAATAATGGGGTTTCGTATAGCTTTAGTGCGGAATTTTCTTTGGCTTTGTACTTGAGAACTTTTCCAGCTGATAAATCTTTCAAATTGTTATTTTATAAATATACTGTTAAGCCGGAAAGTGCTGTACGAAAAGATGGGCCGAGGGTAGCGCCCGTTTTCTAAAACAAATGTACTAAACATATTATAGCACTGTTGGATTTTCGACTCTCGTGCGCTGGGTCGAATGTTAATAATTAAACAATGCGTTTTTATTGAGACGTTGTTTTCGGTGTCACTTAGTTTTGAGTGACTTCGTGGCACTAGGATTTTAGGTGTAACCTGGTTAGTGATTAGAGGTGCCCCAACATCAACATAACTGGTGAACTGGCTGTAAGAGTACTATATAGGTACACCTCTGCCCAATCGTTCCGGTAATACCTACGGGCATTATGTCATCATCATCATTTCAGCCCAGAATCACCCACGGCTGGGTAGGCCTCCCTTTTCTTCTGCAATACTTCTACGTCATACATACAATTCATCAAATCATACCCAGGTATCCGAGCATTTTCAACAAAACTTCAAACATCTTTGAAAGCGGACCCGATCAAGCTTAAGATTAATTGAGCCAGTGTGGATCGGGCTTTATCATCCATATTCCACAGCTGTAATCCAACCACTACAAGACAAAGATCCCCGATCCTCGGGCAAACATCTATAGGTAATTTCTTACCGGATTTCCAGTTTCAACTCATTAAGAATACCGTTGAATTCTCTTTGAAGTAAATATCTCGCTGTAGAAAGAGTCCTTTTAATTTCCGTCTTAAAACTCCGATTTTAGTAGCTAAGTAGGTATTTTATTTTTCTTTCATTGCAAATTGAAAGGTAGTCGTGAATTGTAGTTGGCCAACGCGCATTGGATCCAGACAGACCATTCTCTCTCACAGTGGGGGCCTGAGTCCCAGCTGTGGGAACATTATAGACAACGTGCAAACGGGCCCTTCACGAAGCCGTCAACCAAACATTCATGCATTAATTGGTGAGAAGTCACCGTTTACGTTTTGTCAATTCTCTTGACGTAATCTACGTAGGTCGCTTCTTAGTTGGTTCACTTCGACAGTAATAGAACGATGAAAACAACACAATTCTATTGAAGAAATTCAGTGAATTAGCAACATCAATCACTTTGATAGCAGCGCACGCGTATCGACGATAAGTGAGTGCTTGTACAAGTTCTCCAATCGCTTTATATGTACTAAGGCATTATATCAAGAAGATATTGTGCAGTGAACGGTGTCAAAAGACATTTTTGAGCGCTTGCCATATTGTTAGCTATGGCAGAAGCTAGCATGACGCGGCGCAAATGTAACAGTCGCCTTAAATTTTATCATAAGCAGAATACCACCCATAGTTATGAATTGAGTCTTAAAAACCAAGTAAATACTACTAGAAAAATGAGTATTAACCAATTTAAAATACACCTATGCTTAACCCTTCGCAGATTACAGGCATGTCGTTATGTTATGTTACAATTTAAGTTCTAAATTCGACAGGAACTGTTACCAAAACATTGCTAGATATTCGTGCTACAGTAACCGTATACGGGTGAGAATGTACAGCCCGGATAGGGGTAAATAGCGACCGGTAGTGGCTTTATCCGGTCGCCTGAAGCGCACCGGATAACACGGCCATATTCGCTCACCATGACCGTGTAAATAGACACTAGGGTGCCGTATACGAGCCGTATAATGTCAACATTTATTCAATTGAGCCAGTAAGCTATTGAAAGGGGAGGTATAGGTAGTGTACTGTGTGCTGTTTGCTCACTGACTTGTGACACACTTAATCATACATCGTGTCACAGTATAGGACGATGGCCGTTTTGAATGGTTCTGACTATTTTGTATGTCTAGTCATAATAAATTATTTTTTTTCATTTCTGAGTAGCACCTTCTTCTTTCGTGTCGATGATACGACTTATTTAAATTTGAGTATCCCCTAAAAACCGCTATCGCAATGTAGCGATAAAAATAAAAACCTTTAAAACTTAATCGAAAAACAACGCTATATTTATACAAAAAGTAAGGACCTATATTGAACTCCAAATCGAGAATCCTATAAAGTATCCTTAATTACGATCCAACAAAAACTCATTAATTAAGTTAGCCATGGAACATGAATTGAGCAATACGGCCGGACCGAGTGTCCCCACTCAACGCTGCTCATTTATGTCAACAGCCACCAAGGGTTGAAAGGCGACCTCTCAATTAAAATATACACAAAAGAATCAGGCACTCAGTACCTACAGTGGGTCACATTAACAGTATTTTTAATGAAGCTGGGGAACGAAATGTGGTCCTACAGACTATGTCTGTAATCTGCAAGGTTCCCATATGATCTGATCAAGATCATGTCTAGAATAAGAGACTGTTCACTCTTTCGCTGATTCTTGACAGAGTAGGAACGCAGAATAGATACCACAGGCCAGGATACGACTGTACTTAATTATTAACACAAATTAATTTTATTAATTTATTTTTCTCCGTCTAAATTGAAATGTTATTAAATTTAATTAAAGAAACTTAAAGAAGGACTTCGAATTACTTATTTCAGCTTTTCTGCTAACAACTCAAATTTGTTTTTCTTAGGTACCTTTCCTTTTTAATGTACAATATTTAATTAATTTTTGATGTACTTCACTTGTCTGCTAAGTTTTTAGTGCAATTTAATAAATAAATTTTATACATTATTAAACTGTCTTCTTGTCTTTGACCTTTTCATCGTCCGCCTAGCATTTTCCCAACTATGTTGGGGTCAGCTTCTCGTCTAACCGGATGCAGTTGAAAACCAGTCTTTCACATGGAGCGACTACCTATCTGAACACCACAACTCAGATAATAATGAGTAACACGATACCCTTTGGTAAGACTGCTTGTAGTTGTGGGAAAAGTGAAAGTAAAACAAAAAAACTCTTGAAACATAAGACTTGTACTACTTACTATCGGTCTGAAATTATTTTATTCAAAGAAAACATTCCATTTTTTGCTTATAAATGGTTGCAAAACAAAGTAATGGAACAAATCTATAAAGCATTCATAAACAAAAAAAACATAGACATATAAAAGTAAAACTATTTCACCCTATTCTTCGTAATAAATACTTATGATTAGGTAACGTATCTTGGTACCAATAGTCAATTAATCACTACCCTCATTATTATATGACCGGTTTTAAAAAAAAAAACCGGTCAAGTGCGAGTTGGACTCGCGCACCGAGGGTTCCGTACAAACCTGTGGGTATATAACTTTTTTTTATATGACGAAACTAAAAATTTAAGGTTTTCGTAATTTTTCCTATATCTGTACTATAAGACGTGACTTCGTACAAAATTTCAAGATTCTAAGTTCACGGGAAGTACCCTGTAGGTTTTGATTCCCGTGCGAGTTTCAAAAATTTGCGGAAATTTGCGGCCTAAGTGGCTGTATCTTTTGATTGCGTTGACTTAGAAGGTTGATTTTTCTACAGCTTCCAGGGACAGTAGAACTAAGTATCATATAGAAATTTCAGTTTGATACCTCCACGCGTTCCTGAGAAAAACGGTCTTGACAGACGGACGGACGGACGGACAACAAAGTGATCTTATAAGGGTTCCGTTTTTTCCTTTTGAGGTACGGAACCCTAATAAAAGAATCTACATTGGCTTAACATATTAATCAGTCTGTGATGTTCCCACAGCTGGGACACAGGCCTCCTCTCGAACAGATTTTTTTTATTAGTCTATTCTCTCCCACGGCTGATAAGAGTAAAAAATGAATTTGCAAGATCAATTCAATTATACGTAAAACATAAGATGACATCACACATTACGCTAAAGATATCATCAAATCCCCGCGTTCTTTTACTTTTTAAACAGGCGAAGAAATTCCTGGCATGTGGCGCAAAGGTATTTCTTCACTCCGCCACCCACCGCAGGGACTTCTTCCGATAGCCAACTAATGAAATCAATCTACGATCGACGATACAGCGTGATTGCTTTTTATACGTATTTTCCCCGCGTCGAGCCACGTTCAGAAATTCCCAGGGTATTTCGTCGCTACTCGTGTGTAATTTGTGATGTACGGTTATTGCTTCACACTGGATTTTTTCGTTGATGTTTGTGCCTGGAGTGCTTTTTTTTTCGAGTGTTTTTTTGGTGCCTAAAGTTGATTACAAAATTAATTTGTTTTATAAATAAAGGTACGAAAAATCTATATAGCTTTTGACGCGCAGCTTCGGCAGAGGGTTACGATTTTGGCCCATATGTACATACATATGTATAATATGTTCATCTGTTCCCGCTGGCCTTATTAGACCCTGATAAAACAGATCAGGAATATTTTATTGTATTCAAATTACGTCTTTCCTTTAGTTTTCTGTTTCTCATGACTTCCCAGAATTTGGTTCTTAATAACAGCGCTATCGATTGGAATGAATAATACAGTACCTGTTTTCTTTTTTTCCAAAATCAACGGCTTCGATTCATAATTCTTCGAATATAAAATTTTCAAATATCCAAAGCTGCAGTTTTAGTTTTCATCAAAATCGAGTCCGGACTCCTTTCAGTATTTTTCGGATTCGGCCATCCACGCCCACTTGAAAAATTCACCCTGTAGAGCTGTACACACTTATACGTTTATACGTTGTTTTAAACCTATCGTTAAGTTTATGCCCTTTATTTCATACTTTTCAAAGCGCTATATTAACCTAGTCGGGTTCAACTTAATTATACTTATACTTGTTTCAATACATTTTCACGAGACAATTTCACAAATTCAATTATCAATTTCAAAATGTTTACCAATTTAAAAGATCACTGTACCTACTGTCCTTTTATAGTTTATTTAGCGCTACCTAGTAAGTTAGCTAACCTCAGTTGACAATGAAGAAAACAAAAAAAAAAGTTAGCTAACCTAAGGCCAACTATATTAGTTATTATTAAATAATCTTTAAAAAGACCCTAGTACTGTAAGACTCGGATACCCAGCGTGTGCTACTACGCTATAGTGCATAATGCATTTTTTTGTGGTCTAAAACCATTTTCGCGTTATTGCCTTTAGAAAAAGAAACCGATTTGAGGCACATCGGTTGGAAGGTTTCAAAGTCTGTAATGGACATACGTAGAAACAATTTTTGTGTTATACATAGGTTGTGACGGCACATGTTTTTTTTTTTTCTTTATTTATTTAGGGACATTTATAACCGCAATGCGTATGTCAGTCCCATCACATGAATTATAAAAGTGGGAATTTAAAAATTAGCTTCCTTTTTGTACCGAGATTACCCCAAAACTTTTGCCAAATCACGGGATTATGGTAAATACCTTTTTATATCGATCAGCAAAGTAGTGCCAAGGCGACGGGCTTATGAAAATTACGATGATTTACATTTTCGCCGTCCTTCGATTTTGTTGACCCAATCGTGGTAAACGACAGCTTCGAAAAATGTCCAATGAAAATTATAATCTTTTTATTGCTCATCACGTTCTTATCGGATGAAATTATTCCAAAATCCAATTTAATATAATAAAGCTTGGTAAATGTAGTTGTAATTTATTTATTTTGCTGGTCGGCTATTTTATAAGTTTTTAAATAAACTAAGATCATTTTATTACTGTTTAAGGCGCGTTTAAAGGATTGTGAGATAATTCACGATACTAAAGCCATACACGTTGCAACCATTACACGTTAGTGTTTTTGCAGTATGTTTTGTAATTTTTTTCATAATTTTAGCTCGTAAATGCATTGCCATATAGCCGTGAAACTTCTTATTTTGTAGATTAAAATGAGAAGTAATTTATTCAAATTAGGCTGATAATCAGCACTTTTTGAACGTTAAAGTTTCGTTTAAGTGTCCCCCAAAACGCAGCTCTTCGACACTTCCTACTGTTTTAGCTGGGAAGAAGAAGTAGAGGAACAAACTCCCCAGCGACACATCTGACTGTTAGGTTAGATCGTATACTTACTTCTGAGAGTCACAATATCCTACAGATTTATTGAAAAGATGATTATTCTTCATGAAGGATAAGCTTAAGTAAAACTTTTTACCGTCCTAGCGTTGACCGAATGAAGGCCAGAGCTCGACCAGAATTACGAGCAAGATTAGGACAAGACCGGGACTTGTGTCTGCCCTTGAAAATACAAGTAAAGAATGAAGATTTCTAAGTTGCTCCAGCGATTGCGGTCCGCTAGGTTCTTATAAGAAAACGAGTGACCCGCACCAGCTTCACCTGAAGTTTCTTTCAAAATTTCAACCCTTTTTGCACCCGCTTAGGAGTTGAATTTTCCCAAATCCTTTCTTAGCAGATGCCGACGTCATAATATCTATCTGGATGCCAAATTTTAGTCCGATTCGTCCACTGGTTTGAGCTATGGAATTCTCAGTAGTGGCCTTAGGGCCACTTCGGGTGACTTTAGGGGAGCTTAGGCTCAGATCTGTAATATGGCCGTTATCATATGTATGTCACTAATAACGTACCTAATATGCGAAATGTGGATGTACTTATATACATAAATACAAATTTCTATACCCCTTCGGGAAATACATGTTGAGTAATGTAATAAAATAACAATAAAAGTGTTGTTTGACGCATTAGTGGCGCAGATAAGTGAGACGGCTGTTATTTCTGAAGGGAGGCAGACGCCCACGTCCGTTGATTTGATCCCACGAGATAAGCGCCGGCCTTATCGGCATTCATTGGGCGCAATTAGGTACCCAACGAAATAAAGTAATTACACTTTTCTTCTAAGTGAATATTGATTGTTAGACTGTGTAGAATCCGGACCAAGACGTTTTTTGTAGCATTTAATAGCAACGAAAAAGGAATAACCGTTCTGAAGCTCTGCCCCTATATAGGTGTACCAAGTATGTGTGATTTTTCGGAATTATGTGCGTATTGTACCTATAATTATCACTTGCTTCGGTGAAGAAACATCGTGAGGAAACCAGCATGCCTGAGAGATATTTCGCGACGGCATGTAAAAGTCAAGTCAGAGGCCCATGGGCGGCATAAAAACTCTGACACCAGGTTAGGCACTAACTAACCACACTATAAAGAAGAAGATGTATGTGTAAGGAAAGTTGAAAATTCACGATAATTGTGACTCCGCTAATGAATATTCTAGACAAACACGGCTAAACATTATAGAATAGGTTGAGCCAACATTTATTTCAAAATACATTAGACGTTGCGTGAAATCTAAATCATGTAAATCACATTACACTGAATCATAACAGAGTTACCACCTGTCGCGAAACCCTTGAAAACGTGTAAATAATTGGAATTTATGCTTTATTCCCCTTTATTTAAATGGTCGCCTTTGTGCCACATTGTGCAACACCGGTATTTGAGCTCTGTGGGGCACAAAGCATTCTGTTATAGGGAGGCGCCTTTGTTGAAAACATCCGTTTTATACCAGCTTTTGCTGTGACCATAGTCACAGACTTACTAGTATTAACATTCTGTCTGGCTTTTGCCCACGATGTTTGGGTCGTCTTTTCGCCTGACCGGATGCAGCTGAATACCAGTATTTTACATGGAGCTATCCGACCTCCATAACCCATGTACTGGGTTATACGATATTCCAAGAGTATTAACATGCGTACAGTTTTTCATCTAGGAACAAATTATCTGAATCGGTTCACACACATGCACAACGTTTACACGAATCCTACTTACGCATGCTTCAGGTTAAAAAGTACTCGTGAGTAAGTGGGGGCTGTCGCATCCGGGCAACTGCTTGCGGTTTATGCGTGTAGTGCAACATAAGAAACAGTATAATTGACAACACTGTCACAGGCGTTGATTTCATAAAAATTACATAATTGGTTACATATACTTATAAGTTTTTAAACTAACATGACCACTAACACTAAAAACGGGACATTTAACATGTTAAACAAATAGGTAACATGGTAAAAATCCCTTTTTTAGTGGATAGTGGTTCTCTTAATACCTGCTGTACCTACTACAGTTTTCACACCTATATGAAACATTCCCCTATAAACGCGTATTCTTTGTGTAAACGGATCCCAGCGGATCATTTACGTCAGGCAAAATAAAAAGATTGTGTGTGCGTAGTGCGTCTCCAATTTTGTGCTCTACGCCTGAGATATAAAATGTAAGTGAATATCCAAAGGACGACGATACTGTGTCCCCCGCTCACACATATTTGTGGTTATTTATATTCTTACTGAATTGTTTTATTCTGTGATGTGTTTTTTATTTGATGCCGCTGTTATGTACCTATCCATCGCTAGGCGTAGTCTTCAAACTGACACATAAATAAACTATCGGATCGTAGCCTACATGGAACAAAGGCATTATGTAATGTATGTCCCTAAATAGACTTCAGAACATTAGCGGTGAACTTAAATATTACCGTAACCATCACTTTAAACATATCATCACGCCTGTAATCCCTGGAGGGTTAGCGAGAGGTGCACCTAGTTCCTAGCACACCCACATTTCGCAAATTAAAACAGCACTTAGTATTAAAATTCCAGTTTTTCACAGTTTATATAAGGCATGCTAATAAGTTCGTTAACCTGCGGTTTGAATGATTCCTGTGTAGTTTTTTTTACGCAAACCTCATATTAGCTAATTCAAAAGAAAGAAAGGGCAGCACTTCATTTATTTACATACTCATACAAAAATTTCGTTCTGCACCCTGGACAGCTAGCACTCGATAGCGCAGTCTAGCTGACTAATCCTTTCACCACAATACCGATGACTCAAACGACTCAAACTCATGACATATTCTTATTTACGGATCTTTTGACACTTGAATGACGTTGTCAGGTTGTAAAATATATCGAAAAAAATATGGCGGCGTGGCGACGCCTCTTCAGATTAGTCTCGCGCGAACAAATCCTTATACAACTTTAAGCACCTATAATATTCCGAGACAACTGACACTGTAACGATTGGCGTCTATCGTAAATCGTAACCCTTTCATTTTTCCGCCTCTCGCCTCATTTCTCCCGCGCCTCGTTCGTGACGAGGCACTTATTTTGTGCCTCGCACGAAGCCTCGTAATGTCGAGCTATCGCGGTATTTAGGTACTGTGAGCACGCTTTAAATACGCAATATCACTGGCGATAACTCGGATGGCGCGAGGTGTAAAAGGTTAGTTCTGCCAAAACGATCCAACACACAAAATCTCAATAATGAAGTTTATTATCTGAAAGTAATCTAATATACTAAATGTGGTATGTTACTACACACTAAAAACAATGTAATAAAATCCAAAACTTGTGCATAGAAAACATTTGAAATTTAACTCTCAACGTTAACTAAATACTCGTATAAACATAACTCCTGTAATCCCGGAACGGTTAGGCAGAGGCGTACCTAATGGTACACCTACATTTCAACAGTTATGTTTAAATCCCATGTAATATGGGGCGAGCCTATTGTCATCAACCGGAAGACCCCATGGCTGCTACTGAAAAATTCCTGATGGAAAAACCCAATAACACTTTGCCGTACCCGGGAATCGAATCCAGGACCAATGAGGCAGTCACTAACTAAGTAGGTATAAAAATATTGCAATTCAAAAATTATTACAAAACTAAAGAGGGTCAAGGTTATTAACATATGACACGACGTCAATATAGTACGTATTCCAAACTACCCTACTAATTCAAACATTAAGTTTGTACCATTGCTATATTACGTGGTTCAGCCGTGGCTTGTACTTATTCGTAGACTTAAGCCAACATTATAAATCATCGCTCGTGCGTTCAAGAAAATAACTTTTCAGAAGGTTAGGCACACTTCAGTCTCAGGGTTGTTTCTCGGCTAAGATTAACGAAAAGCATTAACTAAATACATACATAAACCCACCACCCATGAGAATAGGCAGAAACTACAGAAGACACCTGATACGATCCTTAAGTACTCCGTTTACCTCGTCCACGATTACGATTACTACGCACCTGATCTTTCTAAAGGACCTCACCAATAAGGTCAGTGTACGAGTATGTTCGTCTAGGGCTTCCTTTCCTGGCGTTTCCACTCACATCCCTGACATCGTTAGCACGAACTATGTAAATATACTTCTGAACTGAACAAATGTAAAGACGATTCCAGAATCGACTACATAAACCAACTGTAGGTGCCCAGCTACATACATTTCACAGCACTATCTTATCCAGATTCCATACAAACTTACACATTTCAAGAGCATAAAAACTTAAAAGCGCGATAAGGAGTCGTTCCGACGAAGTTAACTCCTGATCTCGCTTGCAATGTCGTACAATCAACCGCACATCAGGTAACACTTGAATTGCAAAAACTGTCCTTACTGTTAAGGCATTGAAACGCTATCAAGGTAAAATTACTAGCTTCTCCGTGCAGTTGACGGTACATTTTAGTAAGAGTTGCGCTATAACATCGGAAGGCGGCAGATTAGATGGCGCAGATCGGCAATCGTCGGAGATTGGATCGAGTGATACCCGAACAGAGATTTACGGTTCGTAACCGCTCGGAAAATTAACGTTTTTACTCTTTTTACGTCATGCGACCCATGCGATGCGAGATACGATAGTTGTTTTCGACGTTCTTTGAAGTACCTAACTAGTCCATAGCACGATTTAATAAATTCTGCGTATTTTGCTATCGAATTGAAAAACAAACGCCACAGAGAAAAATACATCAAAATATACAATCCCGCAATGAAAGCACACAAATAAGTAAGAAAGGCTTTTATCTAGAACCATTATTTTTTTACTAAAAACATTAATGCAAAAGCACGCTCTCTGAATAAACATAATATCACGACTGTAATCCTCGAATATACGCAGAGTTATACCTAATAGTACACCCACATTTTGCCAGTTATATGTAAAAGGGAGCGAGCGTAATGTCATCAAGTGGGCACGAATCTAAACTGCGTGGTTGCTATTGAAAAATTCCTGATGGACAAAACCCAAAAACATTTTTCCCGACCTATATCTCTCTTTCTCTAAAGGAAATGGTAAAGTTATCCACACATTACACATTAAGACGCCAGAATCTTCTATTCGAAACACACAGTAAGTAATCAGCTTTCCAACTTACTTTACCGAATTCCGCTTGTAAGACCGCAGAGCCGCAAAGTTGCGAGCCGACCCGACCCGACGCGGTCGTGGAGTGTAAACCGCAGGTACTTCGCTGAGGCAACTGTCCCACGGTCCCACCGCCGGCGAGGAATCGAACTGTCAGCGATTTCCTCGCTCAAGAAACGTATGCACGGCGGCCAATCAAACGTTAAAAAACCAGTTTATGCGGTTCCTTCATTGTATTGGAAATCCATACATAGCCAGGCCATGTTATACTGGAAATGTATAGGTTGATGAGTCGCCGTGTGTACCAAAAACTGTAGGTAGGTCCCGTGTCCGTAAAAGCGGTGCATCTTTAAACATAAAATTCCGATATGCGTGTGTGTTCGTAATATGGTTGGATAGAGATGGAAAGGAAGACCAAAGAGAAAATGGATAGATTGTGTGGAAGATATGATTCCGTGACGGTTGACAGGGTAGAATGGAAGAAAAAACGTATTGCACCGACCCCAAGTAACATGGGACAACAGGATGATAATGTTGATGTGTGTGGTCGTAATTCTCCTCCTAGCTCCCAGCTTCATCGATTGTTGATGATTGTTTCACCTGAATGGTAGCTAGAACACTATAGCGAGTTCAACCCGGTATGTGGCGGTATGGGTCCACTAGTGTCCCAATAGTTGATCCCTGACTGATCAGTGATCACACCACAGCCACAGGCGAGAACTCTGTCAAACAAACATCTCGTTTTCACTTGCTACCTCTCCTCGCTTTACTCGCTAATCGCTGACTGTGTGACCGGTGACTGAGACTCACTGCCATCAAATACATTCTGATACATGCCATAACTTTATCGGAACGATACTGATATTTCCACCACGGGTAATGAACGCTGGATATTTTGAAAACTGAGGTTCAAGGGTTGGTACAGAAATAGTAGTGGCTTATGAAATACGATGTAGTTAGTTCTGCGATGAAGCACTGCTTTGCTGTGTTCCAGTTTAAAGGTTATGGGTGCCAGGGACTGTCACTTCAGACGTTTCAGCTTCGTCTTTGGGGTGGTGGTGCACCTGCGAAGCCTTTGTAGGTATTGCAAATGTCCATTGGTGCCGTGATTACATACCAGCATACAGGTGAAATACATGTTTCCACTCAAAAAAACATGGTCTGGTTAAAAAAAGTAACCGTTTGGCCACGAGCTACGCGCTGGAGTGACACGCGTAATGTGACAAAGACAACGAAGAGACAAAAAAAATGCTTAAAATTTAACAAGAGCCAACCGAAGTGAACAAGTGACACGCGCGTGTCGCTTGCCACGAGTCGAATCACGTGAGGTCGTGAACGAGGCGTAATGAATAAAGTGTACGAAGATAGATCGTGCTAACTGATTGATGGCGGTAAAAATCGTCGCCGTGGAGAGGTTGAAATTGAATTCAATGTTTTTTGCACCCCTCTATGCACATACCTATGAGTGGGGAAAAAAAGGAGAAATTGATTGATCGATAAGACGCAGCCTTAATTAAAGGAGCCTCTAGGTAGGTACTCCTTTGCACCCCAGGTAGGTACTCCTAGAGGCTCTTTTAATTTAGGCTAGGTACTTGTGAGGTATCACAAGTGACGAACCTTGAATACTCTCTCTCTCTGTGACCAAGCAACCAACAAACATGCAAAAATCAGCATCAGTTACATTTACCTCTTCCTTGTCATTTTGTTTTCTAAGTTAAAATCTGTCCCCTTATTAAGAAATGTGAGATTAATGATGAACTTCATTTTCACTTTAAACGATAGCCCTAAGCACATGCAGTAAAAACTAACCACAATAAAAGTAGATATTTAGCTACATTACAAGGGGTATAGTATTACCCAGTATTAACTGGGTTGTGGAGGTCAGATAGGCAGTCGCTCCATGTAAAATACTAGTATTCAGCTGCATCCAGTTAGACTGGAAGCCGACCCCGACAAACATAGTTGGGAAAAGGCTGGGCAGATGATGATGACAAGTAAGTATAGTTATTTTTATCCTAGTTACGACGATATTTCCAACCTTTTGTTGCCCTACCCTCGAAAATTAATTACAGGGACGTGATTGAGCAACAAAAAGAAACACCAACTCCAAGGGGTGGTGCGAAATAGCCCACGTTCCAACATAAACGAGCAATATAAGCTACACATTGTCGGAGGATCTTTATTGTCATAGTTTTCCTAATGATTTATTTCAAGAATCGCAAGGACTGCCTCGTTGTTGGTCGAGTGGACTGCTGAGCATGATATCCTGGGTTAGACTCCCGGGCCGGGCAAAGTGTTATTGGGTTTTTAATATTTATTTATTAAAACTTTATGCATAAGTAAAAACTGTACAAAGGCGGACTTAATGCCTTGGGCATTTTCTACCAGTCTACCTTAGGGTGATGCAGAGACAATACACAGTAGGTGCAGTTTTTCCATCAGGAATTTCACAGTAGCAGCCTCGGAGTCTGGGTTTGAGCCCAGTTAATAGGAATAAGCACGCCCCCTATTACATGGGACTTAAACATAACTGGCGAAATGTGGATGTTCTTTTAGGTACACCTCTCTGCCTAACTCTTTGGGGATAACAGGCGTGTTGTTATGTTATTTTATTTCAAGAACCTTGAAGTTATTTCTTTGATGTAGTTAGTGTGTTGGAAAATAGATGGATACCTGTATACTATGCCAGTTGGGAAGCAGACGTAATATTTTAAAGACGAAAATGGGGATTCACTTTTCAAACCGAATTTAATGAAAATAGAGGAGGGGTCGATTGATGGTACTTCGAGATATTTATTTGCATATTTATAAAGTATCTATTACTATGCATCCCAAAATTATTTAAAACAGAAAAGATGGTCTTATTACTATGGATGGTTTTTTATCGTGAAGAATTGTTATTGATCGAAATATGAACTGGGCTGAAAAAGTACATAATTTTACAAAACTTACTTAAATTAAAATAAAGTTTTGTTTGTTGGGGATCTCTCATGAGTATTCAGGCTTCACCCATGTTGATAGAAAAAACGCAATTAAAGCAAAAGTTAAAACTTTAACTTGAATGAAATACTTTAAAGTTTTCTCCTTACGTATACAATAAATATGATTTAAACTTTTGTTGATGATTGCATCTTTCGCATTTGAAAATTTCAATCAAAAAACTTCTAAAAAAAATGTGAATACCCATGGGACCAAAAACCAACAAATAAAATCTGAGAACATACCCAAAAAGTAAGCTAGGTACCTACTCTAAAAAACATTACGTAGTAACGATTCTGAAAATATTACATACATACGGGTCGAATTCATAACCTCTTTTTTTAAGTCGGTAAAAAAACAACGTTTATCGGTAAAAGGGATTCTTTAAAACTTTGCCTTTCTATATGAATAAAAACAGTAAATATCAAGTACTTCAAGTTAATAAAACAAGACAAAACTTTTAATTACACGAAGAAAAATACTGGCCATTAAAACTGAAGTGGTATAAGTAGAAACTCCTTGTAGGTATATCAACTTCTTGAAGTAAAGAAGAAAGAGAATCCCTTTCTAATACATATTTTCTAATTTAATTATAATATTTTTTTTTTAATTTACTAATATTATTATTTTTTGTTTCTTTTCGCGAGTAATCGATTCTTACGTTTTGTTATTATCAAATTAAATATTGTCAGTGGCAATAAGCACGAATAGTGTAACGCCAAAATAAAAATAAAAGTATAAGAAATATTTAGCTTCCAGTCTGAAAATAATGGTAGGCACTCAAGTTAAAGATGAAAGAATATTTCTCCAGATAAAAATCGTAATTACTTTTGAGGAGAAACGTGAATTAGATTTTGTTAGTCAAAATAAAAGTAACAAAATTAGTAATCGGAATTAGTAAACAAATCTAATAGGGCATTACTTTGCTTACAAATATTATATTCTAGGAAATCCTATTATCTTCTACAGTAATTAGTTTGTAAGCCTGCTTTGAACTCTTCCGAGTTTGTACGATCTTCCTACTGGTTTTCTGTATGACTTTACTACACAGCAACACATTACGCGACATTACTTTCATTCTATGCAAGCGCGTTAAGCCGTTAGTCCCGGCTGTCATTTGTAGACCTTTAACATTCGTTACAGATAGTCAGTGGCCCGAAAGTCTGATAACCAGTCTTGCCAAGGGGTATCGTACATATTACCTAGTACTAACTGGGTTGTGAAGGTCAGATAAGCAGTTGCTCCTTGTAAAATACTGGTATTCAGCTGCATCCGGATAGACTGGAAGCCGACCCCAAGATAGTTGGGAAAAGGCTTGGCGGATGGTGAAAAGTTAGTATTACCCAGTATTAACTGGGTTTTGGAGGTCAAATGGGCAGTCGCTCCATGTTATAACTGGCATTCAGCTGTATCCGGTTAGACTGGAAGCGGACCCCAACATAGTTGGGATAAGGTTGGGCAAATGAAGACTCCCACTACTCCATTTTAAGTAGGTCAAAAGACGGCGATCTTTTTTTGTCTTCAGCCCATGAGGAGATTACGGAATGCACTGGACTTGATTTGTAACAGATTGCCCTGCAATTGCATTACATAGGAAAAGTGGAAATTGGCAAGGAACCCCCCATCCTGCAGTTTGACAACATAATATACGCTTATACAATTATAATAAGAGTCACAACCAGTTTCAGTTATGAAATATCTCTCAAAATTCACTGTCGAACCTCAACATAATGTGTCCAACGCACGTAGGTATCCACAAACCAACTGACATGCTACCGGCACAAAGGCCTAATAAAAGCTGCCATTGCATTATTTTGACATGGAGTTTAATTAAAACGTCGCTCGCTTTTGGTCCGCACCGGTTACAGGCAGTTTCAATTGGATCAAAGCAGTTCTAACTGGTATCGCTGTAGATATTTGTTGGTGGCGACAATATCTGTGCTGTAGCTTTAATTAAATACGGTTGCAAGGGAGGGGAAGTAGATAGTATGGCAGAAGGGTGATTGATATATGATTTACTCACGCCTTTTCTTATGGGATAGGCAGAACGCAACCTGCTACGATCCTTACTTGCTTCATTCGCCTCGTCCACGCTAACACATCTCGGTTGCGAGTATAACCCACCTTTCTGAAGACCCTCAAGAATAAGGTAAGTGTAGGTTATCGTTTAGGTGTTTTATCTCCGTTTAAAAGACTATTAAGCAACGTAAGTAAGATCTAAGCTGAAATAACTTATCTGAGGCACAAATCATTATGTTGGCGTGGGTGTCATAACAACTCAAAGCACGATCGCTATTTAGCAAAAATATAACAACAATATCTTGATCTCTCAAACTTCACGCTCATCCCTTCTCTGTAGCGAGGAGGGTGAGGGGTGTAAGACACCCCCTCGCGCTGGAAGCCTGCAATTCTCACGTTTCAAGTCATATCGCTATCGTCGACCTCTTTCCCCGAAAACTTGGTTATTTGAAGTGCCTCATAATCTTTGCAACGTAATCATTAATTTATGTCATGGCTCCTTTTAACCTTAGTTGGTAGTAATTAATGGAATGTGTCAAATATCGAGACATTAATCGGATTGAAAAATCTTAAAACTTAATTCGATTTTTTTGCCAAGTTAATACATATTACATATAATGTTATTTACATCAGATTATGGATGGGAATAAGTTTTTTTTTTTATACGGGCATTCCAATGAAGGATCAGTTTAGCTGATACGGATAATTTATGGGCTCCGGACAGGACATTAGCAGATACATCAGTGCAGTACATACTCGTACATATGTATCTGTCAGTGTCCAGACCCACGTCCGCAATTTATCCGAACCGTTTTGACCATCGTGGATCAGTAAAGATATAAGGACACCGAACAACCATCGAAATCTTTTACGATTCCTCTGAAAGCCAGTACTCTTTAGTACTCTGTGTTTTTTCCAAATAAATTGATCATAGAATTGTAGATTCAATAACGGAAGGCCAATTCCCGTATTTAAAAAAATTCAAAATCAATACAAAGCGTCAATCAGTTTTGTTAATAATGTTATTTATTTATCTGAAAATACATGATATAGTTTAAAAAATGTAATTAGGAAAGAGATATTTTTGACATTTTATGAGTATGATAGACTGAAATACTAACGTTCATAAAATTACAGGAGTTGCCCCTCTGATACCTGAAGTTTACATCTATAAATATTTTAATGCGAAAGTTTGGATGGATGGACAGACAGTTACTCAGTCACTCCCGAACGTCTGAATGGATGGATGACATTTTTTACAGACACAGATAATGGAATAGCACATAGGACACTTTTTTCTCACATTAACATCAAAATTTCAATGCGAACGAAGTCGCGGGCAACAGCTTGTAGGGATATATGGTGTTGTAGACAGGCAGTTTCCTCCATACCTAGTCAAACGTGATACAATTTCACCAGCGGATATATATATTTCCCCATTAATTGCTTCAGGTTAATATTGTGCGACAGGATACCTAATCAGTGTCTGTCTCACTTATTTACGTCTAGATACGTAAACATTAATATGTACGGAGGCTTGTAAATAATACATACTTGACGGCGTAAGCGATGGCTGAGCGATAGCGCCGTTGTCATTAGGGTTCGGTGGTACCGGGTTCATGATGAAATGTTAAAATAATAGTTTCGGTTTCGGTACACAAAAATCACAGTTTATTATTTAACACAAATTTACATTAAATAGCACTAACAAATAATCTCCACAAAATGGGCAAACCGACAGTTTCGTTCTGAAGGAGTGACTTGGTTGGAGTTCCGAGCAAAAGTGATCTCGGCACAATCCCCACTCTACAAAACGACTCTGTCCACGTGCCGCCATTAAAACAACATCTGACGTCACGGCGTTTACCCCTACTACAATGGTCAAATCAGCAACTTGATATTTAAAAGTTATCGCTTTCTCCGACACGGCCAGCCTGACAAGTTACACGTCCTCGTGAGTACCTGTAACCAAACAGTCAAATTTGGAGCAACAGTACAGGCTCGGTCAACCTGACCACATCTTTATGGAATAGCATAACTTGAAAATAACAGTTATCAAACAAAAGGTTCCTCTAAGTCTCAATCATATTTACTCAGCAACTAAATCAACTTCGATCACATACAACGCTCATGGCCCAGCTGCCGCAACAGCTAGTGACACTTATGCCACCCATATCGTCATCACCTCATGTGATACGACCACACACATCACATAGAGTCTGCGACTCCCAGGTCAGTACAAGACCAAAACAACAATAGTCTCCATTGAGACCCAGGTCCCCGCCGTACCACCCTAGTGCGTACGGTGCGACCAAATAGCCATGGTATGTGTCTACTACTCGGTGGAGGTACTTTCATCACCGTCCTCTACGTTTAACTCATTAGGAACACTACTTAGAGGCATCTTTCGTATACGATCGTGAGCGTACTTGTAGGTTCTATTACCAATCAAAGATTTTAAAAGATAACGATCACCGTCAAGTACTTCTACAACTTTAAACGGTCCCTTATATTTGGGGTCTAATTTAGTCTGATTCCGTTCTTTATTTTGAATTAAAACCAAATCACCAACACTGAAATTAACTACTTTGGCCTTATTTTTGTCAAAACGGGCTTTTTCATAAGCCGCACTCTTCTCAATACCGTCCACCGCGTGTTCTCTCGCTTCTGTTAGGTCAATTCCGGTTTCATCATGGTCATTATAAGCCATTGATAAAAGCATTCGAATACTCATTCAAAAGGGACGTCAACCGGTCCTTGTTTTCGTTTGAAATATCAGAATCAACATTTGTGACTTTCGAAATACGTAGGGTAGATTCAGTTAAATGTACCGTATAGCCAAGTGTCAAAATATCGCGTCCGATCATAACATCGTATTTCATACAATCGTCGGGTAGTACGTAAAATAAAATTGACAGTTCGTTATTGTCGACCACAACATCGCTAAGAATTTGTTCAGTGCTAAAAACATTCGAATTATTACCGATACCAATTACTTGCACGGTTGAAAGTGAACGTTTGCCCGAGAATTTATAAGCTACACTTTGTTTAACGAGAGAACACTCGGCGCCGGAATCAAACAAAATGAAAACGACTCACCGGATTGTTACAATTGCCCGCAAACACCTGCTATTTCGCAGCTATCGACGCGTCGCTCCGCCGTTGCGTTGGCAGCGCTGCCCGCCGACGATGACGCGCCACCCGCACTGCCGCGTTGGCAGTTCGTAGAGATGTGTCCGGCTTCTCCACAACGGAAACACGTTATTCTTTTGCTGGAACCCGATGAAGTCGCCGCCGGTGTAGTTTTCTGGACGTTAGCTCCAGCAGGCTGCGTAAACTTCGAACGACAGTTCACCGCTTTGTGTCCCGGTTTTCCGCATTTATGGCACGTGAACATAGTGGAAGTTTGTGGCTTTAAACGCTTTGCATCAGTGGCGCCATCACCGGCACTGCGATCGAACTTCCGCTTCAGACTTGCACTCGCCTTAATCTCCTGCAGTAACTTGTTGCGTGACGTTATTTCGCTAGTAAACGCCAACCGATTAAGCCGAGAGTCGAACTGAGAGACATGAGCGAGCACATACGACGTGGCTATTTCTTCATGGCTTCGATTCTTCCATCGAGCCAACAGGGTAGTCATTAGGCGGCTGGCGTACGCTGCGAGACATTCGCCCTCCTTCGGCCGGCCGTTGTGGATGTTAACAAGCGATGCAGCAAGAGTTTCAGTGGATGCATAACGCGCAAGGAATAAGTCGCGGAAATGCTGCCACGTCATGCCTGCATGCGAAATCTGCGACAGCCACGATGACGCATTACCTTTCAGGGCTTTGCTCAGAGCTATAATAAGCGATGCACCCTCCAGTGGACGTTCGTCGAGGCAAATATCGATAGTATCGCACCAAGCACGTGGATCGGTATCTGGTAGCTCCGGATTAATTTCTGGCAGCATGATCTGAGGTGCCACTGTTGGTGTCCTGATGGCTTCGATCAGCTGCATCATGTTCTTCTGCTGCATCTCGAACATAGCACGCCAGTGGGAATCGAGTCCAGATGCCACTTCTGATGACGGCGTAAGCGATGGCTGAGCGATAGCGCCGTTGTCATTAGGGTTCGGTGGTACCGGGTTCATGATGAAATGTTAAAATAATAGTTTCGGTTTCGGTACACAAAAATCACAGTTTATTATTTAACACAAATTTACATTAAATAGCACTAACAAATAATCTCCACAAAATGGGCAAACCGACAGTTTCGTTCTGAAGGAGTGACTTGGTTGGAGTTCCGAGCAAAAGTGATCTCGGCACAATCCCCACTCTACAAAACGACTCTGTCCACGTGCCGCCATTAAAACAACATCTGACGTCACGGCGTTTACCCCTACTACAATGGTCAAATCAGCAACTTGATGTTTAAAAGTTATCGCTTTCTCCGACATACTTATTAATAGTGGTTTTCGGCAATGAGTAAAAGTTCAAGACTTGTCAATCCCTACCCACTACCAATTTCGAGTGCTACATTGAAGGAATCAAGTTAAATAGAGTTTGACTAGTTTAATATTGAAATACTCAATTCAGAAATTAATGAATAATTAGTTAGTTGGTTGGTTTCATATTATGCTAGATCTACAGTTCTTGACAGTTTCATTAGCAAATAGACATATTTACACGTACCAAAATTCTAAAACGGTTTTCTTGTGGAATCGCTTTTACGTAAAACCTATTCACAATAGCAGAATGGGTTCCTAAATACTATAATCGTAGAAAGTCATAAGTCAAACACAACAAAACATTCAATATACTAGGATAGAATTACCATTAAAAGTCCATATTATGTTGTACAAACACCATTAATAAAGAGTTACCTACTGACACGGAACCATAAGTAAACGACTAAATATTTTAGTACGTAAATTGTTTTTTAGCTATAAAAAATATATTCTCAACAAGAACCATCACCATAAAATGTGGGGAGAACAAGTGAATATTTTTAATCAATTTATTCGCAGCCGCCATGATGGTTTTATTAAAAACGTTCGCGAGGTGTGGTTATGTAATGTGGGTTTCAGTAATGAACTCGCGTCTGCGGTTACTATATAAAATTATGGTGTTGGCAAACATTATGGGATTAAATAGTCTTTAAAATATTATGTAAATGTCAGGTTTACAACTACGTAACGATGGTATCTCGGGAATTAACATAACAAAATAAGTAAACACTTTCGTTTTGACTCGCATCCTAGATCCGGAATAAAAAAATACTACCCGGCAGACTCTCAGACACACAAAATATATAAGCGAAAAGCTTGCTTTTTGTGCTAACTGTATTTTTGGTAATTGCGCAATCGGGCCTTTTTGTCGTCTTTTAAAATAACGCTTTACACATAAAAGACTACTTTTCTTTAAAGATGTTAAATTTTAAGTAGGACCACAGATAAAATGTTCTTTATTAAAATTCTAAATGAGACGTTTTTAAAACATCGTTAGTCTGCGTCTAGTCACTCAACAGTCTCGCCCGACTTAACATTTAAGAATATTTAAGTTTCCTAAAAATGTAAAAAAAACTTTTAAGAGATTGTAAAGAAACTTCTAAAACATTCTTTCTCTTCTTTTTAATTTGAAGATACAAAGTGCGCTGAGATGTTTATACAAATTAAAAGTAAATTAGAAATGTTATTTAGAATTTAACGTTGAATTACAAAAAAATATATATAAAGTAACTCCTTGTATTTTTCTTTGTCAGGTACGTATCAATACACTACAGGGTCCAGCAAACTCCGGCAAAACGTCCGGACAAATTACGGATTGGCTATGGACCCTGGACACTGCCAGATACTTCAGTAGTATCTGTAGATGTACGTGTCCAAACTTGCGTCAGCAATTTATACGTAGGGATTTAATCGAACCTTTCTACTAAATTCGACGAAGAAAACAGTAAGTGTCTGGTTATAGAGTTTAATTTAATACCATTTATGGATATTCATATGCTGTGCCTCGGAAAACACGTTAAGCCGTTGGTCCCATTGTCAATCGTAGATCTTTGACAGTCGTTACAGGTACTCAGTAGCCTCAGTGGGAAACTGTCAGGTTACTTTCAGAACTCTACTCCTGACCTACCTACCGAAAAACCTTATAAAATAAAACACTTACCTACACGCCTACAAGGTTCAATATCGCTCAAACGCAACCTGCCCAAACGCTTCGCTACTGGCATTTTCTCGACAAAACTCGTCAAAGATTAAGGCGTAGAAGCGTCAATACATTAAGTCCGCGCCGTTTCTCCCCAAACGGCTGAGCAACCGTCTGATTGGTCTCGAAGGGCGGCAGAATGTCATTATATCTAAACTTTCCCGTAGGAAACTTTGACGTGTTCAATCCGGGGTTACCTCTAGGGTATGTAATACGAAAATGTATGTTGCAGAAGGCTAATTTACCTTTATTCATGTAAAAATAGTTGTTAAGGGAATAAAGAATGGTGTGACATTTTGGCTACTAATTGGTGATTTGTATTAGTGACTGGTTACTTTTGAGTAGCTTTGTGGACGACGGGTCTTGAATCTTTCGTTAAAAGTGGTAGTGGTCAGTCATCATTCATCAATTACCACCATCATCCACAGCCCGACTTCAGCCACTGCTGAGTGAGGGGGCGGGATAAGCCTCTCTTTGTTTGTGCCATCCTGGGTGAAGGGTAACAATGTCGTCTGCCCATCTTACCACCGGACGACCAACGCTTCTCTCGAGTCAAAAACCCCAGAATAGTCGGAAAATGAAGACGACACCGATTTGTTACAGTGTACCTTCTGTATATACCCCTGTTACAGTCCTTAAGGGAGTCACGCCTGTTGGAATCTTCATTCCGTTGTCCAATTTACGACTAAACTCAATTTGATAGTTTTGATGCAACTTCCACTGAGTTTCACAGAACTTTGTGCTGTATTCATGTGTTTAAGTACTAATTGTTCGTGAATTTAGTTTGAGTTCAAGTCTTAGCTGTCTGGGTTTGATAACTAATAGTGTTATTGAGATATGGACGCAAGCTTAACTGCGGGGCATGGTGTTAATTGTTGTTGGAAATAGGAGAAATACCCAATGGAATAAACGTTAGGAATATCTCTTATTTCTCAGTGCTTAGCTACCTGGAATCTCGATTAATGATTGGTGGCAGGCGACGGCCCCACGCCCTTTACATAGGACTAAACTGATCTGGTGAAATATGGGTTTCTATACTCTGTATTTATATACGTTTTTATACTCTGTATTTGTGTAGCTGTATTTTCATTTGGTAGGTGAAGACCTACTGTTATTATGACAAAACAATCTCATGTAGGCCACGGCTGGGCACAAGTTTGTCCACGGCTCGATCCTCTCATCCATCAAAATAACATCAAAAACGTTTAAAATTGTTATTTCGTCATTAACGCCTTGTTGGCAACTTGATTGTGTATTCAAAGCAATTACAAAGGTAAATATTGTTACTGCTTATCTAATTTAGTCTTTATAGTATCGAGGGACCCGTTTTATTTTCAACGGCGAACAAACAGCCTAAGTAAACAGTTTCGATTTTAACATAAAGGTGTTTTTTACGGTTCCCTTAATTTAAGCGGGAGAAGATTTGTTGGCTTTCAAATTTCCAAAATATTATCCTTATTTTCCCCTGCGTTTAGTCTCGTTGCCACAGGCAAATTGCTCGTTTTTAAAGGTAAGGCTCCGTTTTTCGTAAGTAGGGTAAGGTCAAATCTCTGTCCTTATTAGATACAGCCGTCGGTCATGTCAAGCAAGCCTACATAATAACGTGGTTAACGTTCAGTATAAACTTGATTATTATTGAATATGCAACTAGTACGTTTTTACTCTTCATTTTAATAAAATTCAGGTTCCTCTCGCTGCCTAACCTTATACGCCGTGCACTGTATAAGCTCACCACGCTTTTACTAAATGAAACCCCCATTTGTAATAAACTGAACTAATAACCAATACGCTCGATTAAAACATTTAAAAGCCCGTATGATTTTAGTAGTTTAAAAAAAATGGACTTGCATGAACGCACGGAGAAAACGAAACGTAAATTCAAATGGACTTTAAAATTGAACATACATATTTCGCACTTACGTAATATTTACATAGTTTTAAAACTTTATTCATATCTATACCAACCTATTGCTGCTCCACCACAAGGCAGAGGCTTCTTCTCATTTTCGAATGCGGGATGGCGATTTCAGACTCATATTAATTATAAGTCCAGGTTTTCTCTAATGTTTTCATTCAACGATGTCAGTTATACCAAGATAAATTTAGAAAGAACTTGTGCTGGTCGCAGCAGCTAAAGAATATTTTCGGTTAGAAAATCATTCGAACTCACTCTAGGTTTACGTCGGGCATTTCAACCAGGGCTTCAGATTTAAAACAAAATGAACAGTATCTGGGTTATTGAAGCCCATAGTTTTTCACTCAACGCCGTCGCGCGCCGCCGGGCACGAAACAAAAGCACTAGCTAATAGAATTCTCGGCACAATCGATTGTTTACGAAATATCGAGTCAACGAGAACCCCTATTGTATCTCTAGTGCTATTTTAATACAAGTTTGCGTTGATAGTTGCAATAAAGATCTAGTAGATTGAATTGTTTTTGTTTTCTTTATGTAATTGTATAAATTCAAAGTGTTTTATATAATGTAGGTATTTGAACGCGGCTGTACCCGCGTGGGGATCGGAAATTATCACACGGGTCGTCTTAATGGTTTAACGGATTTCGGCACACGGATAGACCATGGCTTTTTTATACCGGCACTACGTTCCCGTGGGATAATCTCCTACCTACAAGCCGGCGAAGGCGTCTGCAAAAGCTAGTAAGTAATAAAATACTTACTCTATACAATAGATCCCTCTCGACTACTCTCGAGTCTCGACAGTCGTTTGGAGTGGAATTATCTCAATATTTAATAACTATTTCACGTATAAATAAGGAGGAACAATACAATGGCAATAAGTTCAAATAACTTAAGTAGGTACTTCTATATTATATAATATTGTATACTCAAAACGTACTTGAGCAGTAAGCTTCGAATAGTTAGCACGTTACGGCATAGCCAGCTCAGACAGGCGACAAAAACGAACGTAGGGTCAGCATCCTTGTTATCACCTTCCAGTCCTTGTCCCATGTTACGTGGGGTCGGCGCAACACGTGTTTTCCTCCCATTCTCTTCTGTTATCCGTCACGATAAATTAACTCATTTTTCTTAGAAATCATTCCTTACACAATCGAATCCATCGTTTCCTCAAAATCAAACGTACGACGTGTCAAAAAATGCCGCTCGGTTTGTAGTTGAGTGACTGACATGAGTCAACTATGGTAGGTGCCGACAAGAGTTATCTGATCGGCACGAGTCACTGTGGTAAGTGATGGTGTAAGTGCAGTAATTGCTGCGGGTCAACTTTGTTGTTCAATGGATACTGCCATATCAAATATCGACTCCGCTAACAGATATAAATGACAACAAATAACATCATCGTCTGCCTAGACTTTTCTCAACTATGTTGGAGTGGGCTTCCAGTCAACCGGATGCCGCTGAATACCAGTATTTTACGAGGAGCGACTACCTATCTAATCAACCTCAATAACCTAATACTGGTTAATACGATACCCTTTTGGTAAGACTGGCTCATGCCAACAAATAACATACAATTTAAATAGTCTTCAAACTGTGTGGGAATTGGTAAGAGCTCCCAAAAAAAGTGTTTTGTATCAACGGTTTCGTTTAAATTGACGTTTTAATATTTGTCGAGTTGTAAAAGTTGTCATGATTTTAGCTTCGCCATTGGAATAACCTGAAAATAGTACCACGCATCTGGTCAAGTAATCATCATTATTCTCCTGCATTTATTTCAATTTATTTGGGGTCGGCGCAGCATGTCTTCATCTTCCACACTTCTCTATTACTCGTCGTCTCAGCAGTCACCTCGCGTCTAGCCATATCATGCTTTAATTACACAGTCCATCCATCGTTTCACATTCATACTCATAGTAAGTAAGTATAATTATCCACATTTGTATTAATATTGAACGAGTTAACTGCCAGTGGCGATCTGTATCATGTAATACATCTCTCTTATCTATTTCAACGGACACTCTGTAATGACAGACGTATTACGCCATCTAGCGGACCTGTTTGTAATCATTTATTGAGTTTGATTACTTTACATAACAGCACGCCTGTAATCCCCGAAGAGTAAGACAGAGGTGTACCTAATATAGTACATCAACATTTCGCCAGTTATGTATCAAGTCCCATGTAATAGGGGCGAGTTTATTGCCATCAAGTGGGCACATTTCCGGCTGCTATAGAGCAATTCCAGATGAAAAACTAAAAAAATAACTGAAATGCTGACCTGGAAATTGTAGCCAGGACTTCATGCTGCAGTAGCGTTTGCCGACTACCCCTTAGAAGCAGTGGAAGTGTAGTTTGAAGTGTAAAGGTAAAGTTTTTTGTGGCTTTACTGTAGGATTTGCATGCTCCCAATAAATTTTAGGGTATGAGCAATTAAGTACGCTCTATTTTTTATTGCTGATTGACATCAGGTTAATGTATTGGTACCATAAACTAAATTGTATTGTGTGTGTGTGTGTGTTTGTGAACGTTTGTTGAAGTCCTACGTCCTAGTGAAAATAACTAAGCGATCAATTGACGCTAATGTTCCATACGCATCTCTTTAAGAATAGTTTTGTTCAACACTCTTGTGCGTAGTCCTTTAGTATATGCCAGCGTTGCTTGGAATCCGTTCTACGCCGTTCATTCGCAGAGAGTTGAGAGAATTCAACGAGCTTTCACAAAACATCTTACCTTTATATCTAGAAAAATAAACCATCGCTTTCGCCTTACGCCTTCACATTTTCAATATAAAGACGCTGCAAGACCGTCGCCACTCGCGCCTCTTAATTTCCTGTATAAAATCGTCAATGGAATCGTAAAATGCAGCGATTAAGTTGAACGCATTCCATATTTAGTTCCTTCAAAACCTCCCAGATATCCCATCACCAGACTGTTCCATATTCCTTTCCGCAAATCAAACCTCGGTCTTAACACTCCCTTGCTACGAATATGTAGAAACTACAATTTAGCTCCTGCACATCACTGGAAACAGATTTATGAACAAGTTTAGAATATCAGTTTCTGAGGTACAGGAGTAGATTAATTTGCCTTTAAACAATTAATTTCTGTTAATTCAATTCACTTGCATCTGCGCAACTAGTTACTAACACAACTGTAAATAAAAATCTTTAGATATCGCATTCATAAATTATGAGGATATTTATATCATCATAATTCATTTCATATAATTTTAAGTAAAATTTATATTGTATTCAAATTGTAAGATTGTATATGGCTACACTATGGCGAATGCTGCGTACCTACACCTGTAATAGGCGTACATACCAGTACTATTATATATTTTTTTATTGTCTCCTATTAATTTTTAGTATGTAATGCTGTTGGTGTACCAAATAAATAGATAAATAAATACTTGTACTATTATGTATTCTGTGACCAAATTGAGATATGATGTTTTTTCGAGGGTACATAATTTAGTCGCACTTAAATCGAGACAAAACCCAAACAAAAACTAAAGGTTTTTGAAAAACGAAGAGCTTTGTTTGCCATCGACATTCGATTCCAATTAAAACTAAGTCTTTGAAGTGCTTTTTCAGATCCTCGCCGTTCCAAAAACAGGACATTTTAATGAACGTTGTAACGACCCTAAACCAGCGTCAACACACAGACATCTCATAATAACCTGTCAGTCCCGTACCGTTCCGTTTAATAACATAATATATATATTAATATGCAAATACTCGAGTGTCGGTATGTCGGGGTGTCGGCACAATGCCATTCTCTAGCACCGTGTCAACAAATAATATTTTTTGTACACAAAATGTCCCTAAATCGGGCCTTACGGAGCTGCGGTTATCGTCTTTTCAACTTTTCGAGGTCGAATTTTCCGACCCAGTTATTAAATGTCTTCATGCTCTTTTGCCGAGTAACGGGCAGCTTTGAGGGTTTGACAGCATTATTCAAAGTAGGGAGGAGATGAGTTTAAAGATCGTTTTCTGAAGCTCCATTGTGGCTGGCTTTTTAAAAAGACACCTGTATTTTTGTATCGGAGCACTTGAATTTATTTCATGATCGTTTATTTAAATTAAGTGATCTCAAGGTTTCTAGTACTTTTTATGGTTTTACTCGTGAAAACCTGTAATTGGCTCTGTGTCACATACGTGGGACAGTCAGAAAGTTTTGCGACACTAAAAAAAATTGTTCTACAGGTACATATATTTTTATTAAATCTTTTCAAAGTACTCTCCACCAGCCTCTATACAAAGATTCATGCGTCTGAACCAGTTTTCAAAACACTTTTCCCAGTCTGCCGCAGACACCTCGTTTACAGCCTGCTCGAACGCAGCCAGCGCATCTTCCGGCGACGAAAATTGTATCCCCTTGAGCTGATTTTTTATTTTTGGAAATAAAAAGAAGTCAGACGGTGCTAGATCAGGGCTGTAAGGAGGGTGACCCAGGAGTTTGACTGGTGTACTGTCCAGGAAGTCCTTCGTTTTGAGCGCGGTGTGTGCAGGCGCATTGTCGTGGTGGAGCAGTAGTCCGCGGAGCCCTGTGTTTGGTCGCTTGTTGCTCACAACAGAAAAAACTTCTGGTGTTTACCAGAAGGTATTTGGTAGTATACCATTCGGCGTTGATGCTTCTTTGATCTCGTAAGGGAATTGAGGCCAAGTGGCCAGTCAAATTAAAAAAGCTGGCGATCAAAATCTTCCCCCCGCTTCGAGATCGCTTCACTTTGGTAGGCGTTGGTTCATTTTGAAACACCCAAACTGTCGACTGGCGCTTGGTTTCTGGATCGTATTGATAAATCCAGGACTCATCACCTGTTACGATGTCGTAAACACGCCGAGACGAGCCTGCTTCAAATTTGTTCAGCATATCACGGCACCATTCCACCCGGGCCTGCTTCTGAGCGTCGGTGTGGTAGTGCGGCACCCAGCGCGATACTATCCTCCTCACGCGAAGATGCCCGTGTAGAATCTCGTGAACGCTTCCCGATCCAATCTTTAATATGTGCTGAATCTCCTGATATGTAATTCGCCTATTAACTTGGATTAAATTTTTCACTGCTAGCACGTTATCTTCCGTAATAGCCGTCAAAGGGCGACCGCTTCTTTCTTCATCCCCCAAGGTTGGTCGACCGCGCCTAAATTCGTTATACCAACGATACACGGTTGCCTTGGAGGGGCCTTCATCCATAAATGCCATTTGAAGTCTATCGAACGATTCATCCGATTTCAGGCGACACTTGAAATCGTAAAAAATCATAGCTCTAAAATGTTCCCGGCGCAGATCCATTTTTCAGTAAGACACGATACTTTGAATTGGCTCGCAAAAAATGTGGAGGGAAATTTTGAAAATGGAACACACATATTTTTACTTACAAGTAATCATATTTTCGAAAAAGATTCTAACTGGCCAGTCTCCCATATATAGGCCTGGTATGCAATTGTTATCCATCTGATACAGCTGTTGGTTAGTTAAGCAATGATTGCGTAGTGGTGTGACCGTAGGACTGCCAAGTCATAGGTCTCAAGTTTTAAGTTCGAACCCAAGACCCGCACCTCTGATTTTTCGGATTCATGTGCATATTGTATAATTATAACTTGCTTCGGTGAAGGAAAACATCGTGAAGAAATCAGCATGCCTGAGAAATATTTCTCGACGGCATTTAAAGCCAAGTCATAGGCTCAAATGCAGCATAAAACTATGACACCAGGTTAGGCACTAACCTCACGATAAAAAAACTTTTTGGCAAAAAATAAACGACTTCCAAAAAAAAAAAACACAAAAAAGTGGAAAATAAATTTACTTTCGGAAGTCGGTTCCAAAAAAGTCAATGAAACAACTTACTATATTTTACCCTTTTTATTAGTTACCGTATCACATGCAAATCCTTGTCAAGTATCAATTTCGCAATTTCTTTTACTTGGATGACATATTTTATCCAGCTATTTTGATTTAAAAACCAAACTGCTGAACCGATTTTGATGAAATTTCTATGGGACCAATCAGGAAGTATATCCTTTCAGATAAAAGAACAATTTTTCAAATCGATTCATAAATGACGAAGGTATGAGGTAACAAAAACAAAAAACAACCGAATTGAGAACCTCCTCCTTTTTTTCAGTCGTTTTTTTTTTGCAAAAAAGTTTTTTAGTACCTTACTGAAGGAATAGAACAAACATTTCATACAGGAAAAACTTTTTTGCAAAAAAAAAACCGACTTCCAAAAACAACACAAAAAAGTGGAAAATAACTTTACTTACGAAGTAGATCCATTCAAATAAAAGAAGATTTTTTCAAATCGGTTCATAAATGACGAAGATATGAGGTAACAAACTCAAAAAAAAAAACATACAACCGAATTGACAACCTCCTCCTTTTTTTGAAGTCGGTTAAAAAAAGTAGGAACCATAAATGTATTTTAATATCTTCGTATTTGCGCGGTTGACTACTCATTTTGTATGATGCATAATAATATCTTTCCATACAATATCAAAACCTTCAGTAAAAGGTAAAAGTATAAACTCACATTTATTTTGTTGCATTAATTTATTTATCTAAGTTAGAGTCAAGCAAGGTCAACTAAGAAGAACATAAGAAGAAACTAAAATGAATAATTTATCAGTTCAGAGACAGTTTTCTTCCGGGTACTTCATGAATAATTGAATACTATGATTAACTTCCAATCAGCTGGCTTCAAGCAATAGGCTCGCAACCTATCACATAGGACTTAAACATAACTGGCGAAATGTGGGTTTACTAATGGGTACAGCTCTGTCTAACCCGTCGAGAATTACAGGTGTGATGTTGTGTTATGTGAACAGTTGTTACCAGGAAGCACGCGGGCTTTGAGGCACAAGTATGAGTCGAATTGAGATAAACAATGTGCAGTGCTAAACCAATCTTTTGACACTCGTCGTGGGAAAAACAACATTACAACGTTAGTGCAACGAAAATGAAGGAAAAACCGCTCGACATATACGGCGTTAAGGATACTTTATTTCACTTAAAAAGAAAACAATAATAACACTCATAAACTCACACATTCTTCCTATGGGGCACAAACTTCTGAACGCCTGACGTCATCTGCTCGACCCTTAAATACTTCCAAATATGTTTACACTGTTCGTGCATTTTGCAGTACCCACAAAGTTTCAAGCTTTATTAAATTCAAAATTGATTTACATTAAACGTTTTACTCAGAAAATAATGTGATACAATTCCTAGCCAGTTAGAACCGCAGGTTATTGCCCTGCCAACCACAGACCTGTTCGACATTGACAGGTGCCTGTCACCTTAATTCGCAATTTCGGGCTCAATATATTATCAGAGATAGGCACTAAACAATCGTCTAGTCTAGTCGGCCTGATTGTTATCTGAAACTGATTAAACTGGCTTGGTTTAAATCCAAACAATTCGTCGGTGAATCATATAATAAAATTGTTGAAGAATGGAGCCATTTATTATTAGTTGTTGCAACGCGACTGCTGAGCATGAGGGTTCGATTCCCGGGTCGGGCAAAATACGGAAAAAGGGCTGTTTAAGTTTGACGATAGACCCTTGCGGCTGTTATTATTTGGCCGCGAGCTCAACTGTTAAACCCTCTGAAACCATACAATTACTTGTAAATGTAATCACTCATTCCACGTATTAACGGTAGTTTTACTTCCAACTTTGATTATTTAAACATACACACAACTTCCCGGCATACAATAACGTTCCGGTCTTCGTGTTTACAAGTTGTGAGCGGTCGCCTTTGTTCCACATGTTATTACTAACAGTTTAGGTGTATTACACCGAAACTTTTTATGCGAACTACTGTTTTTGAGTGAGTTTGTGCATAATAAAAAAAAACCTATTAAAAATTAACTTTGCTGTGCCCGACAGGGTCCATAATTGATTCGATGTTTTAACATACCGACTGTTATATGATGTACACATTATGGAATGCAATAAAGTATTGAGTATTGAAATATTATTTTTTGGTTTTTTAAAAATGGTCGTCAGAGGCACATATATTATATTGTTATAATGTGTATACGTATAGTTTTTTTTTCTTTTTAACCGACTGCGAAGGAGTCCAAAGGTAGGGTGATGTTTTTTTTATAAAATTGTGCACCAATAAGGAAGTTGCAGCTAGATTGTGCTTTTCGCGTCATTATAGTGTAATAACTTATTTATAGTTCAATGTGAAAAAATCGAACATCAAAATTGCATTTTGTAATCTCCATCGCATTTTCAAAAAACACACGCGTCGAATTGAGAACCTTCTCCTTTTATTTTCGTCGGTTAAAAATAAGATACATCGTACTGCATTGCATAAACTTATTCGGGTCGGCACATCAATTCAGTCGCATTACTTGAAAAATAAAGCCCGAAGTAATTACTATAGTCATATTTTCGGCTGTTATCGATCGGCTTACTCCAGTCGGCACTTAAAATGGCTGAATTAAAATGGCCTTGGCTCGGCAAAGCCGAGCAGGTTTTTCCTGAACGTATTTCAACATTATATTCTATTTTTAGAGATTTATAACATAATCAGTTGACACACGGTCCCTATATTCCCAGTTTAAAAATAATGTTTAAGCTTCGTTAGTTAATAATTTATTACCCGCTGATATTTTTAGCACGATACGTAATAATTTTAGGCTTAGTTACATAACAGAAAGAGGAGCTCGTGGCTAAATAATAACAGCCGCTCGGATTGATGTTCAGGTTAAGCCGCGCTTGCCGAGATTGGTCCGTGGATGGGTGGCCGTCATTACATACCGAGTTTCCTCCATGCCTCGGAAAGCACGTTAAGCCGTTGATCCCGGCTGTCATTTGTGGATCTTTGACAGTCGTTACAAGTAGTCAGAAGCCGAAAGTCTGACATCCAGTCTTACCATGGGGTATCGTATTACCCAGTTACTGGGTTGTGGAGGTCAGGTAGGCAGTCACTCCATGTAAAATACTGATATTCAGCTGCATCCGGTTAGACTGGAAGCCGACCCCAACATAGTTTGGGAATAGGCTAGGCAGATGATGAGTTACATAACAGAAAGTGGTTTTAAACGTATGCAAATTGTTACATTCTACAACCCCATCTTAACTTAAAGAACGTTTCAAGTTCCTTCATGACACACATAGTAGATCTGAGGTCGTCAGAAAACTTGAGACTAGAGATGCCAATGCATTTTTTCCAGATTTTATGACAAGTCATTTACAGTCGAAACAGTTCGACTATGGAATGCCTTGCCCGTGTCAGTAAGGCGCGCTCTAACCTTGTACACTTTTAAAAATTTGGTAAAAAATCACTGCCTCTCTCCTTAAGCATCACTATGCATGGTTCTTTGTTCTTGTCCAATGATTTTATTATATATACATATATTTATGTATATAGGTTAGTATATGCTTTATGTATGTATGTATATTATTATGTAAATTGTAAACCTCAAACTAGCTGCAGTATTGTTTCTCCCTCTTCCTCTAATCCAGTCAAAGGTTGTCTTGAAAAGATTGCTTTTAGCGATAAGACCGTCCATTGTGTCACCCGATGTGTAATGTTTTCTTTATGTAAATTTAAATTTGTTTATGGAGTACTTAATAAAGAATATGCTATCTATCTACATTGTACCTAAATACCTAACTAATAATTACTTGGATTTTCTCCAATCCCATAAATAGTCTTCGCTATATTGTAAGGTACTTAGTTGTTAGCCCAAAAGTCGGATAACCAGGCTTTCCAAGGGGTATCGTGACCCCCAGATACTAGGTTGTGGAGAGCAGTCGCTTCATATAAAATGCTGGGTTTCAGCTGCATCCGGTTAGACTTGAAGCCGACACTAAGATAGATGGGAAACAGCTACCCAGATTGTGATGTCGTGAGGCAATTTCTAAACTAAGTGGTAAAGGTGATTCCCTAATGTAATGAAGCACTTAACTTAAGTAAACTTAGTCCTTATCTTCAATTACTTAATTCAGAAACAATTTATTAGTTGTTCTTTTTCATCGCTAACACGCCACATATTCTGGAAGGAAAACGTCGAAAAGTCACCTTGTATGTTTATTATCAATTTACATATTTAAGATAAACACACACCGCTTAGTTATGAGTTCAATAAACTTACAAATATCTATCTCATTTCGATTAGGTTTTTTTTATTGATTTATTTATTCACTTTCCTCCATGGAGTTCTAGTTTATACAGACAGTAATTATCTGTATCGGTTTGTTTGAGGAACGTTAATAAAAAGTTACATAACGGCACTAGGGTAAACACACGCAACGTAACAGTTTTATAAAGCGTGCCCTCCCGCCCACTGGCGAATGTTCTAAGGAAAAACTCAAGCTGTGGCGAGACAATGTTTCGCTACCCAACACATATTTTGTCCCACCTTCTGAAGATATTTCATCAGGACTCAAATTGCCATTACTGATCTGGAAGTCTTCATATAGACTCCGGACCCAGGAATACCTGTTCAAGTGGAGATTCATAGATAACTCTGCTTTAGAGTGTAAATGCAGTGTTGTTTGCAAATGATAGAACACTTAATATTGTGTCCTGCCTATCCTGTTATATGCACATTACAGGAGCTGAGGGCGCTACTGAAGGTGCGAAAATCGTCGCCAATTTTGGCCGATTCACTTGTAGGGTCATGTCTCACCAACAGCACCCGCAAATCCCCAAACCACAGTAATTACTGAGCCGATGTTAGTTGGCGCGGTACAAAGACGTGCGGAGACGTGTGCAGCGTGTGTAAGCACGTCGGAACACTTGCAAGCCGACACGCTTGATTGGGGACACTGAATACTTGATACGACGTAATCGGATTGTTCGGAGGCACGAGGAGATGTTGGTTTCTATGACATGTGAGAAGCTCTTGGTTGATTGATTTGTACGGAAAATTGTTGTGTGCTTTGGTTTTTAGCTTATATTTAACTCAAGCCTTTCAAATATTAACAAGTACAAAGTTCTTCTGGTTTAAAACGATAAAAAATACAGAAGTTTTCATGGCTACAGTTTCTTTATAGAAACTAAACCTAAATCCATGTTTCTAAGATCTAAGTTTATGTGTTAATAAACTTAAACACTTCAAAGCACGAAGAGTAATCAGTGTTTACGTGCCACCGATCACTGGAGACGATTCCGTTGACACAAGCACAGCAAACAGCGGGTACAAAGAAAATATACCGTGAGTGTACCGGCTCGGAAAATAAAGCGTCTTCACACAGAACACGGAATCGAACACGTGGCTGCGTCTAAAGCCGGCAGTTCAGTGACGAGCACCTTACCTAAATGTGTATATGTTGGTAAAATATCGGTTTGAAAATAAACACAAGATTAGCCGGCTGAACTTAGGTTTAGTCGCAACGCTTTGGTTAAACTTCTGCTGTCAACGGTGCCTAGAAAATAAGATTCTTTATGGCAATTTAATATAACCAACTTAGATGTAGCTGCCGCGGCAGTAACCACATTGTGACGAGATTAAAAATCTTTGTGATTTCGAAAAACTGGTCAGTGGCAGCAACCCAATAGCAGCTTTATTTTAATTAAAATAAAAGTCACTGTGATTTTGATGATGACGCCAAATCATCTTTGATTTTACCTCTAAAATAACTGTGAAAAGACTAATAAAAACGGCTGTCCGTTTGCTTGGTTTGTTTGTAACTGCCGAGGCGTCTCCGTGCTCTATGCTTCCTCACAAGGGCAAAGGAACGCGGGAAATAAACGTGCCACTGTTTCAACAAAATACAGGCTGGGAAACTTTAAAATGGAAAAGAGATAGAGAAAAATACTTGCAAATGGAAAATGAGATCTGCTACACTAGAAAACTCGTTAATATCCAATGTCAAGAAAGGGACATGTAGTCTTTGTACAGGCGGTTAAGGTTGGTTTTCATTTGAAACCACAAGTGTCTGCCAGTACACACGAATCGGCTGATTACTGTCTTCCTCTAATCTGAATAAGAATCTGCTACGCCGTAGTAGTTGTCCGGCGATCTACTACGCCGTAGTTGTTGTAGCAAAGAGATTGTAGCTACCACGTAAAGTTTTTTTAGTAGGTATTTTCGAGACTTAAGTTTTTCGTTATATAGTTTGCTTAAAGTATCTAATATGACTATGGAATAAAATAAAAACCCTTAGTGTAATTATAAATTCCGTATTAGGTACAGTCGAACAAGCTAATTGGTATACAGTTAAATATTTTCAACTTCCTGTTGCATTACCAACATCAATATTTTTTACTATTTGCGCAATAACGTTATAAGCATGTGTTTCTATGCTTATAAAAAAAATTCAAATAGTAAAAATGATTGATGTTGGCAGTGTAATAGAAAGAAATTAGCTTGTTCGACCGTACGTCCGCTCTAACATAACATGTTTCCATAGAGAGATTAGCAGGTTTATCTACCCACATATTACTAACAAAATCTTCTAATCTATCCCACACCTACAATCAGCTTTTCAGCACTAAATAAAAACCTCCTCAGAGGCTGCGAACACGTTTTATTTCTCGTTGGTTCTACCGTTATTTACATTAGGAGGGGAAGAGGGCAAACGTCTCGGGCTAATCGCTGCGTGATCGGCTGATTGCTGATTACGCTCCGTCTGTTTGTCGACGTCATTAGTAGATTACATTAAAAGCTTTATTTTTAATGTTGTTATAGAAAACAACAAGATGTTAGTATTTCTATAACTGTTGAAAATATCCTCCCTTGACTATCGACAAGATGTAAATAAGCCAAAATTATTGTTGGGAAACGATTTTCGAGATTGAAAACTGCATTTTACGGCAGTACGCAATGTAACGCTCGTGAAACACTGTACGTATTCTTGCAACAGTGTTGGAGTGAAAGGGGTATGCAAACTATTGGCATGTTTAACTTTTTTTCTTTGGCCAGAAATGAAACCTAGCTTATATGATAAAGGACAATACGAGAAATCAATAGCAAAAAGAACCAGGTCCATAAACCCTAACCGAACGAAGATACATATTGAAGTATTGCTAGTATATTTTTGTCAGGCGTTGATCTATTTTTCCAAGAAAATACAATCATACGTGATATTTTGATATTTCCATTGATAAAATAGATTCAAGTTGGTTGTTATTGCCATATTTTTTTCTCATTGGCAGTTTGAAATCACTAAAACGAAAAAAAAAAAATTATAATTCAATCGAATAGATACGCGTTAGTGGGTACGCGTGTATTGCGATTATCGCTATTGAAACACTATTTTTAACGCGTTTCCACTATAATAAAGGTCTGGGTTACTTTTGTAAATTGTACTATGGAATTACTGTTACTGTTAGCCTGTATCATCCCACTGCTGGGCAAAGGCCTCTCCCCATGACTTCCAAATTCTTCGATCCAGGACTAAGGTGGACCACTGATCGTTGGTTCTGTCCAGCTCGCCCCGCCATCTCCTGCGAGGTCTACTGCGTCGCCTTCTGGCTGTGTCAGAGCTCCACATCGTGGTTATTTTGGCCCACAGTTCGTCGGGCATACGGCAAACATGGCCAGCCCAGTCCCACTTCAGCTTAGCGACTTTTTGAGCAACGTCAGTAATTTGTGTTTTGGAGCGCAGTGTGGTGTTGCGTACATGGTCGGTAAGTTTGACGCCTAGGATACTGCGCTCCATTGCACGTTGGCAGACCTTGAGTTTGGACTTTTGAATGTTTGTCAAAGACCAAGTCTGGGATCCATAGGTCAAAATGGGAAGAATGCACATGTCCATGATTTTTCGCTTGAGTGACAAAGAAAGATTTCCTTTCATAAGCTCTTTCATGGACCAGTAGCTCTTCCAGGCATTTTCGGTTCGTCTTATGACTTCCTTGTCTTGTCTGGACTGGAAAGAGATTAACTGGCCCAAGTAGATGTATTCATGGACGTACTATGGAATATTCTTACAAAAAAGAAATGAAACAATCATAAAAACCGAAACTGTTTATTAAATAACTATTACTTCTGGTTTTACAAAAACCTTTGTTTATCTTATCAATCATCACAGAACAATAATAATATCACTTTCTTTCACTGCCCACAAAGCAGACACAATAACTATAGTGCCGAGTAGTATTTATCAATAGGAAACTTAAAATATTACACACGGTCACACGGAGTATTTTTAATTAAGAAAAGTAACGCCTGATAAAAAAACAATAGCAATCTACTAAACACTCTCTAACTTGGTACGGTTGTGGTTGGTAGACCTAGTTCTTTTTGCTATTGATTTCTCATACAATCCTCTAACATATGGCCTAGGTTTCACTTTTGGCTAAAAGAAAAAAAAACATGCCAGCAATGTATGGGAAAAGTTGCATTGCCCTTTAGTAATAATACGGAAAAGCGGTGGAACTTTCACCTTTAATATATCTGTATCCAGAAGGTTCCCAAGTAAGCTCCAGTACAAACAAAAGCTTGTAAAAATGATCGCAATGACGGGAAAAATAAATGACTCTCGGCTTCGTCAACGGTGTTTTTGCACCTCTTATAAAACAGTTAATAACGCATACAATAGCCTCAACTACTGAACTGAAGATAGAAACATTAGATATCCAAGAGACGTCGTTTCTTCGAAGTCTAGATATGCTCTCTAAAACTTGACCTAGAGCGGGTCGAGTGAGTTAGAGTTCGTATGCAAATTAGGTCACAGGCAACACCTCGTCCAAATACATTGCCACTATTGGTAACAACGTGGTCTTAATGACTATTGGCTTCTCTTTAAACGTATTTTATTATGTAGGCACCAGAAACAATAATATTTTTTTTATTAACTATTTATACTACGTACTAAATGAAATGACTAATGTCTTTAAGTACATAAACAAAAGGACACTTAGACAGGTAGCACTGAGCAATGTTGATATATGGTCATTTTATTATCACTTATAATAATTTTGTAACACTTCTGAAATTCATCAGTTATTTTACAATGGGCGGTGCCTTTATCAGATTTCCAGTCCTTAACCTAATTTATTGGGGGTCGGCACAGCATGTGATCTTCTTCGGACACACTTCTCTATTAGTCGTCATCTCAGTAGACACCGCCTTTCTAGCCATTTCATCTTTTAGTACAGAAATAATCAAATAACTACAACAACATTTTCTTTTAATTTCAACCCATTCAAAATTGTATATGACGCAAGTCCTCAGAATATTATCATGCAGCGAACTAAAAAGCAAATTGAAACTTGCCGTTGCAGCTGCTCCACAATTCCCATACGCCCTAGTCCTTGGGATAAGTCCTCACAAGCGGAACATTCGATTACAATCCTACTTTCTGGAATGGAGAACGTGGATAGCATAGTTTGTTTGTAGCTGTAAACCGAATGCACGTGTAGTTGATTTGCTTCAGTATCAGATTGACGACGCGAACTCTATTGGATTTTGTTTTATTATGAAATTGTTTACAGACTTGCTGGTCTAACATAATCCTGAGAATGTTACTTTCATCCACATTAGAATTATTTAAATCCAAAGACATTTAAACATACTTTCTAAATAGCAGTATACTCAGATAGATGCAATTAGTCGAGCAGGTTTGTTTTTTCTGTCAGTTCTCGAGTTTGAATCGAAAATACGGTGATATTGCCTGGCCAGTTCTATTGTTGTTTCGTTGAGTTACATAGGTACATCTCTTTCTTAAGTGACGTGTAGGTTGCCGTGAGTGAGACAACAGCTATATTCGGTCGTGCCTTTCGCTGCGCCACTGATGATTTCGACAGCCGGATTTTGTAGCCCCACTAGAAGTCAAACATAATGGAAAAAAAGGAATAAACCTTCCATTCTATATTGAGCTATACAAGTTGCGACAAATTGCCGTAATTTATATATTTTTCAGAAATAATCGGCATCAAAATGTTTTTGTGTCGGCCGAACTAAAGTTGACAATATTGTAGCTGCATTAAAAATATTGCCTGTTTAAAAGGATATGTACAGAAATTCATCTTAAACATAGAAAATACGTCACTATCAACATCATTGTTGTTATTCACACGACAAAGGCGGTCCTCAAAGCTGTTGCAAAACAGGTATTAAGGAATGCCTAACTTTTTAAGTGGCAATTTAGGCGATGTTAAAGTTTTAGTGTAAGGGAAAATTATCGCAGTTTGCTAGACCTGCCTCAGAATCCACACAAGTTCGTCGTACTTACAAACTTGTCCTCAATGTGCAAGGTGCTTGGTTGTGAAACGGTTTATGTTATTGTCTTGTTTTCCATAAAATAATTTGTACTATTATTGTTTTCCATAATCATCCCCTTTCATAATATTTACTTGCACTATTATCATCTATACTAATAACGCTTGTAATATCAACTTATTAGTCGTAACTTTTATTTGCCATAAAATAAGTTTCCCTAATAACATGTGTTATATACATTAGTTTCTATAAGTAACACATTACATAATCGATACTTGACATATAGAAACGTTTATTGTTTCGTACAAAAATAATGTCACTAAGGCATTTGGTCTGTAAACAAATGATTTATTACAGCAAACAGTCTTTAGACAATAAACTAGTCAAAATCGAAACGGCTAGGTTAGGTTAGAACTGTGCACAACGCCAGATTTCCTCTTTTGCAAAGCAAGCATGCATGGTAGATTAGGTTTATTTTTAGGTTTACTTGTGAATAAAAAATTCTGTATCGTATAAACATATATTAATCAACTCACTCATGTTTTTGGATTTAATAAGTAAATTGACGACTAATGTTACTAAGGACTGATTATTTATGTCAGACTTATTTTGTTTTACCCACATACTACAGTATTAATTGTGAATATGTTAATAGCAAAATTATTCATTTTAACATGATCATAACATCAAGCGCTTGTACTGAACTAGCATTGTTGTGCTCGTATGGGCTAATGAATGTTATGGTAAATAAATGTTATGGAAAACGACATTATTGAAAATGAAAAATATAGCAAATAAATTTATGGATTAAAATTATTATGACACTTGCTCGATTATGACCAATGAAATTAGTGAAAAAGATTTTATGTAATTTCACGATTATGGCAACTGAAGCGTTATTTCTAATGAAATTATGGCAAATACAAGTATGGTATATAAAATTATGGCAAACATTAGTAAGCCACGTTTTCGTTCCTGGAATGCCCAAAAAAAGTTCATGTTTATTTTGCCAAACAAACTCATTTATAATTTACCTAACTCGAAACATTCCCTAAAAATCTCACCAACCAGTATCGCTATCAAAACATTGAAAGTAAAACCACCTTTTTATAACTTTTTAATACACGTGTCATCAATTAAGCCAACCCAAATAACAACAGTCAGTCAGTCATGCCAGGTATTCAGATTTTTGATTATTAGGCAATCAACTTAAAATATTATGCTTCATTAACTCACTTGATTAAAGTTAAGTTAAACTTGATAATTACGTACCGCCTGGCTGATATTTAATTTAAGCCCACTTTTGTCACAAAAGTAATTTTACAAGCTTTGAATTTTTTGTTTTAATCATATTGTAAAGTAATTTTTACCCTTTTAACAAAATGTCCCTGGTTGAAATGTTGAGAGTTTTTGGGCATGAATGAGCATACTTCAGTGAGAGGACAGAAAACCCTTTTAGTTACTTGTTTCCAGCCCATTTATTTCGAAAATATGTTCCAAGTATTGGATAATTATTTCTGTATAACGATGACCGGCTATGAGACTCTCCGCCGAAACCGCGAGCGGACGGAGCTTTCGGAGGACAAGTAATCCATCCACAGCCCACTACCACAAGTTTTTCAAAATGTCCAACTGATATTTCATATAAATACAACATCCACCTAAGATACGCACCTCTGATTTTTCGGAATGATGTGCGTATTGTATATGTATCACTTGCATCGGTGAAGAAAAACATCGTGAAGAAACCAGCATGCCTGAGAGTTATTTCTCGACGGCATGTAAAGCTAAGTCAGAGGCCCAAAGGTGGCATAAAAACTTTGACACCAGGTTAACTAATAACCACACGATAAAGAACAAGAATACAACATCCCGCCTGTAGGCCCCAAATATTAGGCAGAGGTGTGCCTAATATTGTATCTCATTTCACCAGTTATGTTCAAGTTAGTGGTACCGAGGGTTATTTATTACTATCAACCGGACACAGACTATTGTTATCAACCGGACACATAATATAAACCCGGGTCATTTCGTTTTGCCCTGTGCGACAAAAATGAATAGTTTTTCTTTCTTTACTGAGAAATACCTGAATAGAAAGCTCAGCATCACTTTGCCGACCTTTGAATCCAACCAAGGGCCTCATGATGAACTGATATTAATTCTCTTGTTATCCAATGTGACCAGTTATCGACGCAATATGCTCCAATTAATATCTCCTAATAACTTACAAAGTTAATTAGTATATGTTACACTTAATCATGTTGCGTATTCATCATAGGAGATAACTGAATTATAAATTCAGGCTCACTTGATTGCATTTTCAGGTAATGTGGTTTAGCTGTGGCTGGCTGCGTTTGTGCTATTTATACAAGGTGTAATTAGACCGAAGCCTTCACGAAGCCGTCAACCAAGCATTCTGTACATCAAATTAAGTAACTCTACGCTAAATTAATTGCCGGGAAACGTTTTTTTGTTTTGTGTTTTTGGGTGAAAAATCACGTTTAAAGGTAGTAATCAATATAACACACTGAACACATTGTGCTGATTAAATAAAAACTTGAATCAGCAGATACGGCACATAAGAAACTAAATAGACTGCCTATATACAGGGTGGCGCCGAAAATTCGACAATAAATTAAACTGCGTATACCTAATGACGATCCCAGTCTCCATACAAAAATTCATTCGAATATATATTATAGTTAGTCATAGGACATTATTTTTCATATTCAAAATTTTCTACATGATGTAGATTAATAGGCTAGCACTGACAGATTAACGACCCCCGCTTCGGTATAAACACTAAACACATGTTGCCAATTCGCTATTTAATTTTTTTTTTGCCAAATTCGTTCTTTAAATGTTATTTCCAGACTCAAATTAGTGCAAATTATACCTAAGGTTAGTAAACCAATATTTATAATTAATGGATTTGTATTTCGTTAACAGTTTTATGTTATTTAGTTTGTTTGAAAAATGTTTTTTTTTTGAATTTTTTTTTGATAGTTTAAAAATATTCCTATGAACTAGTATTACCACTGTTTTCATTTAATGTCGTATTGTCGGCGCCACCCTGTATAGGTGATTCCCTATACATCACTTCGAAATTCAAACGGTACCGAGGTGGGAACAGAAATTGCGTGATCCATTTACAATGCTTTTCATTTCAGCAGTTGAACAAAATTAATTGTATTGTTACTTTGTTAAGCAGACCATTTTTTAAACTGATGAAGTCATTAGGGCTTTTATTTTAAAATCCTTTGGATTGTGATTCAAAATGTGCTTTTGCAAAACATTGCAGTGCTGATTTACCTCCTAAAGAAATGAGTTCGAATTGGAATTGAAGGTATGGACTTTGGAGGTAACCTGAGTGAAGTTCGATCGCAATACAGTACTTTTACTTGGAAATATCTAATGTCGTAGCAGCTATTGAGAGGCCCATGTGGCCCATAACCAATATAATGAAACAAATAACTAATACCTTAATGACACACACAACAATAAAACGGAGCTAACAAATCTATAAAATAAATTCCCCATGACAGTTTACTATCCCAAATTATTACCAGACGCTATCGGTATTACAGCCCACTAGGGATCACTAAAATGTTCGTTCTAATTTATTAGGACGCACGGTAGAGGCAACGCCAAGTACACGCAAAAAATACGGCCCCACAGACTCAAGTATACATAGTTTCCTTAACCGTCGTATCTTTGCGCCATCCCATATCTTTTCGTAACTTAACTATTACGCACATTGTTCGTATTTTTATGTTAGTTTATGTAAGGGATAAGTAGGCGATGAAAAGAGAAAGGTATGTTTTTTTTTATTACTTTTGTATAATATTATGTTGAAATAGTAGATTATGCACCAAGGGGATCAAGCAGTGTCTTACGTCACGGGCACTATTTTGAATCCCGAATGCAACTATGGATTCAGGACTCCCAAGCGGAGCGAGGCAGCTTAGGGAATTAAGACTGGGAGAAAAGAGGGATTTAAGCTAGCCCAAGACGAAGACACCTTCATCCCCGAGTAAAAAGAACTTTAATCTATTTTCTTACCTGCTGTGTCTTTAATATAACATAACATGACATCCCACCTTCATTCTCGAAGGGGTACAGGTGAGTATACCCATTCTTCGATTCGCCAGTAGTATTGAAGTTATGTACCATTTACGGGAAACACGTCCAGACAGGAGTGACTGAATCCATTATTAGGTTTCTTACATCGTCGTTAACATCGTATTTTGCCTTTCGTTGTCCCACTCAACTTGAGGTCGGTGTAACACTTTTTTAAATTCTCCCCTGTCAGCCATCGCGCTGCCATATTACTCCTTTGAATCCATCCATATTTTCTTTGACGGATTATATTATAACTTACTTATGAAACTCTTTCTCAATAAACTACTAATGACCCGCAAATTCACAAGTAATAGCTATTAAATAGATATTAGTACAAAATATTTAGCGTTGTAATTGGATTCTAAATGTCGTCACAAATTCATGAAAACGAGAAAACCAGAATAGGGAAGTGTATTATGAAATATAATCAAATTTAATTCTCAATAATATTCCGAATAATCGTTGTTCGTTTATGTTTTGTGGAAACACATTCAGTTTCCGTCATGTCACGGCTAATTAGGTTCAACTTTCTAAAACAACACTAAATATTTGAAGAAGTGTACTTAGGTGCAAATATTTTAATTTTTAGGTAACTGACACTATACGTAAGCAAAGAGTGCATCGGTTTTTTACGCACACACTTGTGAACTATAATATCTCCCGCGTCGATGGCTAACCTGTGCTGACATTAGCCGCCATGACCGTTACCATGATCTAATAAGGCAGTAACGTTTCAATATCACTTCACCTAAACCTTTTCCCACACTAAAGAAAGATTATAATAATACTGCTAAAAGACGTCATGTTAGACCCTAAGCCAGTAAGATACTTACATACGAATATTACGTAGCAAGCGCCACACCTTTTCCCTTTTCACGACCTAAAAAGATAAAGCTTGTCACAACGCAAGCTGAGCATGTCTCCGCCACCGGTGGCCTGTAATTGGGAGTCTGTTCGGAACGATTTGAGACGGAAAGTCGAAAGTATGGGAATATTAATTTCACATTCTGCGGGCTTCTTAGAAACTCTCAATATAAACTGAATTGATATTAAGACCAAACTCCCCCACATCAAAGAAGGATATTTTTTCAATTAAGATTTTGGCAAGTCTCAAATACTTATTAATTTATTCCATTTGAGAAGTTACCGAATTTAAGTAAGGCTGCTTCCAACAACTTTTTGAATTGGATAATAATTAATTGTACAAGAAAGCGTGTTTATGAGTTAGGAATTATACCCATTTACTTTTCATAACCACATTTCTTATTATAATAATTATATTTTGAAGGCTGGTAGAAACAACCATGTATTTTAGGTTTACTTTTTACAAAAATATTTACTTTAAGATTATTCTATACAAATAGATATACATATATGTATGTATAACGATTAACCAATTTATCTGTAAATTGCTTTTTTCAAAGAAATTAAATTGGTAGATGTACCTACTGGTCTTAAACATTTCGTGTTTTGATTAATTAGTATTAGTTTCTCATTTTGCTACATTTTACTAAAGAAACAAAAAATGATTTTCTAGTTAAAATATAAAAAGTTGTAAGTTTTTAATGGCTATTGCGTATACACACAATACAAATATTTGAGTGCGTTTAATTAGAAATCGATGGCTTGTTTTGCTCTCCATCATCTGCCTAGCCTTTTCCCAACTATGTTGGGGTCAGCTTCCAGCCTAACCGGATGCAGATAAATACCAGTAATTTACATAGACAGACAGTAGCTACCTACCGGATAATACGATACCCCTTGGTAAGACTGGTTGCCCGTAACGGCTATCAAAGATCTACAAATGACAACCGGGACCAATTACGATTTTCTTATCTGGTGGATAATTGCATCCTACTAACACTTAATAGGTGTAATTCTCTGCATGCAAGAACCACAGATCCAGTCAATTGATGCGACTGATCGATGAGGCAGGCCTACATCCAGCATAGGACGTTTTCAGGTGATATAATGCAGATGATGATGAATTGTTTAGAACTATGTATATCTGTAAATTGTAGACGGAATTTTTGACGTTTTCTGTTGCGTTATTTTGACTTCAGATTTACAGATTTAGTTTACAAGCTAACTGGATGATTTAGTGGGCTTGAGGTTTGTAAACTAGGAACGGACTTCATACCACCACCCTCATTTAGAAAACGCCAAAATGTTTAATGACGTTTCAAACTTTTTAAGTACAGAAGTTTTGTTTCGAAGCAGAGAGATTTGAAAGAGCTACAGAGCGGTCATCGGGAATATTGTTATACAATTTTTTATCTCGAATGTTTTGACTTATGTACGAATGCTACCTGACAGGCGGGTCTATGACATTAGACAGACAGACTTGTTATTTAGTAGTAACAAGTAGTAGATACGATTTTCTTCATGTTGTCCCGACTATCGCTCGTAAATATCTGAATGTCTTTGTTTCAAAGTTACAAATCGATATTTCGAAGGTATGTTGTATGTTATTGTGTCGCATGTTCGAAGGTACAAGGCTTCCCTAAGAAAACCGCAGCGGCCAAGCTAAAGCGATAAGGCACCCCAGCAGCAAAGCCGAAGTAGTTTGCGGCTGCGCATATATGGAAACCCTTCCAGTATTCAGAACTCCAGTACTTCTGAACTGCGTGGGCTTTTAAGCGACAACACGCGCAATTTGATGGATTAAATGCTACCCTACTTTTAGTTCTGTAATGCGGGATGCTTTACAAACGCAATACTAACGGTATGGATGTAAGTTCCTACCGCTACTCAGATTAGCTGACCCTGATTTTAGTTCTGCAATGATGGAGTTATGGATATGAATTCCTACTGCAAAAACTGAGGATGCCAGAGCGAGCGAAGCGAACTCGTGACCCGGTGCGCGGGGTCCTATTTCGATTGAGTAGGTATTGAAGTTTTGTAGGGAACAGCTGATTAATTTTTCGCGATTACGTTGTTGGTTCTATGGAAAAAGTTGTTTAATTTGATGGTCTGAATCACACCCTTAAATTATAAAAAATGGCACACAGCTGTATAGCGCGAAAATAATAAGTTTTGCGAAACCCATAGGCACTTTATCTAAACCTTACAAAGCTAGTAATAATTATGTAACCTCTTTCAATACAATTCTGTAGTATTCAATGTTGATTCTACAAAGCCGCTCACAGCATTATGTTTGAATATTTACAGTTCCGCTGTAAAGTTCAAACTCCGAAACTATTGTTCAACGTGTTTCCATATTTGTTCTGGCAACGCGCAAAACCAGCTAATTGAATTCTGACTGTTGCCACAGTTTGAAAACCCAGGGAGAGCTGTTAAAAAGAACGGTTCGATAATATGGAAACTAAATTGAGCTACACAAACAATTACATAAACTGTACTCAAATAAAGAGAAAATACTGTTATTCAATGTTTGTGAACTTTAGCCTGAAAGGTTTTTATTCAGATAATAAGAGAAGATAATATATACCTAATAGTCTTTGAAATATTTTTTGTTAGCCTGAACCTGTTCTACTCCTGGGCAAAGGCCCTCCCCCCATTCCTTCCACTTCTGTTGCTGTTATGCTTCAATAAATGCAGAAATAATTTATGGAATCAATACTTTAAGACAATAATATGAGAATTCCTTCATGGACCTGTTTTTAAAGCAGTAATGAGGTAACGTGTTTTATCGTTACCATGAACAATAATGGTATAACAAAGTAACTATGGAGCAAAATATCGTGATAAACACTTGATTGGTATCCAATTCAAAGTCGAAATATTTTCTTTCACATAAACCTACAAATGCCCATAGGTATAACAATATTAAATACGAGTATACATATAACCACAAATGTGTCCTATGTGCCCATACATGAAACGACAAAAGTTACATAGGTTCGAATTGGTTGTTTCCAAACTGCAAGGTTACTCTTGAAAATTTTTGGTTTTAACAATGTATTCATGTAACAGTGTTAATACAAAAGTATGAGAGAAAAAGTGAGTACTTAATTAACAAAAACGTAAAACAAGATAGGGAATAGTTATCAGATCGAATCATCTAAGAATCTACAAGGCCTACAATGTTCACACATTCACAAATGTGTTCCCATTCAGAAAACACTTTAAAACATCAAAAATTAAACACACGAGTGAACACGTAAAGCAACTGTGTTTTAAAAAGCAATCTCGTAATGTACCTGCAAGGGCGTCGTAAATCATCCCCTACATTTTATACGTATGTTACCCTTAGTGGTATGGGTTAATGTTTAGCGCTAAATCAATTTAGTTTAGTGGTTATTAAGTTAGTGACGTTTATGTTTCAGGAAATGAATTATAGGTTGAGTTTTTATTAATATGTATCATAATCGGACATAAGAAGCGGTTAGTAGTGTTAAACATTTTAAAAGAGCAACGGTGGAGTTACTTTGCCCATTCTTTTTTCTATCTTTAGCAATGCGAATCCGTTCTCTTTCCTTGTTTAGTTTGTCATTCGAAAGTGCCTTTTTATAGCCGAATTGATATGATATGGAATAATTGGTTGAACTTTGACTTGACTTTGAGTTAAAAATATATTTGTAGGTGGCTTATAGCAGTGATAGCCTAGTGGTGTGACCGTCGGACTGCCAAGTCATAGGACGAGTTCGAACCCAAGACCTCTGATTTTTCGGATTTATGTACGTATTGTATAATTATCACTTGCTTCGGTGAAGGAAAATATCCAGCAGATATTTGTCGACGGCATGTCAAGCCAAGTCAGAGGCCCATGAGCTGCATAAAACTCTGACACCAGGTTATGCACTAACCATTAGAAAAAGTAAAAAGGTGCCAAAAATTAGATTTTAACCTTTAATAACCTCAAGTCAGTTTATGTAAAAACATCAATATATTGTATGTACCTAGGACAAAATGATTAATTTCGACCTCAACTCAGGCATATGCAAATCACCCCTCTTGTCACAGCAAAGGTAATTAAAGGCACATGCATATTCTAACATTTGTCAAAGGGAGTCAATTTTTTCGAACTTTTCAAAGGAGATTGGATGCGGGTCAGATACTCACATGTTTTGTTTAAAACCGTGCTGATATTCTTTCATTAATATTCACAGAGACAACAAAAAGGGGTGAGTGTACTATTAGTTACACCGCTGCCTAACCCTTCGGGGATTACAGGCGTGATGTTATGTAATATTTACAAAAACAAAACAAGTGAAAATGTAAGAAATGGCTCTCAGAAGCGTTTTTCACAGTAGTTTACCCAAAAACACGGAACAATTTCTAGCTCGACGCTAAGTCGCTTTATCTTCTACGTTAGGCTACGTTTATTTACAAGTATATGCCACTAAGACCATTAATTCTTACGTGTTAGCAAACTAATTAAACACACCACAAATCTATAACAAGCCCTCACACCAGAAAAACATTCAACACAATTATATCATAAAGCGAGCGCCCCTATAAACACTAATTCCTTTCCTGATTACCTCACTAACGCCCGACCTAACCAGAACTGATTGGACAATAAAAAACAACCTTAACGCCTCCACTTAAAACACAATATAACGTCGAGAGGAACCTTGTTAGAATGGTCTTTAGCACGCAGCTGTAATGAAGTCTTCCACTATTAAGTAATCAGTGCCAAACAATTTTCACCCTTTTGTCGCTGAACCTATGATCTAAATTGTAATGGCGGCGGTTAGATAGGATTAATTAGAACAAAACAGGCTCCTACCGCGTCCTGTCCTCCTGGTACCTAGTGGAGACGTTTCCAACTAATTGGATAAAGAAAAGGTTCTTGATTAAAATGTAAATAAGCGGTTGTTGATGAAACGAAGTCACCATAATTTTTCTTGTTTAAAAAATGGCGTGATTATACAAAAAACCTTGACGCCATTTTATATCAAACTCTGTCAAGATAAAGATGATCGATTACGACACTCATTTTATTTATTTCTCGTTCCTGAACAAAACCCACAAGCTTCAACAACCTGTAATCTCCTCAAATATTATTACTTGCGATATATCCATCAAATAAACTTAGACAAGCCTGAAACAAAAGGTGAAATAACTAAGATTGACATATCCATGGCATGGAAGATTACTGCTCATTATATACTCCATCAATCAACATGTTTATCTTCTAAGAAACCGCCAGATTATATACATTTACACGTGTTCAACAAATACCTTTTCCCTTAATATTATGTATCCCTTGCTTATCGTAATGTATTAGATAATAATCTCGAGAGAGATCGGTAGGGATTCTCATGTATTTTCGTTAAGTAAATAAGCATGTTTCAGAAAACATAATTCCCTCGTCATTTAAGATCAAAGGAAAGCTACTCGTTTTAAAACTGTTTTATGTGGTCAAGCAATTTTCTCTTATAGGCTGTTTGAGAAAAAAAATATCTGCATAAGTTCATGTGGATTGTGTCACGAGTAGAGGTCGGAACACATACAGTTTCTTTGCCTAAACTTCAAGGAAGTAAGTTACATGTAGATAATACCTCCCTCTAGTTTATCTCCCTCTAACTTTATTTCTGAACTTAAAAATCATCCCGGGATTTTATAGGGCGTATAGGCAGGACGGTCTTTATCTTTATCAAATTGTCTGTTCTGACAAACACGGTGCCGTGAATAAATATATGGCTTTGATTATGCCCGGCTAATTGTTATTTTTAAACAAAGTATCTAGTATATTCTTCTATGTACTTTATTTACAAACTAATAATAGATCTAAAATAAAAATATGTACAAGTATCAAAATCAAAAGTCATATCAAAATGCGAAAAGAATTACATCATCAAGAATCACATCGCTGTCAACAGGAAAAGTGCCCAGAAAGCTGGCAGTATTGCCACTTTGGATGGCAATGCTGATTCTTTGGCCAAAAAAAAAATATTATAGGTACTTAACCTATAATCTTTAATACATAACATGGCAATGCCGCCAGTTTTATGCACATGTTACCAGACGACAGATGTCGACAATGTGGAGGACTTTTCTTCGTTTGCATATTTTTTCTTATTTTATTTAAGATATTAATTATCTGATTATAACACATGGTTATGGTCACTAACACTATCATTAACACACCAGTTTAGCTGTGATCTCATACTACTGCCTACTGTGTTCTACTGTGGAACTCAAAATAAATAGTAAACGTGGTAAATATCCATTATGTATGTACATATTTCACAAAAATAATTTCATTCAGCTGATAAAAACAGATACTTAGGCAATTTGCGATGAATAACATTAAAATACCAAACCAACCAACCTAAAAAGAACTTAGGAGATAATATTACTTTCCAAAAGATCTTTGGAACCACGCCTCGATATTGGAAAAGTTACAGTATTAACCAATAACGGGCAGTATACATCATTAGAAAAAGGTAGAACCTTCAAAGTAGAAGAGCTGTTTATTTACGAATACGTTGAGCTGTGGGTATATGGCACCACTGTCTCACCGACAGCGATGAGCGAGGAGTAAAGCGAGCAACTAAAAACGAGTTGGCGGGCAACGAGGAGTGAGTGTGCAACGGCGATGGGCGGTTACTCGATAGTATGCGTATAACCTGTCATACACAAGCTAGCCACTAGCACAAAAGTATGCAAGTAGCTTGCATACCATTGAGACATAAAAACTTCTGATCGGTGGAAGTTACAACGGTAGGTATACCTACAGTTACTGGCATGTGTATTTGGAGGTTTAGTATCAAGGAAGAGTCTCTTAGCAATCGTTTTAGTTGTAGTAGGAGCAGTTTCGGCCTAGTCGAAACGGCCCCGATTTACGGGGTACGAACCCAGGCAGGCGTATTACTTTTTGTAATTTATTTTATCAGAACTGCTCACTAAACGGTGAAGGAGATTATCGTGACGAAACCGGCATACCGTCCACCAACTCGCACTGGGCCGGGCACTGGACTGGTATTCTCTCTCATGGAGAGGAAGCCTGTGTGCCAGCAGTGGGAACATTATACTGCGGGTTATGCTGATCTGTTTTACTTAGAAATTCTTCGATCGCTAGCCGCTTCCTCGCCAACGGTGGGACATGTGCCTAACAGTCCCGTGTTGATTACACGGTACTTTTCCCCGGGGCTTAAAACTCCACGTTAATCTGCTTTTAGCGCACTCAAAATGGCGAATGTCGATGAACGAGCAATTAACCCAACACTTAATGGATTAAAAAATACTGTAGTAAATGTATGATGCGGTAGGTATATAGGTACGTACTCGTCTGCTCCATACATTAGGAACATTTTTTGTTTAGTGTCGAGAACACATACGAGGTATCATGATTTTAATCAAGATAGAATATGCCGACGAAGAAATAAAAAATATATATTTGTCGCAGAGACATAAGTTATAATAAGTTTGCCAGAGGCATTTCTACAGTTTCCAATTGTGCAAGATTGCGACTTGCGTAGTCAAGAGACCACGGCTGCATGTGCCAGAGACACGCGTCTTGCGACAACGATTGTGGAGAAAAGAAGTTAAGGAACTAGGTCATGCCACGCGTCACTCGCTACGCGAAGGTACCCGCGCAGGAAACAAGAGACGCGCGTTCGTTTTTCTGGTCGCAAGTCGGATCGCTTGAGGCCGATAAACGTAAAATAAAACAAATCACTTATAGTTCATAGGAAGGCTTCTGTGCGAAATATGAAACTGTAAAATTCCATCTCAAAATTATATACTGTATGCATAAAACAAAAATATAAAAAATAGGAATGATAATGGTTACTTCCACATTTTATTTATTTATTTATTAAAACTTTATGCACAAGTAAAAAACTGTACAAAGGCGGACTTAATGCCTCACACACACACACACACACACACACACACACACACACACACACATCACACACACACACACACACACACAACACACACACACACACACACACATCACACACACACACACACACACACACACACACACATCACACACACACACACACACACACACACACACACACACACACACACACACATTGTCACATTTTCTCTGTTCCTTCATGCAAAGATTCTGGCATCCATTTTATAGCTGTCATAAAAGTGTCTCCTGTCATCTAATTACTTCATAAATGTGAGTATTACATCTGCCAAGCGGTGATTATGGTAATTTTGATGTTTACTACCAGTATCAACCTGTTAATCAATGTTGTTTATTTCATAAGGACCATAAATGTTTTTACTGTACACAAGGATTTATTTAAGTTTCTATTGATTTATTTTCTTTTGATACTTAAATATAAATTCATCATCTGCCTTACCTTTTTCCCAGCTATGTTTTGGTTGGCTTCCAGACTCACCGGATGCAGCTGAATACCAGTATTTTTCATGTAGCGACTGCCTATCTGACCTCCACAACCCAGTTAGTACTAGGTAATACTACCTGGGTAATACGATATCTCTTGGTAAGACTGTTTGTCAGACTTTTAGGCCACTGACTGCCTAACAACTGTCAAAGATCTACAATGAACAGCCGGGACCAATGGCTTAACGAGCTTTCCGAGGACTCGGAGGGAACTCGGTATGTAATGGGTGGCCACCCATCCACGGACCAACCTAGGCAAACGCGGCTTAACCCTCCAGATCAGAACAGATCGACCCGAGCGGTTGTAATTATTTAACCACGAGCTAAAAAAAATTATGATTTTGATTTTGAGTACCTGTAATGTGGTCAAGTAATACATAAACTCAAACCTTTATATGTAGGAAGAAACTACGGAAAGCCACCTGCTACGACCCATACTGCGCTAGTCCACGATCATTCATACACTTAATGCAGGAATCCATGTCAGTAAATAGAGGTATAGGCCTCTATTTACTGACATGGATTCCTGGGTATAGACCCAGCAGTGGGTGTGAAGTCGGGCTGTGGGTGATGATGTTTCAAATATACTAGGTTAAGTTGTGATAGGCACACTCTTCAGTTTGGTACGGTACGGGCGCCATACATTCGCATTAATGACCTTTTTATTAACTTTTCAATTTCAACCAATATGTCCTTTGTTCTTCTTGAAAATCAGACTGTAGACTTACTATTCACCTTGGCAGGTCTTGCTCGAAAAAGATAAAACCTAGTTTCAAACGGTGTTGTTAAAACTTTAAGTACTACCTACAATCACCGTTTAAACATCGAAACTAACATAGTACATAACCGTGTATTAACATATTTTTTTACAAGGGTAAGGTAGAACAAAGTTATGATAAAAAGCGGTACACTCACTGGCTTTTCCGCATATTCCTCGACTTAATAGTTCTTTTATACATAGTTCGCCGTTTATAACGCGTTTAAGTTTTTATGTTGACGTCTGTTACGAGAATTTCTTCTTCTCTTTGGAATTTTTCAGTAGTTTTTCAAACTAAACATAAAGTAGGTACTACTAAGCTTACTTAGTTTTTATGTAACTGCGAATATAAAGTATGCTCAGAGGATTTTAGCAGAACAATAGGCATTTGATGCGGCGGAATAAGGAAAATTCCGGGAGGAAAGTTTTGAAAATGCGGATGGCTATGGGGTACCAAACAACTGCCGAACAGAAAAACGGACTGCCTACAAGAGGATAAGGCTAGACTAGCAGTCGGCAAGCAATGAAGCGACTCATGAGACGACTACTAATAGAGAATTATGGACGAAACACACATGCTGCGCTGACCTCAAATTAATTGGGATAACGTTCCCTTTGAAAGTTACCCTGAAAATTTAAGTAGACATTCAATACTTGTATGCAAATGCCTTTTAACCCGACACTGAACACTGAACTGACAAAAGTTTTCTCTCATACAATAGGTTGACTCCGCTAACCGACCCTCTTAACATCTCTAATGGCTGTATCATAAGCAGATTAGCATTTCATTGCTCGTTGACGACTCATCTCCCTTTAAGTTTTCGTATAAAACCGGCAATGATTGCGGTTTTACCGTTAACTTTGATAGTCATAGACACACATAGAAGAGACCATAAACGTAAAATGGTGGTTTGAGAGTAATTGAGCTTCATTTATAAAATGTAAACGTGAGTTTTTGGGTGATATTGTCAGTGTATGTTCTTGGTATACCATTTTCCATTTACGCATCATTAATTTTAACCTATTTTGAATTTGCTTGCTTGAAGTAAACGGTAAAAATAATGATGTCGTTAAAATATTTAACATTCCATTACATCATGCCTTTCATTCCTGAAAGATTAGGCTGAGGTGTACCAAATTTTTTTAAATATATTTTTTTATAAGGAATACAAACATAACGAACCAAATTTTTCCAACCCGTTGTAAAATGTTCTGTGTACGTGTCATTATAGCTATCAAATTCCCAACTTCTAAGCACACCATTTCAAGTTCACCTTAACAAAAACGAAAAACTTCGACCCGAAAATTCGACGGAAGAAGCGCCACTTCTATTACTTCATAAAACAACAACTTTTTCTATTTGATATACGAGAAGCTTCGAAAAACTGAAGGCAAGTTTAATCAGCGCAAAGTACTCCCAGCGGAGCGTTTCCAATCCGCACCGGAGCGAAACTTAGGAAGGAAACTCAACCCGTCCGCTGCCAATGGAACTCACAAAAAGGTTTGTTTAATAACTTGTTTCTCGAATCCTTTTTTGGAGGGTTATTCGAAACGGAATTGGATGTTTGGCGGTTAGATTAAAACAGCGGTCGTTTTTGCCGGGTTAAAATTTGAATGCGAAGGTTTTATATTTCTTTTTAAGTTTCAGGAAATTATCTGTTTTGGTTTCGCAGTTCTTTTGCTGGGAGTTTGTAAAAAAGCTTCACGTGTATCCGGAGTGGTTTAAATACGGCTTCCGCTTCTTAAGTTGATTATTGTCGCTTTTGATTAATTTTGTACCGGTTTTGTTTAAATTTTTTTTTCACCCCTCAGTTACAATGAGGGTTGAAAAAAATCTACGTATACGTGTTTAATATTAGGCCACATTATTTGGCCCCCTTGAATAGCGGTTCACAGAAGACACCTACTCTCCAAATTTAAACAGTGTGGTGCCTAGTCTCGGAGTACAATGGCTGTGACATACCGACGGACAGGCAGACGGACAGGACGAATCTGTAAGGGTTCCGTTTTTTGCCAATGGCTACGAAACCCTAAAAATATGACTGAAATAAGGAAATAAACAAGTACATTATTTTGTTCGATATTACCAACGTGTCTTAAAATAAACGCAAGACAAAGCACAGTTCTCCGATTTCTAATTAATTTTGTTGTGGCTTCCAAGACCGTTCGATCAATTCTCTGGTACTGGAAGCCTTTGTCTCGGCGCTCCGATTAGTCCCTATTGTAGATCGTCTTGGTTGTATTGTAAATGCTCCGTTGGGTTCGTGTGCGCAAGGGCGACTGCTGAGCTTTGGTACTGGGTTCGATTCCTAGGTCGGTCAAAGTGATATTTGGTATATCCATAAGGAATTTCTCTGTGGCAACCCGAATGCGCGTGGTAGATGGCGAAAATCAATTAGTTAAGGTCTTGGTCTGCGCCTAATCTCTCTAAGGTCGTATCGGATTGCCGTCCTATGGTTTAGAAGTGAGAGAGAGGAGAGTATAATTGTGTTTACATGCTTGGGCGTATAATACATATTTCCTGGGCGATGGGCGTTCCCAAGCGCTTCAAGACTTTAGCTAAGTGCATACAAATTATGTATAACTCCAATACCTACCGCCACAATATTTGTTTATACAACTAGGCCACGCTTTAATAACTTAGAAACTAAAGCTCAAAGCAATAGTTTGTCCGGCGCCCGGGGAGGCCGGGGTGGCCGGGTGCCACAGACCTCCGAGTAATGAGTTTCCCCTTAAAATATATTTTTGCAGGAAAATCACTCGTTGGAAACAAAGCTCGCAACTAGAAATATAACGAGGACGGAGCATAAAGCTCGTTTGTGGGGTCAATTGTACCCCAATGTTATAAGAATAAACGTGGGGTACGTACGTACCCCAGCTGTTTTATGTTGCTTGTATTTTTTTTGTATTCGTTAATAATGTCGGTAGTTCCTGGAATCTAAGAAGGGATGTTTTAGTTACAAATTATTTGGTACGACTCGAATGTTTGTTTTCAGTAAATAGACTTATGCTTATAGAAATACAAGCGAAGGATATGATAATTATGAATGATAAATGATGTTTATTTTGCAAATAGTTTTTTACAAAAACTTTTACACGTCCTCTTTTTTAAAACTAGATGAGGCCGGTGAGTCAGGTACGAATCTGATTACTCTCTCACAAACTCAGAGGTCATAGTCTCTTTTAAGATCCAGACATAATCTTGATAAAGTCACATGAAAACTATGCAGATGAGTGTCGAAGATGGTCTTTTGAAGATAGAACCACACAGATTTGAGTGGACCTGTCCAGCAGGCATCGTCAGTTATCGTGTAGCTCGACTCATAACTCAAGGAGCTCAACGAAACGACGAACAATACCAAAGAAAGGACATTTGTGTAGGTCGCTTATAGCACGCTTATAGTTTTTACTATTGTCTGGCAGTTTGACTGTAAAAACAAATAAAAAACATAAAAATAACCCACATTGTCCTCTCACACTAATCAAATAAAATTAGTAATACTTACAAAATAAATGTTCATAAAAAATCATTACATGTCACAATTCACAATAATAAAATAAAATAAACACAATAAAAAGTAATAAAATAATTAACAAAGTATTTAAATTAAAAGTAACATGAAAATTATGTTCTATTTTTTGTATCCATGACACAAATTATCTTTTAGTTTTAATAGAGCAGACGGTGCCACAATAAAACGAACATTAACACAGAAAAAAACACGCATGTTAAAGAAAATATTTTCTTTTTCTCTTTGAACAGCATAAGATAAATCAAAGCCAACATTAAAAAGCTATGTAATAAGAAATTAAACATACTTTACTGTTAGCAAAATGTAAATGTTGTATCTCTAGGCTAATGTAAGATTATTCCCGAAGGTCAGGAATTCATTTACGCTGTAATAACAGACCAGGGAGGAGAAATAACGAGAATTTTATAATACTGTGATTATGTATATTGGGGTTCCGCACGTCATAATGAATAACGCAAGATTTTTCCGATTTTCTGTGAAGACCAAAAAACGTAACACACGTTCACAAACAAACTGGTGCATTATGATAACAATGCATTCCGGCCTCATCTAGTTTTAAAAAAGAAGACGTGTAAAAGTGTTTGTAAAAACTTATTTGCAAAATAAACATCATTTATCATTTATCATTACAGCCACGTATTCTTAACGAAACTTAATATAAACAAATAACGTAAAATTCGTACATTAAAAAAAAATATTAAGGGTAAAATACTGAATTTGTATTATATTATGCTTGAATTTGTGCTCCGGTTACTAAGGCTTGGTTACGGAACCGTCGGCAAAAGAAACCAATTCTCACTTAAATGACTTTTTAATCTGATTGTGGCTTAACAAAATTGTAGGTAACTGTTTTTTCTTAACTAAGGCAAAGATATTATGTATTTAAATTAAAGAAATAAATTGTTTCTCAACGCATAATGTGGATCTACTAAAACATTAGGTACAGTTTTAATAGAAAGTTAGTTTAGTAAATATGCTAAACATGGCTATTTTGGTAATTTAAAGGTATATTTGTTCTAATATTTTTTCTTCGTGTCGCTAGCAGACCGTTTCGTTGAAGTAGACCCACTTTACGAGGTTGAATTGTGTAATTGTTGGAGACCGCTTCCTACTCGGCTTCGGAAACAATATTTGAGTTAATTAGAAACAACTAAAAATTAGTTATAAACGTCATCATCGTCTGTCTAGCCTTTTCTCAACTATGTAGTGGTCGGATTCCAGTCTAACTGAATACCATCATTTTACATGGATTCTATTAATTAAAAAAAAAAGATTTAAACATAACATCACACCTGCAATCTCCGAAGGGTTAGGCAGAGGTGTACCTAATAGTACACCTACATTTCGCCATTTACGTTTTAAGTCCACTGGGCACAAATCCAGACTCTGTGGCTGCTGCTATGCCTGATGGCAAAACCCATAACACTTTGCCCGACCCGGGAATCGAACCCGGGACCTCAGCAGTCGCGCTTGTGACCCCTTGACCAGAGCAACAGTCAATTGATTTGAAAGTAGATACTAAATCGTTATTTACTTATACGGAACCACAGCTAGTAACAGCCCTGATAGAGATACATAGTGCGCCCTCATTTGCAAGTTCCGATTACTCAATTTCTTTTTCTCTGTCGGAAATTGTAGTAGATCGCTAATGGTCTTCACTACGCCATAGACTGCAATCAGAAATGAGAAAAGACTTTTTCATTCACTTATAAGTGAAATAAAGTAGCTGTGGCAGCGTATAAATATGTATTTTGTATTTAGGTCGCAATTATAAATGGTCTATTGTATAACATGGTTGAACTTGCGCAGACCAGGAAAGAATGACACAAAAGAAGGCTGCTAATGATTATGATGATGATGATTATTGCATAATAGACCTTAAGGTAGTGGCACAACTGCCGAAAATTACGCGACGGAAATCCCGCGTCCTATAGATTTCTACGTAAAATTACTAGACGTAATAACACTGATCTTTTGTTTTGAATCTCGACTAATAAACTAACATTACCATCGACATCAGCTTTTGTGATGTTTAATTCAACATTATTAAAGTCACTCATGTCAAATTATAGCATATAAATAAAATACAAATAAACCGCATCGATAGTAAAACCGGTCATGAAGTATTGTTTGGCTGCGCAGTAGTTTTTGTCAAAGCATTCATTTTTATTTTAACTGGCTTTTTCGCATCAGTTAGTTCGCATGGAGGTCGGAAATTGACCCACAGAAACGTACTTGAGGGATAAAAAAAATCCTATATCTTACCCAGATCATGATCCACCTTTTTGCCAAACCTTGAAACCCGTACACCCGATAAGGCGTAAAAAAACTGACAGATAGAGATACTTTCATCTTACTTGGTATTTATAATATGTACTCGTAGTACGTATAAGCATGAATGCAGGGGTAACCTAAGATAATAATTATCACGTGGCATTCGGGTGACGGGCTAAGAATCTGTTTATTTGTCTCGCACAGTTATCATAGACACGTTATTTCGACACGTGTTCACGAACAACCGAGGCTGTTATCGATAATGAGAAACTATTCTCTTACGAAACTAAAAGACAATCTGATAATAACACTTGGGTTGGTTTGGTAAGGGGTATAGGATTACGAATTGATTAATGGCTTTCTCAGGACTGAAATAGTAATCAATTTGGCGAACGGGTTTTTTTTTCGTACCAAATTTTCTAGGTATTTTTGTTGGTGTAAAAAAGTGCTTAGGAATGGTTTCAGGGTTTGCTGGGGAGTTCGTTACGGTATTTTTTCAACCAAGCTAACACGCTATAAACTGGTGAAGGGGGACTCCCCTTTTGCCACTTCTTAGTGTGTTATATAACAATGACGTTTAAGAAGTTCTGATACTCCCCCAATTTGAATTAATGAGAATAGAATAGAATATTATTTTGTAAATACAAAATAGTTGTTATGAAATATCAGAGCTCAGCCATATTTTACCATTCGGCATGCAAACATTTACAGTATTTATGAAACATGTACTTACATTTTGGAGACCAGATTCAATTAATAAAGTCTCATTATCCTTACAATTATCATTCAGTTTATCAATTAACTATCATTCAATTTATCAAGTATGAGTATGAGTTTTGATTTGGGTTAATTTCCTATGGAGGAGAACTGACAGGAAAAATCCACTGCAAAATGCTGGTTAAACTGGACCGAGACACGTGAAGGCTCGTAAAGGTATTAACTGGCACAAAGGCATTTTTCCACAAATCCATTTGATAGACATAATCCACTCAGTGAGATGCACTGCGCAATATGTGCAGCCATACATCATCGTGTGTCGTGAAGTTTACCGGCCGGTACGTTGACACATGGTTTATGACGTCGCTATCGAAGCCTATAGCATGCCGACAGGGACGCACTGGCTTAAGGATAATCAGCCTGTATCGTTCCCACAGCTGTCACACGAGCTCATCTCTGTGAGAGGGAATGGACCATAAACCACGGTGTTGGCCCAGTACGAGTTGGATGTCATATTATCACATCTTCGAATTTTAGTTCTAGAATATGAAAATGCTCACTATATTATATTTTGCATCGTTTTGAAAGCAGCGTTGCTTGTGTTACTAATTTATTACCAAACATCTGTTGTATGGATGTACGGTCGATACGAAGAGACAAAGAAGACTCATGTCTTTTGGCATGAATCGCGTTTGTACCAACGTGGCATGTCAATCCGTCCCTGTGCTATGCAAATACCTTGTTTCGCTACCAGTATGAAACGACACCTTGTCAGAATTACAAATTTCGATCTCTCGAATATTAATACCGACCCGCTTACATTTTAGACATATTGTTGGGGTTTATTAAACTTCTAAGTTTTGGCTACAACCTACTCGCTCAAGCGGGACGGCGGCGTGTCATGCGACAGTGGCTGTTGAGGAAACAATCAAGTGTCATCGCGACTAGGCTTGGAGCGGCGATACTTAAGCGAAGCAACCTAGCGAAATGCACGCGTTTCACTTGACGCAAATCGCGATGACAGTTAGCAGCGCCCGAGGCCGTGCGCGGTGTCTGTTACTGAACAAGCTCTGGTATTCTTGGAGAATATGAAGTTATAACATGTACCTAGTTATGACGTAGTGGTTTCACTAACTACATACATCATACTTAATTTGATTCTCTGACAAACTATAACTAACAATAAAAATGTTTTATCATTTTTAGTTGTAGCATTCCAAACAAATTCTTGCCCTTTTACATTGTACCTAGAGGATATTAGAAGATCATCAACATAAACGAAACAGGAAAAATACGTACTAAAGAAACTTACAAAAAAAATATATGGGATCACCGCACGGGCTTCCTACCAAATGAAAAGAAATACGTAAAACGGATGAGTTATCACGGAGTAATCGGTGTACGTATATACAAGAAAAAAGATCCTACATTTTACGAAGTCGGTTAAAAAAAATGTTTGTCGTCAGAAGCCATAAATGGTGCTGTGATAAAGAAAACATTTTGTATTTATTGAAGCTGAAATTCAAAACTTTTCTCTAAAACACAATAAGCAGCAAACACGTCACGTATAATTTACCAAGTTTTCTATTCGCTTTTGAAAAGGTGATCATATTTGTAAATGTATAATCATCAAACAACAAAACAGGTTTCATATTAACTCGGGTAACTTTCCAAAATAAAACAAGATGATATTTTAATGCATGTTGAAGAAATTCCCTTTGAACGGATTGAACGAAGACACCACGTCAAGCAATTACGATGTCTGTGAGTTTATTGAAATTAAAATGTCGTTTATATTCCCCCAGAGTGATTGTGAAAAAATATACATTTTAATAAAGCGGTTTTCACTCAAACGTTAATCAAAATAGACATATAGTTGAAATCATTTGTGGTGCTAGACGGTTAAAAAACTTGAAAGAAACATTTACCAAAAAATTGTTTAATATTTTCTTTGGCCCTCCAGATTTCAAACCAAGTAAGTACCTACTGCCGAGTAGTATAATAATAAAACAAAGCTTCTACTTCGATGGCACTGTTGCTCCCCCAACACTTACAGAACACCCAGGCAAATTATGCGCCTCGGCAAATTCAAATTCAAATAATTTTATTTGTAGAACATAGGTTAGTAGATGTCAATAATAATAAAATGAACGCTATGTCTTGCCGCCAATGGCGAACAAATATTCTCATTACAATTTATAATTGGTAAAAAATAATTAAAACATTCAATATCTATCAATCAATCATTATGTATCATCGGAAATACAGAGACGCGGTGATGTATTCTAATTTAGAGCAGCATTTCATGCTTCTAGACGCATCGGTTTCAGCTGTGCGTTGATCGATCAGTCAGTGAATCTATGAGTACCTACCGATACAGTGAGCAAGGATGATACAAGAATATTTTGTTGCTCAAATTATATTATCACAGGAGGCGTTTTGGTGAACATTAATTTGTGAAATGTATTCAAAAAACAAGATTACGTCTTTCAGATTTTGGCATCTACATTATTTCCTAACTATACTATTGTTTCATTCCATCCAATCTTTGTAAGGACAATAGATCTTGAAAAAACCGGAGATCACTAATTAGTACAGTTAATTAGTTCCACAAAAAGAAACAAGCAACATCGTGGCCAGACACACATTATTTGCACTCACAATACGTCAGGGATGAGGAATGACTGTCACACCATAGACAAATGAGTTCGTTGGCGATACAGAGGTATTGTGTCGCGGCGACAATATACACAATACACGAGATATTGGGTAGTTGCCTAATGATGCGTGTTCTATTGTTGTGAAGAAACTACGTGTCATTTGACGAAAATTTTTCTTTTTTTTATGACAAAGCTACTTGGCTACAAATAAAAATCCACCACTTTTTAAGCGCTAATCTTACATGTTTCAATGTGACTTTTATAATACTAAATTTATAACTTCCTAACCTATGACTTTACACTATGACATACATTTATGTTCGTTAACTCAACAGAATGTGGGTTGACCTGTTTTTTTCTCCATATTTACCAAAGTAGTTGTTCATATTCATGAGTACTACACTCACTTACGTCCCTCGTTAAACCAGTTAGTGTTTACTGGAATATACGTATCAAATAGGTAAAATAAAGGCAAGTTTCCGATGGTACAAGATCCCTGCGTCAATCAAAGAAGACAGTCAATCACTCAACGAGCGCCATCTTTGCAACAGTCGCCGGATGATTGGAACTCGTCAATCATGCTATAGTAGCTCTTACACGGGTACATGTGGGTTAATATAGACCTACATGGTTTCATCTGTGTTCCGCCTAATTAGTGTCGTATAGCGAGATACGCACGAGAAGTATGGAAGAAGAAGACATGCTGCGTCGACCCCAAATAAATTGGGATAAGGGCATGGGAATGAGAAAATCGACGCACAAACTGTTTTGAATTTAGTAGGGTTATTAAAATAAAATCTTCTTTTTTATACATTTTAGTTGCGTATAGGTTTTGCACTTTTGGTGTGACGCAGCTGTTTTCTTCATATGAATTTATGGTTACAGTTTTTGCGTAGATGTCCCTTGCGTGTGTATTCGTCAATAAGCAAGGGTGCACTGAATGTATTGAAGTCATTTGTGTTGAAAAAATATTTAAAAAGACGATATAACATTAATGAATTGCCAAAATGTTTCGTGATTCAATAAAATAAGTTACGCGACAGCTACGGCGTAGCAGGTCTACGAATACGTGTGCTACGCATTCGTAGCCGTAGCACAATATTTTATACTTGTAGCCATTTATCTAGAGATGATGATTGTTTTCAATGTCAAAATCTTTCCTTCATTCTTCTCGGAAAACAATAATGTCTTATTATTTTATACTAAAATAATAAGTCAAATACGACTTTTACATTACATGAATTTCGCTTAATATGATGTTATTACGTGAGTTAGGTACACGCTATATTTTGTTGTACACTTCTGTATATAGTTTTTATTCCAAGCATTGTATATACAGTCAACAAAAGTGAGAAGTAATCAGTAACGAATATCACTTATATACACATACTTACTTGTGTATTTGTTCAGTGGTCAAAACGGTGAAGATGTTGCTTATTGCGATATGCAAGAATTTCATATTGATAGACTGATAATGGTATAGTTATTCCAGTTATTTTCTTGTTCTGTAATAATATTTCATCTATACAACTTTATTCGCCCGGTTGTGCAGATTCATACCGACAAGGGCCCGTACCACCACCTTTTATAGCAATATTACTTCTCCTAGCTCCATCTCTTTCCCACACTGAAGTAAGACTAAACCATACTGCTATAAGAGGTCGTGGTACGCCACAAGATGACCGCTCCAACCTATCTCTTTTATTTATAGTACAACAAAGAAACACGCGTTCCATTGTGTTATCGTTTTATTTCTAAGAATAGTTGTCACTAGCAGGGGTCGTGGGCGCTGTGTGTCATAGAACACAAAGTGATTGGATCGGCGACGTCTCACCGAGATTACGGCCCCACAACGGACAGGGGATTACTATGTCGTGTAGGTGTATTGGTTCCACTATGGCGGATATGGGAAAATGTTCATATTGTACATGTATTAAAGACATATCTAGCACGAGATATACAGGTTTACTTTCAATGCATACATAGCTTTGTTTGTAATCATTTTGTTTTGCCATTTAGTTTTGTTCCCAATGTTGGGACACTGGCGCCCTCTCAGTGAGGGGGAGCGGGCCATTATCCACTATTCGGGCTCCGTGTGGGTTGGTGAACATCACATGTCCTCGAATTGGTTCAATTCCAAGGCATTGAACCAAAACATCGTGAGGAAACAGCTTGCTGTTTTCTTTCACCGTTTCATATATCACCTAATTTATCATTTATTCACCTTCTGATATATATATATAAATAAACTATGCAGCGGCTCGTTCACTCTCATCCCTCTTCTGAGAATATCGTATAAAGCGACCACTTTGTGTCAACATCAGGTAAAATGAGAAAACGCAAGATCCAATATAAGAACAACAAATCTCTTTACTAAGCTTGTCAATAAATATCCTTCAAGACGATCAAAGAAGGTCTATATTTAATATCAGACGGTTTCGGTCCAACAAAACATACTAACTTATATTAAATTCGTTTGTAATCCCACCGTGTCCTGACAAGAATTCGGATTATCCTGACAATCTCGATATAAGCGGCGTTTGAGTGACGCCTTTGAGAGCGACCTCCTGAATAATTTATCAACGCTTGCTCTGACGTGATACTGGCAGGTTATGCTTCTCTTGTCTATGGTAGATAGTAAGGATGGTCATGGATTATGGTACAGGCGTGGGAGTAATCATATTTTGCATTTAATTTAGCATCACCGGCAAGCTCACAGCTTCATTCCTCTATAATAAGCCAGTCTGTTATCAGGTAAAATATATTTGCAAGGACTGCACTGTTTATTTAAACCCGTGGACATCGTTATTTAATAATAAACTTATTAAACAAACTTCTAAATCTAGTCTAGACAAGAATGATTACAACATAATTTAATTTTGATTTATAACTTTAAATAAACTCTAAAATAACATAGCTAGAATGTAAATTCAAATTGCGAATTTGAACGAGCAAATGGTCTGTTGATCTTAAGCCCCGAGCTAACACTGCCAATGCCGGTAAAATTTAATAAATATTATCGCCATTACGGTCCCCTTAAAATTCTCTTCGCGGAATAAAAAAAAGCGAGTATTAAGTTGAAAAGAAAGGCCTCTTTGATGCCGACAAATAACTGAATTAAGGCAATTTTCCTCATGAAGTTATAAGAGAATGTCCTTGGCGCAGGTGTGAGTCGGGGTTAATTTAATAGAACCTCCTTGTTTGCCCTCGGCATGCCTTTAATTAGAATTATTTGTCTTAAAGTATTTTTTTTCTGTTATCTCTTAACGCAGGCAGGCTTCGTTGTTAGGAAGAGAGTAATAGCCATTTGTTAATAACATAAAAACTGTTTTTACACGTTTCTTTAGGTTACATTTGTGGCTTTGTAAAAAACATTGCGAATCTTCTTTTACCCATTTCTCTTGTTTAATTGTTTACATTGTCGATCTTTAACTTTAAAAAACATGCTGCAAGCCAGTAGAAATTGCTTTACCATTATATCTAAAGGATCAGTGGATGATATTGATACCGATGATGATGATTAATTAGTTTCTGTGTTTGTGTCCAATTAATCGAGACAGACATGACATTCAGTAGTAGTGTGCAAAATTAATTCTAGAAATGAAGACTGCATCTAACTAGATTTACTGCTAACCCTTCTAACTAACTTAGTAGTGCCTACCTAACCACAGTTCTACAAGGAAATGTTAATATTGCAACGGGAGGGAACTTTCAAACTTGCCTGTAAAACTAAAGTCATGTATAAAACTTTGAGGCCCATATGGGACATAAACTTACTCGTATAATCACAAGTCTCATTTTCTCTCAACTTAAATAATCTTAATGAACACAACACACACATACACAGTACACACACACATGCATGTCGCGATCACATGAATGGAATCAGCGAGCTTTAATCTAACCTAAGTAAGCCAACACGCGGCGGGTGTTTGCGCTGCGTGTTTGTCCGCCTCCGGTCCCATCCGTAATTATATTTAGCGGGAATTTGCCCAACATTTTGGTTTACAACCCTCGGATATTTCAAACATATGAGATTTTGATATTTGCACGAATATACTGGCCTATTCGAATACCAAAGAGGATTGGTTGAAATTGTAAACTGATTACAAATTCATTATCAACATCGCTTTTTTATACTTATTAAACACGAGGTGGAAGGACCCGACGCTAAAACTGTTACCACGTATTCAGTACATCGTTCTGAAGGCGCAGAAGTAAGTGAAGTCAATTAGATAATTATTATATACCATCACAGAGTAGACTTGACCCCACATAATAAGCAAGTATGACAAAGATAATTAACTCTGTTTATTAATTAATCCAATCCAAATACCACATTTTGATACGTTTCGATGAACTTGAAAATTTATTGTTCGTTTAGTATGGTAACATTTTTCTTGTGTCGAGTCTTCTAATGGTGATATGATATCAAATAAAAGGACTTAATGATAGCGTGGCGGTCGACAGGGAGGAATGGAAGCCAAAGAACGTGTTGCGCCGACCGTAGCATAGGACTATATGTTATTTTCTTTGTATAGATTCTTTTTTATTTACTGTGTATTTGTGATTAAGTGAACATTGTAGGCCTTATAGGTTCCTAGATGATTGTTAACTTTTGTTATTATTTTATCTTTTTCTACGTTATTGTTGTGAGTAAGTAAGTGAGTAAATTTTTATTTGTTTAAACATGGTGTACATGATACATTGCATGCAAGATAAAAATGAGATACAGATTAAGTTCTAACATGTTCAGCCGCATATCGTGGCGTACAAATTGGTGGGAAGAGATGGTGCATAAACCGTGATAATATTCATCATAATTACATTTCATGTGAGCAACGACTAATTGTCGGGCCTGCGCTGTCCTCCCATACTTAAGTACTAATGCTGTAACATGCAAATATTGTAAAACCAAATTATTTTAAAAGAGTAACCATGGAGCTTCTTGCCGGTTCTTCTCCATAGGAAACGACCAACCCGAACCGTGCACCTTTGCTCGACGTTTTATAAGTACCCATGTAGGCCTATGTGAAATAAAATATTTTGATTTTGATTTGACTAGTGCAGGAGGATCATAACCTTCTTGATCAAACCAGTCAAGCCATTTCATTTTCGATATAATCACCCCACTTGTATGAGTGGCAGCTTACATTCTAGCATTTACCGAATCAAAACTTCTCTCTAAATGGAAGTCAAAATACAACTACATACCTATCATATCGATGTTCATCGGACTAAACAATCAATACAAACAAACTAAACAATACAAACTGTGACCGAGTACCTACCAACTACTTAAACTACTTATTACAAGTACAGAAGTACTTATTACCCTTTGTAGATTGGATTTGAAGTTGGAATTGGTATCTATTTCTGTAATTTAAACGATATTAGATGTCTATACATAATTTTATGGCATTCTATTTTGTATGAAAGGGTATTAGGAGCCCAGATATTATATGTCGGTGAAATGATGATTTATCACGGCTAGACTAGGTAGCCGTATCGGGGTTAGACATGAAATAAGTCAAACCTTTGAATGATAAAATGTACTTCACATTTAGTGCAAATCATAACTATTTAACATTCTCACTAAACATCTATAATTAATTATTCATTAATATTTGGTGGATGGGTGACCACTGACCACCCACTAGTCTCACCACATACCGAGTTTCCTCCGTGCCTCGTTGGTCCCGGCAGTCATTTGTAGATCTTTGACAGTCGTTAAAGGTAGTCAGTGGCCCGAAAGTTTGACAACCAGTCTTATCAAGTGATATCGTATATCTTCAGTACTAACTGGGTTGTGGAGGTCAGATAGGCAGTCGGTCCATGTAAAATACTAGTATTCAGCTGCAGGGTGAGACTGGAAGCCGACGCAAACATACATAGTTGGGAAAAGGCGACGCATATGATGATGATTAAAATTTGTTATAGCACGTAAAGTATTTGTAGTTTCTGACTTCTAGGAATTGCAAAAGGCGTGAGTTTATGGTGTATGTAGATTAATTAGACTAGACTGTAGAGTCATGTTATGTTTTCCTATAAATTAAATTAAAATCTGATTGCGATGACATAGTTGCTACGAAGAGCTACGCCGTAGCAATAGTGCCAGCTCGTCGTAGCAGATACACTTTTCTTTGAACAAGAATTTGTTTTATCTGTTTTTTTTTTTTAATTAAAGATTAAAATAACGGACAAATAACATACTTGAATGTGTAAATTACATTTACTAGGACTCAGAAAAAGCCCCAAATGGCTATCAAAAATCATTATAAATAAAATACAACCAATTTCCCGCAGTCTTAACGTATGGTTGACCTTATTAACGCTCGTAAGTCTTAATTAGAAAGGTCACAGGATAATTAATGGAGCTAATGAATAACAGCTTCTGGTTTCACAGACAACAAAGGTTGTGCCGGCTGTCGCCACCAGAGGCCGCCTTAATAGTTGATTTATTATAGAACAAAGACAAATACTGCCTCATTCGTCTAGTGGTGGCATGCGCTACTGCTGAGCATTTGGTGCTGGGTTTGATTCCCGGGTTGGGCAAAGTGTTATTAAAACACTAAAAAGTAAAGTGTTATTACGAGCGTCGGGCACTAGTTGTCCGGCATTTTGCTGAACTGGGCCTATTTGGCGCAGCCGTGAGTCACACAATATTTCTTGGTTAGTTTTACATTTTATTATATATTTGCTTTTTTATATTTTGTATTGTGTACTTGTGGCGTGTGCCAATAAACGTTTTTTAGGGTTCCGTACCTCAAAAGGAAAAAACGGAACCCTTATAAGATCACTTTGTTGTCCGTCCGTCCGTCCGTCCGTCCGTCCGTCCGTCCGTCCGTCCGTCCGTCCGTCCGTCCGTCCGTCCGTCCGTCCGTCAGTCTGTCAAGACCGTTTTTCTCAGGAACGCGTGGAGGTATCAAACTGAAATTTCTATATGATACTTAGTTCTACTGTCCCTAGAAGCTGTAGAAAAATCAACCTTCTAAGTCAACGCAATCAAAAGATACAGCCACTTAGGCCGCAAATTTCCGCAAATTTTCGAAACTCGCACGGGAATCAAAACCTACAGGGTACTTCCCGTGAACTTAGAATCTTGAAATTTTGTACGAAGTCACGTCTTATAGTACAGATATAGGAAAAATTACGAAAACCGTAAATTTTTAGTTTCGTCATATAAAAAAAATTATATACCCACAGGTTTGTACGGAACCCTCGGTGCGCGAGTCCAACTCGCACTTGACCGGTTTTTTTCTTTCTTTTATTGGGTTTTTCCATCAGGAATTTCTCAGTAACAGCCACGGAGTCTGGATTCGTGCCCAGTTGATGGCAATAGGCTCGTCCCCTATTACATGGGACGTAAACATAAATGGCGGTATGTGAGAGTACTACTAGGTACACCTCTACCTTACCCTTCGGGAATAAATAGCGTGAAATAATGTTCAAAGAGAAATAATCACTTAAAAAAAACAATGCCCGAACTAGATTTCCCAAAAAGAGTTTTTAACTCGTAAATCTTGTAACCTGTTATAGGCGGAATGAGTTACGACCTTTGCGTAATATCATCTTCGCTTTATGGCACGTAGTCTTTGAAAGTTGCTCCTCGAGAAGATTGAGGTGCTTTTCTTTTATTGCTGTTACGTAAGTGCTAGGTACCTTGTCATAAATTACTTTATAGAAGCGGTGCTTCCTTTTTGGACTTTACGTTATTAATTAAACTTTCATTCGCTGGTAACATTGAACCCGCCTCACCGTTTTGAGAGCAGAAGTGATGAAATAAATTACACAAAGTAATGCGCCTGTCTGGGTTCGAACCCACGACCAGCCACTCGTAGGTCGGTCCCGTGATCACTGGGCCATCACCAGAAACCAGAAAGTTAAAAATTTTGACATCACATGGCAGTCGCTCAAGACATTACTAAATCATGACACAAAATTAATAATTAATTCATCCGCTAAGTATCTTACAGTGAGTTACTTAGCTCAGTGACGTCACGTATTCTACAAGTCAGGCATGAATAGCTAATCGTTCTGCCACCCATTGCTTCAACGCGCGATAATCTACACCTGTGAGTACATAATATGAGGAATTAGTGAGCGTGGCACGTTACTCATGTAATGCCTAGGTCTTAGGATATTACTTTGATAGAGTATTAAGTTTTAGAGGCTTATACACTAAAGTACTCGAATTAACTATGCCGTGTTACTAGGAATGCATTTAATTACTTATTCCTTTTGCGTCCCATAAAAGTAGAGGACGTATGAACGCAACGTTCGCGTTTTCAAGTACCCAATTGATTTGTTCTCAGGCATAATGCTATTTTTATTTTGAGCGTAAGTCTAGTCACTATGGGTGCTGCCATCTACTAGAGAGATGGACAATTAAAGTTGGTTATTCGTAAAATATATAATAGTCCCGTTAATTCCAATGACGTGAAATGTTGTTACACGCCACACATCAGAAAAATAATATTGCTTTAATCACAAGCCTGTTGTCAGCGTGTCACACAAATTGAACAGGCGCTGAGACCAGTTAGCGTCACAGCGATTGAGAAAATGTCATTAATCATGAGAAAATAGCAGCCTCCTCTGTTGTGCTTACCTGTATAAAGTGTAAAAAAGTAATACTAGGTGGCTTAGTAGATGGACCCAATTAGTGGGGTTTTCGTCGTCAGGATCCGGGGAGACCTGTCTTTGCCAGCCGTAGCTGGCTTTGCTGAAGGTGATGGGGAACTGAAGTTAAATGGTTTCCTTCAAGGAGGCAGCCGAACCAGCTTGGAGAAAAATACGTCAGGGAACCAACTGTCACAGCGGCAAACACGCCGAAACTCAGCCTGTATAATTTTAAGAGCACCCTTTGACTTTGAAAGTAGAAGACTAGTTTTGATTAGTGCGAAATATGTAGATCTGCTCTTGACGCCGATTTCGCCTAAAGACAAGCGATGGATGGAACGAGTTTGTCTAGGAGTTGCCTGTTAACTCTTGCTTTGGAGAACACAGACATATGTACAGTACGGACCGTTTGAGGTTGACAGTAGGTACTTCCAATGACATTTCAGAAAAAGAAGATAAAGGAAACTGACCAAGGCACTGACTAAGTCCTCCCTTGTACGATTTTTTTACTTATGCATGTAATGAATAAATAAAAGAACCAAAAAGTTTGTGCAGACAAACTTGCGTCAAACCACGGCAAAATTGCACTTTAATAATTGGAAAATAAATCAGAGTAGCACCAACGAACAAGCGACGTAAATAAGCTAATAAAATAAGTTATTAAGTTGTCGACGCTCGCGAGAATGCCGCCGTAATGGCGACGGCACGAAGAGGCTGGTAACCAGTCTTGCCAGAAGGTTGCTTTTGTAACCTTTTAGGTGATTTTTCAACTGCATTGGTTACTTTTAGGTTACACTAATGAAAAGGTTACTTTTAGGTGATTTTTCGGGATTTGTAGAATTAACTTTTAATTTTTTACATAAAAGCAACATGAAACGGAACGCTCGTTTTAGAATTGTTCATGTTGGTAAGCTTCGTTAGCAGTAGTAGAACAAAAACCTTTATGAAGCCCTAGTTAATGGCAAAGTGCTCATACCCAATCATAGGTTTTGCTGGTTTTGCCATTTTCCAATGCATGTGTGGAAAGAGTTTTCAGCCAATTAAAACTGATAAAATCGGACCACAGAAACAGACTAAATACGAACACAATTGCAGCTTTGATGGCTACCAAAACGGCTGTAAAAAATGCCACAACATTTGAGCCATCAAAAGCATTAATGCATGCTAGAATAAAATACAGCAAGGGTAGTGATGATGATGGTGAAGGCCGGTACTTATTGCTTTTTCTTATTTTTTCACACATCAGCATTTTTTTTCCAAGAGAATATTTTCGAAATCTTTATTTGTAAACGCAGAAAAAACATTTGATTTTAAAATTTCAGATGCTGATGTGCTGTCTGGGCTCATGTACTCTTTTAATTTCATATAATTATTTTAGTCTCATAATTACAATTGTTGTACCTAATTAATACATTAACTTCGTACTACAACTCGTTATTACTTAATATACATTTTATGGTGCAGTCAGACATACAGGTAACACTCAGTAAAAAAATATTTATTGTATCAATTTACAAATTTTAATATAGAAATCGTGAATTGTACACTTACGAGTATGTACTTATTATATGTATGTACTTAAAATATACATTTTGGAATCATAACAACTATAAAGAAATTGAAATTCATATTTAGTATGTAAAAATGTACTAGAATTCATATTACGCGCGCTTGCGCGCGCATCTGATGGACCATATTTTTGCAATATTTCGATACTCGTTTAACTTCATATCAATTCTTAATGCATCAATTTTATTATAAAGGATCAATATGAATAAATCAAAAAATGCGGGCAAGTGCTCAAATACTCATCGATGTATCTGTAAATCAATACAACTAATTTTCTATTCTATCAATTTATCCAGTAAAAAAATATGAAAGGTTATTTTTTCTACAAAAAGGTTACATTTTTTTATATTTCAGGTGATTTCTGACATGACCGACTGGCAACACTGCTGGTAACTGCCATAATTACAACGATGATACATGCTTATACGTTTTTATTACACGTTGTTTATTTTGCGTTATATTTTTGGGGATTTTGTTTAGCTCTTGTCCTTTAGTTTATAAAAAAAATAGTAGGTAGTCGTTCTACTGCTTTTAATGAGTCTCCACTACTCGTACTCTACTCACTCTTCAACAATTTTGTTTTAAAGTTTCCCGGTAATCTTGCCCAGTAAATATTATTATTAAAGGCAAAACTAGTGGCAGATGACTTTCTGTAGTTTTGCCTACTTCCATAGAAAATAGTTCGAATTTCTGTACCTAGATCATTAAAAAATTAAAATTAAATACGAAGAGCAGCCTGCTAGACACAATAAATTTACTTAGGTACCAATACGTAAAGGCAATTAGAGATCGAGGCAATTGGCAGTTCACTAGACTGCCTGCAATTTGTATTTTATAACAAAGTAGTTACAAAGGTACACTATCTAATGGCGGGCACAAACCCAAACGTGTGCATGATGTTATACACAACTGAATGTATTCGACATCAACTTTTTAGTTGCTCTTTTTTGATAAAACTACTAAACGTAGCGGTCAATGCCGTGGAAAAGTACCAAAGTTACTTTTAAGCCACACCAAACCCAATAAAAGTTAAGAATGAGTAACTACCAAAATAAAATTTTTCACCTTTTTAGGGTTCCGTTGCCAAAAACGGAACCAGATAGATTCGTCATATCCGTCTGTCTGTTTGTTCATTCGTATTTCACAGCCATTTTACTCAGAGAAGCTTAGTCTGCGGCCGTGTGGAGGTCGAAAATTCGAAATTTATTACCCGGAGAAAAGTCCCAATGTCCAAATCCTAAACAAAAATATAGTTTTCGTAATTTTATGTAACTCTTACAATTGCGTAGTTGGAAGTTACATAGAAAGGTAACTCTTTAAAAGTATAATTAATTACAAAAAAAACCGGTCAAGTGCGAGTTGGACTCGCGCACCGAGGGTTCCGTACAAACCTGTGGGTATATAACTTTTTTTTATATGACGAAACTAAAAATTTACGGTTTTCGTAATTTTTCCTATATCTGTACTATAAGACGTGACTTCGTACAAAATTTCAAGATTCTAAGTTCACGGGAAGTACCCTGTAGGTTTTGATTCCCGTGCGAGTTTCGAAAATTTGCGGAAATTTGCAGCCTAAGTGGCTGTATCTTTTGATTGCGTTGACTTAGAAGGTTGATTTTTCTACAGCTTCCAGGGACAGTAGAACTAAGTATCATATAGAAATTTCAGTTTGATACCTCCACGCGTTCCTGAGAAAAACGGTCTGACGGACGGACGGACGGACGGACAACAAAGTGATCTTATAAGGGTTCCGTTTTTTCCTTTTGAGGTACGGAACCCTAAAAATAAATCATTTGATTCAAACATTCCTTTTTCCATGTTTTCAGAGTCAAGACCGCCGCGGAAAAACTACAATCAACTGTCATCAAACGAAAAGCTTGATAACAGGCAGACTGATGATATTCACATCGAGGAAGCAGAAGTTGAATCGGAAGCTAGCAGCACTGACTTGGATGAACGCGATACAGGCGGTGTCTGCCCGCCTTGTGCGCATGACCGATATAACAACAACGTCCGTCGACATGCACATGACGACTTCAGTGATGATACAGATTACGGTGAGTTTAATTACCTGCCCTATAAATGGTTCGGTTTCAAAAAGGCGCAAAAATGGTATCGATACAATGGAATCGATACCAAGTTAGAGCATGCGCGTCACTAGCGAAAATCGGCGTCGTGAAAAACAAAAATATCGTCTCTGGTTTGCTTTTGTCTGCCACTAAGTTGTCAGTGTTGTGTTGTCATATGATTTGACGTTTATTGCTCATCAGGAAGTGGGCAGTGTTATTCATTTTGTGAATACTTTTACGAAATTGGATTATACTATTATTTTACGTTCTAAAACCTACAAAACGGGACCAAAGTGACTTAACTGAAAATGGCGAACCTGAAGACAGACTTGGATCAATATTTGCTGAAAAATGAAAGTCGTCGGAGCTACAATTTTAGTTTACCATCATTTTCTGCCCCGAGTTTTATGACACGGAGTACCGACGAGACCCCTACGAGTACTAGTAGTGCTGCTACTTGGTTTGAAAATGTACAAAAGGAGTACTTCACCTTGGTAAGTTCAAATTAATTAATTTGTTTGCGTATGATTCATTGGTCATTGTAATACAATAGCGTTGCCATCAATTACATCACTCTAAAACTGGTCTGCGAAAAACTAATGCTCCATCATTTAATTGGGGTCAGCACAGAACACTATCTACCTGTTTGCTGTGTTGTTCAAACAACAGATTTTAACTACAAAAGACTTGCACCACATAATATTATTTGTTTACTTATTTCTAGGAAGGCTTACAGAAAATTTAATTGATGTATGATTACCTATATCTTAGTCTTAGATAGACAAATTGTTTGTAACAAGCCTTTACTGTTTAGTTAATTGGTAATTGTCTCTAAAACAAAGAACTCTCTATAACAAAGCTTCTTGTTTACATTTCAGTAATGTAAGCTATGTGATATTGTGGTTTTGTTACAAAATGTATTACCTATGTACCCATACATAGGAGAATGAAGATGATGATGACTTTATCCTATTTACTCATTATGTACAGTATAAAACTTGAATATAATAAAGTTATCGCTACACTTGGCAAGTCATAAAAACTATGCAAAGCAAGGGTTTGTCAATATTTCCTTGAAAACCATACCTCACTTACCTCAAAAGAAACCCCAAGATACAAACTTACGTGTCTAGTTTGGGGCTCACTAGCAACAACACTATGTGAACTAGTTTAGTAATAAATTTTTAAGCCACGAGAATATAATCTCTTGTGTATAACCAGTGTACCTGGTTATTAGTATTAGTTTTACCTGCAGGGTTAGGCAGTAGTTGAATTACTTGTAATTGAAATACAAAAACGTATTTGTATTTCAATTACTTGTTTAAAATGTAATTCGTATTTCAAATACCTGACGCCGAGGTATTTTGTACTTAGTATTTCAAATACTTATGGCTTAAAAATACATTTTAACATAAATACATGTAACCAAAAATTGAAATAAAAATCAAATATCCAAATATAAAAAATGTGTTCATACAATTTAACACAAGTTAGTGCTCATCAGGACCTGTAGAAAGATTGTTTTCTTTAGCAGGTTTTATTCATTCTCTAGCAAGAGGCTGCTTGTCTGATAGTACATTTAAAAATCTAGTGTTCATGAAAGGAAACTTTGGTTAAACTGTTTAATCTTCTTTTACTCTGCTTTTTAGCCCATGCTGGACTGGATAACTTTTTATTCATAATAGTATTTTGTAATTTGTATTTCAAATAAAAATAGCTAAAATACTGTATTTTGTATTTTATATATCAAATACATTACATAAAGATATTTTGTATTTCAAATAAAGCAAAAATACATGTATTTTGCCCAGCCCTGATTACCTGTATAATTAACTATTTTTTTATTTCTATCTCATCAAATGTTCTGCATTTCAGAGTAGAACACAACGGTTCATGGGCTTTGGAATATGTTTGTTCTTCGGATTCCTTTGTTTCATCCTGTCATTCCTGTACATACCTGTATTACTTCTGCAAGCTAGGAAGTTTGCCCTACTCTTCACTCTAGGGAGCATGTTCTTCATTATCAGGTAAGGAATGTATTTTGTGTTTACAATGTTATCATATCTTTCTAGATAATATTTAACCTAGTCAAGCAATCACCTTCACCGTGTCCTCATAAGAGCTTAGAGGTTCCATGGGGTTTCATGTTGAATGTTATTGTTGTTTCAAGTGCAAGTGCATAAGATGTAATTTGGATTAAATATTGAGTTGGCATCAGGATGGGCGGTGTAATGTTACATATAAACATGCAAACAATGTGTAAGCTATGTACTTCAAATATCATTCATTATATTTAATGCATGTTCAGTGAACATAACACCTGCCATCCTGATACAAATATTATTACAATAATGTTGTTATTGAAGTTTTATGCCAGAGGCTAGCAAGTAGAGCTCTCAGGTACCAACAAAATAAACACAGATGTTGAATATCATTTTTGAACAGCTATTCAAAAGACTAATAACACTTGAGCATACAATGTTTTTCACGGTCACATACTATTGTTTTATATATGTAAAAAACAATACTTTGTTTTTAATAGGACCATTAGAATAATGTTAATACAAGAGCAGTTCTTGAAATTTTAGCTAAGAAATTAAAAAAAAAAATTGAGAGTAACCATTTTTGATAACAGTTTCAGTTTCCTGTACGGCCCATGGAATCACCTGAAGTCAATGTTTAGCACAGAGAGGGCTCTCACAACCTCCCTATACATGCTGACACTCATAGCTACCCTATATTGTGCACTACACCTGCAAAGTACTCCGTGGACAATAGTGTGTGCCGTCCTGCAGGTGGTCGCCCTGCTCTGGATGATGATGGGCTCCATCCCAGGAGGCTCCTCAGGAATGAGGTTCTTTGGCAGCATGTTCAAGTCATCCGTATCTAATACTTTACCGATATAACATTATATATGTGTATGGACTGGAAAGGTTTACTATTCTTATATTATAAATACACTTTGATATAAGTTTTGATATGAATAATTAAGATTGTTATTTTTATAATAGGAGATAAAATGGCGAATGAGTTTCGAATGTCTTATAATAAAATTGTATACTCTAGCATAGAGTAGATCTGGATATTATGCAATAATGGATGAGATTGCTTCCAGCTTCATGAAACAGTTGAAATAAAAACGAACTGAACTTATGAATTTATGGAAATTATGAATTTCTAGTCTAGCCGTTCATTAGGTCAATGTACTTACTGCATTGCCCTATTTGCGAGGACGTATTAGTGAAATTAGCAGGACCATTTTCACCACACACCATTAGTATTAGCACCATTAGCAGCTGTATGAGAACTTCCATGTGCTAGAATCTGAACATTGTACTACTTACTTGTACTATTTCGATTGCACCTAAATATTTTCTGAATTTCTTTCCTAATATAGAATTAATCTATTTTGTAAGAATTCTCGATATTTATGTTGATGTATAATGTGATTTTTAATTTAAAACTATTTTAAGGTGTTAGTTATCTTGCCTTAAGCATTTTGTTCTTTGTTTTACACTGGTGTCTAACTTATTTTAATTTGTATTGCATTTATAAAGCTAAAACACATATCATATTGATACAGAGTAGGTACCCACGAATAAAATCATTGATAAAAAACTACTTAGAGCTGAACAAGTTTTAAATCATGTCTATAAAATCATAATTCATTAAATTCTTGTGAATAAAGAAGTCATTTAATATTTAGTATAGATTATGATAAATAAATTTAAAATTTTTCCTGCCTTACAAAAGAAAAGCTTTTTATCAATAAAGTAGGTAATAATATGCTCAAACTTATTTAAACCTAGTTACAACAAAGTATTTTTTGTAAAAAGATTTATTCAATTAAATTTGTGATTTTTTTATTCTTGTATTATTTATAACGTGACTACAGATCCTATGCCCTATTGTATGATTTTCCAATGGTGGTCCCTACCCAACTTAATAGAGTTCAAAGGAGTTCGAACTTTTTTGTTTTTTTTTCGAAATCATCATTCATCCAATCATTTTGATTTTTTTCGAAATCGCGGCGCACGATGAAAGTGGTACATGTATGGGTAGAGGACACATAAACGAAAAAAAAATGTCAAGTAATAGGGTAGGTACCCCAAAGTGTCACGTTACCGAGTTATTTGAAGGTAAATTTACATATGAGTACAACGACAATCATTAAAAATAGACTTATTACGTGTCTCACATAATCGAACATCGAAAAAAAAAACAAAATGACGGCGGGTCGATAAGTATGCCAGATCGGTTCTATCCCCTTTTATGAATAATAGTTTCAGTAACAAGATTTCATTCATGAATCTCATTCATACTTTGAAGAATAACTAGTTTTACCTACTTTTATCTATGATTGATTACACTGGTCAACAGTGGTTTTGTTGCCCTTGATGTAAGAGTGGTTTCGAGTACCTGTATGCCAACAATTCACAAACCTATGGATGAATTTGGAAGATGGGCTCTGGTTTTTTTTAAATCTTCATTTTCATTTTTTTTTTAATGCGTAAAAATGAGAAATACATAGCAAGTATATTCATAGCTATTAACTTTTTATTTAAAATTATTATTAAATGTTGTTTTAATATTAAATGAACATACATAAAAGTTGAAAAAAAGAACAAGATCATAAAATTTATTTTAAACTTCAGAGAAACGCCTTTCGTTTTTCTGTTATATTTTTTTGGGGACAATCTCTTTTTAAAGACCAGCAGTAATCTGCCATCGTGTGATGGGCCCATCTTCCCTGATACCTTTCTTCCATTACTTTTAAATCCTGGTGGAAACGCTCTCCCTGTTTCTCACTATAATTTACCAGATTCTCAGGAAATCTATCCAGGTAGCTGAGGAGAAAGTGCAACTTTATGCTCATACTAGCTTATGCCAGCGGCTTCGCCCGCGTGGAGTTCGATAATTGACCCACGGGGTCGTCCTACCGGGATGAAAAGTAGCCTATGTGCTATTCCAAACTATAATCTATCTCTCTGCCAAATTTCATCCAGATCTGTTCTACTGTTCTGGCGTGATTGAGTAACAGACATCCATCCATCCAAACTTTCGCATTTATAATATTAGTATAGATTTGCTCCTAAAATTTTAAAGCTTCCCAACATCTGCACAATTTCGGCGGGGAGGGAGGTCACGTGATATGTCAATGAGCCAAATCAATACGCAGAAACCGAATTGTTACAAAATACCAAACACTTCAGAATAATTCGTGTTCTAAAAAGCCAATTTAAAGTATGAATTATTAAAAAATTCAAATAAGCCAAAATAAAAAAAACCAGAGCCAATTCAGTACTTTCATGAATATATACGAAAACTGTGGACTTGAAATTATAGAAATTCGCTGAAACAACCAGGGCAACAATAAATTTTTTTTTTTTGTAGAGCTGTGTTATTATCAGATAAAGATCGCCATCGCACTACAATGATGAGCTAACGCAAAAACCCAAGTGACTCACTACGAAGGTACCTAGCTACATATCTACACAACGATTAGTCTTTAGCGCTCAGGATCATGGTGAGACATCCAAGAACTATAACAAAGTAGATAGGTAGGTACCTACAGTCGACCTCACTTAACTAAGAGCTGGCACAGCGTAACTCCGTACCGTACGACTTTTAATAGAAGATACCAACTTATTCTAAATTTGTTACCATTACGTGGAAAAGCAGGTACTTACCTACATAGTCGACGCACAATCTACGCACTAAATGACATTCCAGAAAGAAACCCTTAGCTCATCCCCATTCCCACACTTTTGTTTACGTTCTTACTTAGGTATTTCACGCTCTTCGCTGGTCCAGTCCCCGTTCTGCTCATGGCTGAATAATAACAGCCGCACGGGTGGATCTCCAAGGGTAAACTGTGCTTACCGAGGTTGCTCCGTGGATGGGTGACCATCAATACATACGGAGTTTCCTCCGTGCATCGGAAAGCACGTTAAGCCTTTGGTCCCGGCTGTCATTTGTAGATCTTTGACAATCGTTACAAGTAGCCAGAAGCCGAAAGTCTGACACCAAGGGGTATCTCGTATTACCCAGTTACTGGGTTGTGGAGGTCAGATATGCAGTCGCTTCATGTAAAATAGTAATACTGTTGCATCCGGTTAGACTAGAAGCCGAGCCCAAAATAGTTTGGAAAAAGGCTAGGCAGATGCTGGTCTATTCCTCGTAAGTGCAAATACTAGGTTCCTACGTTCAGTACCTACCCAATATTACCAAGACTACGGAATATGTAATTTCTCAATAATAGTCAAATCAGGCATTTAGATTGATGACTCGTATGCGGAAAGGCCGGGATCAAATCCCAGTGAACGACTATTTCATGAAAAATTCATTCAATGGGATTAAATTAAATGAGGGTTGTATTGATGATTTTAATGATTATAATTCTCTAAATACATGCGTTTTACGTCCGCAAAGCATATTTATTTCAACATACAGCCTGACACTGACCGCCAAATTGCAAAAAACATAGGAAAATTCTAACTGGCGAAATGTAAGTATATTACACCTCTGCCCAAACGTTCGGGTAAGACAGGTGTGATATTCAGATGTTTTACGTTTAATACGTTCCATTAGGTAGTACCTACCTATTTACAAAACAAAATAAAAGAACATTTTATTTACATTACAGATGAAGCTCTCACTTGCAACGTGTGCGATCGTTCGTTCACGACACGTCGCCAACTCGGCGATCATCAACAGAAGAAACGACATTTCGGGTGAGTAGAACATTGACAGGAAAATTTCAGGACTAGGTACTTACTGGATTTCCGAGGTGACAAAAACCAACCACCCTGAACGAATTCCCGTTCGTCCCACTAGGTGGACGAAGTCGGGGGGACGAACGGAAATACACGGACTGATTGACTATCTGATGGAAGAGCAGCAGATAGTCAATCAGCAGCAGAGAGCGGCGCATGACAACTCATTAAAACGCAATAACTATGTAGAATAGCTACTTAATACTTGTACCTATGTAGTGCGGTCCCTATCTTGCCCTAGATAAGAATCAGCAACCCTGCGAGTATGGCCCTCAGATCTATGGTCTGTTAGGTAGATTTAACCGATTCGTTGCGATGCCTAATTTCACTAACTTCTAGCCGTTATTTCACTTCTTCTTTTTTTAAAAATATTACAGTATCCAGAAACGAAGGCTACGAGCTTAATATACGTGAAAAATGAAGATAGTTTGGTTTCAGTTAAAACTTCCATAAAACTTAATTGAAGGAGTTATCATCGATTTCAAAATGACACATATCCGTGCCTGACGCCACACTTAAAAAGAAGTGATGGCACTGAAACGTGCCATCCGCAACGAATCGGTTAAATACCTAATCTGGATAAAAGACGAGTGCTCTAGCTACTAAGTGGTGAGCAACGGCGCATTTGGAGAGGGCCTATTTGGCAGTAGGCGGGTATTATTCTTAGAAGTATTCTTCTAATGTCTCGAAATGAGAAGTACCTAGCTTAAACTAGCCTTTATACCTACCTAGTCCCATAAATCACTTTCAATTATGTTGCTTCATACTTACATACGAACTCACTAATAACTATCCATCCTTGTTTTACAGATGCAGCGCATGTGACAGCCTGTTTCCGTCGCTGATGGCTCTGGAGCACCACAAGGAGGAGTTCCAGCACTGGAGCGACTCGTCCTACTGCTCGCACTCAGACTCCGACGACAGCGACCTCGAGACGTGCCACGAGGACAAGCATAGACTACTCTAATGCCACCACCTCATTATTGCCGGGGAAAAACCCACTAAGCTGGGCACTTTTGTGTGAAAAGCTCTGTACAACTCTTCTGGAATAGGCAAGCGTGTAGCTAGTTTTATTGTAAGGTCCTTAGTTTAAGCATTTTCTAGTTACCTACTACAAACCCAGAACACCAAAAACCCAGTTCTGCCTAGTTCTTTTGGCGCCGTGGCATGTATCGAAACTAAGGTGCCCACTTGTTTTTTCAAAGGAATTTCTACAACTTCATAAACATCGCCCTCCTGACCATGTCATTCAAGTGCCATAAGAACCAGGCTGCACTATAGCAATATTTTTGGGCTCAAACCATTACCCCATCTCTAGAGATATGTATAATAACAAAACGAGGCAATATACGGCTTATATAATCTGAATATAAACTAACTTCTCACGATTTAGGTCATGAAGGCTACATAATTTCCTTTCGGTAGTTTTTTAATGATTTATGTACTAGCTGCACGCTTGTCTCGACTGTAATTATCTGTATGATGTCTATAAATGGTCTAACAATTCCCATATAAAATGTAAGTCATCAGACATCGACTTCATTTGATAGGCTGTATTGTAAAGGTATTAAAACTCAAACAGATCAGTAAAAAACGCATATATTTTTATGCCATGAATCAAAATTATATCTGGGTCTCAAAGACTTCAGTGTTTACTTAAAAAGTATACAATGTTAATGAATTTACAAAAACCATGATTTTTCTCATATTAGTCACCATTGTGACTTTTAAAAAAGAATGTTTTTAATAGGAAAGAATATTACAGTATTCCTAAGTATATAATATTATATATACTGAAGCCTAATTATTGTACAGTGTAGACACATATCATTTTGTACAAGCATACATACCTACTATGTAAAGGAGACGAACGATGTGAAGTGAACAGAAATTTGTAGCGTGGTACTTTCTGGCCGCGCCACAGTCGCATTTTGGATCGGGGTTAATGAGAATAAATGTACGTAATTTATGTTCATTATTGTTCATAAGAAAAAAAAAAGTACTATAAAGATTCGAGAGATATTTAACAAAATCGGTGGCGCGGCCAGAAGGCATGCTTCCTAGCCGCGCCACCGCGTGCTCTGCAATAAATAGGATATTTATGTACAAACTGAATGGTAAACAATTGTACGTCTATTGTTTATTTGATTAATGATGAGAAATACTGAAAAAAGTAATTATCTATTATGAAAAATATCGAAACATCAAAATCGGTTATGCCAATACTAATAACAGTAGGTATTTATTTGTAAAAAGAAATTAAAATTAGAAATTATTTGGACATTAATGTCAAATGAATGTTTTCACAACATATTATTTTTAATTTGACAATATACATATAACTAGCCTATTTATTACAGTGTACGCGATTTTGTTAAATATCTCCCGAATATTCATACTACTTTTTTTCTAATAAATAAATATAATATAACGAACATATTACGTACACTTATTCTTATTAACACCGATCCAAAATGCGACTGTGGCGCGGTCAGAAAGTACCACGCCATTTGTAAAATACCAATTAATAATCCTGGGTGATTTCCATGAATTGTCTAAGAATAACTACATACATACTTATTATTAAGTCTAAGTACTTAAAACAAAGACAACCATTTTGAAGAAGACTTGGGTTTTTAGTTTATGTATTATTGCACATAATGTAAATTATGGTTATTTTTATCAAAACGCAATTTTCTAATTATGGCTTTTCTACACTGTTACTTTATTACATAGGTACAATCTGGGTGAAATAGAATCAGCAGAACTGGACAAAAACAATAAAATATTTTTGCTCCAGTTTCTGTATTCGTCAATTTCGTTAACATTGACTACGAAATTCTACGTAATCATAAGTCATTAGGAATTCCGTGTATTTTTTATCATTTTCTTACGTTTTTTTTTTCATTTGCAATAAAACAATAATTGGTAAACATAGCATAGACAACATTATACAACTAGCTCGAAAATGAAGTTAAAAAAAAAAAACATTTTTGGCGGGTAACGTAGCAGTCTAACGAACGATAGTTATGTTACGATTCGTAATATTTTTGATTTCACATATGTTGTTATAGCTGAATCGACAGAATTCTTTTAGATGTCATTGTATTCTTGGAAGTTCCTCGTGTTAAATTTTAAAATAGTAACAAGAGTAGGTAAGTTAAGATATAAAGTACTTTTTAATGAAACTAGAAAGCTTGTTCACAAAACTAGTAAATTAACAATTATTGTAAAAGTAGTAAGTAAAAGTAATATGTCCTCAAATTTTAATAGAATTTGTCTCCTTTTTGTATATCTTCTACTTTTGTGAACATGCCATTTCTTTTCGCTTCACGTTAGTTACGTACTCCTGCCTCTTACCTGACGTCATATCTTTGTAAATACTTCCTAGTGATATCCCGGCAATAATGCATATCACGGTACTGTTATATGACTGATATTTTAGTCTGTAAATATTTGTTAAATATAGGTCTGTGTCATCAGAATCACATTTAGAATTTAAAATTCTTAGTGTCACACCCAACTAAATGAATGTATCCCGCCCCCTTCCCTACGAGGTACCTTTCGTGTTTATAGTATTACTAATTTAAGTATTAATGTAACATTCCAACTAGTCATACTATTTTTTTATAAAGTATTAATTGTATTTCAACATCATAATGTGTATATTGTAAAATTTGTAAGGTCGCTACGCTCTGTAATCTAGACAGTGAGGAGACGACGGAACGAACTATTCGTACAAATAAAAATACGATTGAAAATATGTACAGAAATGTTTATTTTATAGGAAATCACATAACCACAGAGTACAGGCTACGAACACGTATGTACTGCGCTATGTCCGATCTCCCATAAAGGTACCGAAAGGCCGCGATCGGCGCGTATCGTCCGGGGAGCGACGTACACATCTTTAATTTTTCATATTATCGAGTAATCAGGAATACAAATCACGAATCTCTTACAAAAGCATAATACGAGTAAG